>RJWH01001764.1:0-316409 GCA_004363575.1 Solenodon paradoxus
GACCATGAGTTAACAATTGTTGAAACTGAGTAATGACGACCTAGAGTTTGCTATATTATTCTCTCTACTTTTGAGTATGTTAACAATTTCTTAATGAAAAATGAAAATCAAAACATGCTTTGGTGGGTGAAAAATGCTGATACCTGACTTCAGTCTTAGACATTCTTATTTGATAGGTCTTAGGGAAGGACCCTTAATTTCTATTTTTACTTTTTTAAAAGGAAAGGTACAGCAGGAATGAAGGTGAGTAGGTGGGCAGGAAAAGAGAGGAGGTCTTTGTATTTATCTTCGTTGTTCATCTTGGTTATCCCAGCCAGACCCGGGATGTGAATCTGGATTCTTGAGAGGTATGTGGACTGTGTTCCTCCGGAGGCAGCTGACCTAACCGCTACTTCATATGAGCATGTCTTAATCTTCATTTTTAACAAGCATCTTAGATCCCAGATTAAGACAAGGTAGATGATCTACAGAAAATACTATGCAAATATGACTCTGTGTGTGTGTGTGTGTGTGTGTGTGTGTGTGTGTGTGTGTGTGTGTATGTGTCAGAGTCAGAGAAAGAGAGAGAGATTCATAGAACAAGACGCATTCTTAATTCTAAAACAACTGTGTCTTGGGGGCCTAATAAAGACAATACTAGGAAATCTAGTTAGACATTCAGCTCATGGAGAACTTGAGGATATCACGTAGTGCCTTGCAGGGAAATCAGTAATGCAATTAGAGAGACGAAACAGGCAAGACCAGACAACTCTGATGATATGTTAGGTGTTTGAGAAATTGAACCATCTTGGATTAGAAGAAACTTTAGGGATCTCCCAGAACAGATGGCATCAAAAATCCCTCATCAATAATACCTTCCATGTGAGTATGAGGTCTTCATTAGAATACTTTGTTTTCTGTATTTTTTTAAACTTAATACAATGAAATGTATTACTTTGCAATTTTTAAGATGATGAGGATGATAATATTGCAATAAAAATAAAGCATTGTGGAGTTATTCATTTATGGAGAATTTATTAGCCCAGAGGGCATCTTCCAAAATGTGACCCTGAGGCCTCTTGGATAAGAAGCAAGGAATAGCTTTTAGGCTAAAATCAGATGCTTTGGTGTTTACATGATTGAACTTAAGTTGGCTGGGAAATGCAATCTTGCAGAGACTTTGTCCTTTAATGTCACTATAGGCACCAGAGCACAGTAGTTAGTAGTCTAGGTCTAGTTTAGGAACAAAATAATCTAAATCACACAGTCCGCAGCCCAGTATCAGCTGTGCAACCATGGATAAATCTCTCTACATCTTGTTTCTCATAGTAAGTTTGGGATAATAGTACCTACCTTATGGGGACTGTAGTGAGTGTTTAGAAAGATATTGGCAGTCAATAAATATAATTTATGGTTTTTAATTTTTTCACGAGGTGAATCTTGAGGGATTCAGTCCTTCCATATTCAGACTACTCCCAAAAGTGGTCACCTCGGTGACTAAAATGCAGAGGTCTCCAGCAGTTTTATGAAATGGCTTGTCAACAAGCAAACATCAGAGACTCCATAGGTGCTTGCTGACCTGGATCACAGTGGACAAAGGACAATGCTCTTACTGAGCATCAGGTATTTGCTGAGAACTAAAGTAGGGCCACAAAATCAATACAGCTAGTCCTTGCCGTCAAGGGACCACTAATATGAAAATTTCGATATTAGTATTCACAATTCACAAATGCTACAGGAGCTCAGAAGTAGGGGGATGGAGAATCCAATCCAGGATTCAGAGAAGGTTTCCCATAAAAAAGCAGTGGGCCAAGTCCTATTTATAACCCCTACTAGTATACAAAGACCAAACCCAGACCATTTGGTCATGTGGTAGAAAGTGTTGACCAGGAAAAAGGGAAGACCAGGGCTTCTGGGTATCATCACCCAAGGAGCAGAGGTTACCACTTGCTTAAGTGGACATGGAAGCCCCAAGAAAGAGCTGGTATGTTCACAGATTCTATGAGATGTATCACCATTTATACGCTGTAACCTTGGGTTAGTCACTGCCCTGCTATGGTCTTCTTCATCGGTCATGAAGGGTCTGGATGTGGCTCACACATTCTGTGCTTCTTGTGAATCTGTCAAATGACTCTAAGTTCACAGAAATATCTGTATCTGGGACTAAAGTTATCATAATGATCCCCATCAGTCGACATGAGACAATGGGCACCAGCCAACTGGTGGCTCCATGTTAGGGTCATTCCTGCAGCAGAGATGAGGTTCTCTCAGCAATGGCTGACTCATAGTGTGAATTAAAAGGATTAAGGAGCACTCAATCCGTCCTGCATGAGGCCATATCATTATTAAGGTATGGTACTGAGCAAGGTAAACAGAATGTTCTAGTGCCTGAACTTAAGAATCCAGTGGACTAGTGAAATGAATTGGAACATGGAAATTGACAAAAAGGCAGTAGCTGCATTTTTCTGTGATTGACAGAAAGGGAGGAGCATCTTTAGTAGGGGTGTGTCTCTGGTTCTCAGATCCCTTCCTCAGAAGGCTGCCCAGATGGATCTGCCTGTGTCAACTAAGCAGCTGGCCTAAAATTAGTGTTAAGAGAACACTTTTCTGTTGCATCTTCTATTTGCAAAGTGCAGCCTCATCAGTGTGACCAGCTTCACTTCACATTGCACACCCCTATGCACTGGCCAGATGGGGCAGGGGCTGCTGAGGACACACCGGCTGGAACTGCAAACACTCAGAGCTGGGTTTTAGTTCTTAGGTCCATAGTCCCTGACTTTCCAATATTATTGCATCTGAGCCCCTGCTGTTCGGTATTTGCATCATCAGGTTTGCTGTTGGGTTTCTACTCTCTTTTGACTTTTCTAAAGAAATTATTTAATTGGAAAAAAATCCACTTAAAAATATTTTACCTCCCACAGTAGCTTGGTTGGAAGTGCTTGCAAAATTTACAATGTATTCTTGTATCATTGATTCTGGCCTATGCAGAGTAAATGGAAACATTCAGAGGTGCTAGGAGTCTTGCAAACTAATGGAAAATCTGATACACAGTGTTTTAGACAATAGGAACTTTTTGCCTGAAAAGAAAACCGCGGAACCAAATTTAAGAGCATGTGGGGAGCAGGCCCTGACTAAAGAGATCAGCAAACCTCTGGAGTTTCTGCAGAAAATGGGAGGCCTGTTGTCCCAACCCCATGGTCTCCTCAGCAGTGCTGTGAGGAGCTGGAGGGGCTGGGAGTCAGCCTCTGGAGATGGGTGGCCAGCTCTGTACTGCTATGAGACGGGGTTGCCTGCAGCTCTCGTTTCATTTCTCACGTCTAAAATGTAGGCAGAAACTCCTCCTTGCCTGATTCCTTTGAAAATTAGGTACAGGCACAGTGCTTTTCATTAGCATTGCTTGAAATTCTTTTTTAAGCCTGGCATTGTTGCAATGGCCCCCAAATTCACACCTCCTTCCAAACTTTGTCAGAGTTATTTCCTGGGCCAGCTCTGGTCTTGCTTTGATCTAATTAGTGTTTAAATCTCTTATCTACCCTGGGAAATAAGATCAAAGGTTGCTGAAAACCACCTTTGTGAAGGAAGACTTAGAGAATCTCATAAAACTTATCTGCAAATGAGGTAGAAATGCTTCTTCGCATCCTGCCTCCCATGAGGAGTGACTTTTCCCTCAACACTCCTGGGCATTTCTAACTCTGCTTCTTCATTCAGAGGGGAGGTAGGTTACTCAGAAAGGGCACAGGGCAGGCCTATACATGCTTCTATTTCACATATGTTCACCTGCATGGGGCATGGGGCAGCACTGAGAAATCTGTTACAGCTCCAGAATTAACCAGACTCTCTCTCTGAGTTCTTCCTCAGAAAGACTTGGATGCCTACAGGACCGGACCTTTGACCCTTAAACATATGGCCTGGCTGAGAGTGGACCAGTGTGTGGGCTTTCTGCTAGCTGTGACAATACAGGCACCAACAGAGGACTCCCACGCTTCTGTGTTCATGAAGGGAGTTACACGGGGGATTATTTTTTATCATAGTGCAATAGGGGAGCAAGCACAGAATATATAAGAAAATGCTTACAAGTCTGGGTACAAACTTGTTTTGAAACACATGTGAAATACTTCAGAGTCTCCTAATAACTCTTGGAGAAATCAGGACCTAAAATCCTGGGGAGTCCTGGTGAAGTGTTTGAGGCAATAGGCCAGCCAGTGCATTTCATGCATCTTCAGGATGCTGAGGTTCTAGGCATTTCAATTCTTAAAATTCTAAGAATCTAAGTAATATTTTCTCTTTCAAATTGGAAAAATCCTATACTGAAATAACTCTGTAAATGTATGTGACACCCTTTACAGGGAGTCACAGTCTCTCTTGTAATGTCTGGTTAACCTTCAAACTATGTCCTAACATTTGGGTACCTGATAAACTCTAATTGGGAACTATGTGCTGTGCATTTTGATTTACCGCTCCCAATCCATTCTCCCTCCCTCCATCCTCTGCTCTAGGTCACGTGAGGCTGATCCACATGGGCTGATTCCAGAGGTTCCCTCACCTTTGGTTTCTGTTGAGCTCAGCCAACAGGAGGACCTAGTGGAACATTAGAGAGTGAAAAAAGAGTGAAGTTACAGCCTGTACTCCCCCAGCTTTCTTCCTGCTCAGTCGCCATGTTGTATGTGGCTCTCTACTGAAGCCACAGCTACTTTTCCAGTACTTTCAGGCCTCTGGGTGGCGATGGCTCCTTTCTATTACTAACCCTGGAGATCTGTGCTGTCCTCTGCTGGTTTCCCTGAATCCTGACTATCCCTGCACAAAAAGTCCCAGTATTAAGCTCTCCTCAGATTACCTACTTGGAACGTGCTGCCTATTTCCATGGGGACACAGACAGAACCATTGTAGAATGAGTTGTTTTTTATTCTAGGGCCTATCTTTCATCACTTCTGTAAACTTGGGGAAGCTAAATTCATATCTGGGTCTAAGTAATAGATAAAATGAGATGCAGAGAGTTAGAAGGGACCTTCTAGATCTCATCTTATTGAAATGAGAGATATCTAAAATCTCTTCTACAATCTAGCATGATGTCTGCCACACAGGTGGCACTCAATATTTGATAAATAATATAATTCTACACTGTGTCAGAACCATTTTTATATCCACTAAAAATGTGCTTCAGAGAAAGAAACTGCCAAAGAAGCTGTGTATTTAAGTACATATCGAGCATTACAGCATTACCTTTTGATCATGATTGAAAAGGATCTGGTATTGAATACTTCTCTGAACATTTAAGACTCCACACTAGCCATGCAGTGTCGTAGAAGGAGCGTGAGCTCTGAAGACAGGCATTATTTATTCAATTAACTTCACAACACATTGCTTTGAATTGCCTTGATGAAGATATTATATAATTAGGGGCAGAGTGACCTATTGAGTGTGCCAGAGAAACTAAATTTTCAGAAGAACCTCTTATGTCCAGATGATGTCTCCAGCTAGTCTTAATGTGCTAACCCTAGAAAAGAAAAGACTCTCCTGAGAAACAGTTCTCAGTTGCCAGGCTGCTTAAAGTCACAGCAAAGAGTGCACTCTTGGTTCATATTCATCCCTGTTTTTCCCTTTCTGTCTAGTTTAAACCCTGACCTATGACAAAAAACAAAAGCTCTCTTCCAACATAAAACCTCTTGCTAGCTTGTATTTCTCTACCCCAAATCCTAATGTAGCCCACCCTCCCCAGTCACAGAGGTGCTGTGCTAAAAAACAAAATCAGATTTAGATTACTGATTGATAAAATTGATTAAAAACAAGGTGCTTGTGTCTTTGTATTTATCTGTCAATTTTCTACAAATTATGTTTTTAAGTCAATTTCCTTTCAGGAAATATTTCATGCTGCTGAAATGAAGATAATTTCTTTTAAATCACTAATTTTCATCAGCAGTCATGCATAGAAACTGGCACTTATTCATCATTAGAATGATTAATAATATAGGTAAATGACCAAGAAAGAAATGTAGTCATTGTTCTGAAGAGCACTGAGTATAGAGAAAAGAAGAGAGACACACACACACAGAGAGAGAGAGAGAGAGAGAGAGAGAGAGAGAGAGAGAGAGAGAGAGAGAGAGAAACACTTCAGCTTTTGATACAAACTACTCTTCACTCTAACTGGAAGATACAAGGAATACCAATTCTTCTCAAAAGTGTTTTCCTTCAGCCTGCCTTTTCCATGAGTCACAAAAATTATGCCTACAGGCAGCAGCCAGAGCTGAAGATGTGAGCAAACACTGATGTTCCTTGGTAAGACATTTCTGCAATCACCACTTCTCCACCAACCAGGTAGAGTTTTGTTTTGTTTTGTTTTGCTTTTTTACTTTTTCTTTATTGGGGTAGAAGTCTATATAACATAAAGGCAACCGCTTTAACCATTTTTAAGTGTGCAGAGTTTAGAGGCTTTAGGATCATTTACAATGTCTTGCACCCATCTCCAGAACATTTTGATCACCCAATACTGAAACAATAAGCCCTCATTCCCTTTCTCACCCCCAAAAATCCAGCCCCTGGCATCTACTGTGCTATTTTCTTTCTCTATAATAAACCACGTAGTTTTGTCCATTTTAATAGAAGGTGGTCATAGACAGGCTCTCACGTCCTGAGAGCACAGAGAACTAGAGAGATTCACATCAGAGAACAGGAGCAGGCTGCTCCACAAAGGCTAAGTTGAAGAGGAGAGTCGTGGGCACAGATGATACTTTGGAGAGTGAGGTGGAAAATGGACTACAAATAAGTGCCCTTTTTTTTTGAGAGAGAGAGAGAGAGAAGATGGCAGCAATGAAGGAAGTTGTTCATTTCTGGTTTCTCACTCCAGCACCAAGTCTTAAAACTGGATCCTTGGACTTTATGTGATCCACACGGCAGTGTCTTAGCCCCCGAGCCACTAGGGATGCTCCACAAACAGGTGTCTTACTCACATTCTCGAGATCCTCTGACATGGATGGAAACGTGCTCTCCTGGGATGCACAGATATCTCCCACTTTGCTGGGCACTCATCAGCCTCCTGAACATGAGCGGTCCGAGCAGCACTACCATGAGACACCCTCCATACAAGCCAGCACTGAGACAGGAAATATGCATCCAAGATGGAGAATATGAATATGAAAGACAGGAGCAATGAAGAGTCCAACAGCAACAGCACAGGGGGCACGGTTCCCACACTTCCTGGAGTGGAAGACTTTGAGGCTGAATCACCAACAGTGGGACGGCAGGGGCCTACAGTCAGAGCTGAGATTAGCAGACAGTGAAGGCAAGGAAAACAGGGCTGGCATCAGAGGAAAGAAAGACCAAGAACAGGTGTGGACTAGAGGGACATCGAAAGCAGCAGGTTCAGAGCAAAGACAACAAAGCCAAAGGAAGTGGGCTATTACTCTCCACTGCAGCCCCCATAGGAGGTTCATGGGAAAACACAAGAAGCGGTAGGACAGGGTCCTTCCTGACCCCTGGCGGGGAAAAGTAAACAATCGAGCAGACCTAGGTCCAAGACAATAAAGTAACCCCACCTAGGCCCATGAGCAGGTGATATTCATGGGAATATCTGGGTTAATAATAAATGAAACAGCAATAATAAGTACTGAAACTGTCAGAAGGATGAGACATTATCATCACAGCAATATAAGAGAAGGGGCATGCCCTTGTGGCTCGGGCAACTGAAACACCGGTGTGTGGACCATGTAAAGTGTGTGTGGACCACGTAAAGTTCAAGGACCTGGGTTCGAAACCCAGGGCCAGGCTGAAAAACAAAAATATACAAAGATGCCTCTTCCTTCTCTCCCTTCCTTCTTTTAGAAAAGGGTTAAAAAAAAAAAAAGCTTCCTTCCTCTTTCTTTAAAAAAAAAAAAAACAAGATGATTTTTAACTGATACATATAATTCCATAGCTTTACTATATCCTAGTAATAGGCAAATACATAGACCCTCTCAAACCCTTCTGTCATATTCTGTCAAAATATTCCCAATGGAGACCTGCCCCTACCACCAGCTGGTATTCCTCCCAGCGTTTCCTAAGGCACCAACAGTCACACACTTATTCCCACTGTTGCAACTCTGGGAGCCTGGGGCAGAAAACCTTTGGGCAATCCTGTAAAATTAGTCCAGGGAGCATCTTTGCCATTTGCCATGAAGTCATGATGCTTCTTTCTACTGTGAACATATGGACTGCTATGTGTGGCTTGGAAAACATTATACATCAGAGCTTAAACATTTCCACTTTCATAAATAACTTATAAAATATACAACCAGCATGAAAGCATAAGGTACCTGATTGCCTTTATAACTTGCATACTCTCTTGAGAATTTTTGAATGTTTGCTGCTTTATAAAATTAGAAACTAAAAAGGAGCCCCTATCTCACTATCCCAAAATGAGAAAGAAAGAAGCAGCAATTAGATGCCATCAATATTAATCAAGTTAGATAAAAAAACAGGGTACAGATTATCTCAGGGGGAGGAAGCAGTGTCCATCTTATGAGTAAAGAGCTCTACCTCCTCCTAAGATACAAGTGACTAAATTTCTGCTCAAACCTTTGAACAATTAAGGATAGAGAACACAGCCACCAGTGAACTGAGAAACTAATGTGGGTAATTAAATGACGACTTAATGTTATCTTGAGAAAAAGTAGGCAGGCTGCTGTAACCCCCAACACCATGACTGATGTTGATCACAGAGTTCAGAACCCAATACTCATAAACTTTTAAAAGAACCCACTAATTTAATACAGGCATTGAAAGAAGAGAGAAGCCCAGATGGTCTCCAGACTTAAAATTCCCATCAAATAAGGTTGAGAGATAGTTTGTGCTATAGATGGAATTTTTGTGCCCTCCCCTCCTCAAATTCATGCTACACTCCCATATTCAGTGTCAGTATTAGGAGGTGGGTGTCTTTAAGAGTTGTCGAGGTCATGATGTTGGAGTCCTCATTTGATGGGATTAGTGACCTTATAAAAGACTACAAAGAACCCTCTTGTCCCTTCTGCTATGTGAAGACACAGCAAAAAGACAGTCATCTATGAACTAAGCAGTCCGCACCAGACACTGGATCTGCCTGCAACTTGATCTTGAACTTACCACAACCTTGAGAACTGTGAGAAATAAATTTCTGTTGTTTATAAGCCACTTTGTCTGTAGTAGTTTGTTATAGAAACCCAAAGAGCCTAAGACAGCTTGACCAATCCTTATGGAGACAGAAATATAATCCCACGGTCTAAATAAACTCATATGGACTTGTCTTTTTGTTTCTCAAGCCTCAAGCTCCATACTTAGGTAAAGGGTAGGTTGTGGAAAGTGATGATAAAGAGTTGTGTAGGTGGGGAAAGTGTGAAGAAATGAGAGAATAGAAGGTTCACTGGACAAAAACACTCTCAGGCAAACTTCTTCATGGACAGAGTTCCATTCCAAGAAACTAAGGCGATCAAACAGCTAACTTTATAGGAAGAGGAGATAAGAACCATAGAAAATTCTTCTAGGAGGCCCCGCAAAGGAAAAATTGAAAAACGAAAGGGCAGAAATTCTCAGAAAAATAACATTTCCCAAAGTAAAAGAAAACATAGTTTTTGATTGATGTCCCAGGAAATGTTGAACAAGATGAACGAAAAAGGGCATAAACTCGGACACATGGCCATGAAATTCAAAACTCGAAGGCTAGAGAGAACACCGAAGGAGATCTAGAAGCTGCTGCCTTTCACTTACTTTGAACAAGTCTCTAATGCAAGAATATTGTGGAAAAGCACCTTTAAAATTCCAAGAGAAAAACATTTTCATTGTAGAATGTATGTGCAACCAAATCATCCACAAAAGTTAGGGCAACGTAAAAGCATTTTTAGCAATGCTAAGACTCAACATTCATATTCTATGTTCATCTTCTGAAAAATTTACTTGAGGATACTCCCACTAAAGAAAAATAAAAGGAATTCAAAAAAGAGAAAGTAGGGAAACTAATAAACAGTGGACGTGAACTTTAAGTGCCAGTAATGTGGGATGTCAGCACTGCGTACGTGAGAGAGTATGTCTGGATGCAGGCAGGAATTCCTGGAGGAACGCTGTCCAGAAGAAAGTGGATTCCCAATACTAAATATATGGTCAAGAGACTGGGTGTATTTAATAATATAGTGAAGAAATATATTTTTTGATTATAAAATATGTCAAGTATCTCATGATAGAAAACATTATAAAGCAGTCTAAGAAACACAAAATGCCATAAAAGGAAGCAACAGTCAAAAATCAAGCCAATTAAAATATGACAAGATTTTCAACAATTGAACATCTAGCTGAAGGCTATGAATGCAAGGAGTCGAAATTTCAATTTGTTCATGATTAACAATGTAAAATCATTTCCTTTTCCAAGTGTCCAATCAACGTCATGGTTAAGTAGTTACTAATTTGTACAAAATCACAATATTGTCATTGCAATAACAACAGTTCCACCTCCCGGTGCCTGACAAGTAAGAATGCTGTGAATAGTATCCTCTATGTGCTAGTTTGTTGATCACTGTGAGCACCTCTGATGACCACAATTTAAAGATGCGGAAATGTAGGTACAGAAAGATGGAGCAACTTACTGAAGACTACTTTTAATCAGTGTACTCTAACATTAAAAGGCCCTCACAGATAATGTGATAGTACAATTAATTGAAAAGATCAGGTAAAAGAGAAAATAAAAAAACCCATCCCCTTTAAACCTTAAAACAGTATTTTAATATAAACATTTTTATGTTAAAAATATTAATTCACTAGTCTCTTGGTATAGGGTAAAGTTTTTTCTTTGAATATGTGTCTTCCAGTTATAGCTTTGCATGATCTTCCTACATCAAAAATACCTCTAAGACATACCCGGTGGTTCAGGCAGCTGAGACAGCTGGGGTGTGAACCATGTTTAGTCCAAGGACCCTGGTTCTCAACTCAGGGCCAGGGGGAAAAGCAAAATAACTAACTAAATAAACAAAAATGCTTCCGCCAGCCTCTTTGAAAAAAAAGTCCATAATGTAGTTTGTGTTCAACTCACATTTGTTTAAAGTAGAATAAGAAGTTAAAGAAAGCTGTGAAACAATGTAGCAGGAGGATCCTTCTGGATTTTTACCAGTGTTTTCATCTTTCACAGTGGCTCCTTCACTCCTAATTCAGCAGCACTTTAAAAAGTAACTTGCTTTTACCCATCTTAGAATTCAGCTCAGGTTCTCATAGTAACAATTCCCTTTTAATATTCAAATTTCATCAGGATGTTTAATATTTAATCAAATACATAACAGCAAGAATAAGTATAACCAGAATAAACATATTTTGAAACAAAAATAACTGCTTCTTCATAAGCAGTCTGTTACATTTATGGGAGCAGAAATAAATGGGAATAGTAGTCAGTCTGTGAACGCACAGACTGTCACGCTATTTACTGAAATGTTTTCTAAAATAAATGCAAAGTCCTGATAATTCTGGCCAGTCAGAAGTCTAGAAGTTGGTTTAAAAGGCTTCAAAGTACCATAAAGCCTTTTGTTGGTATGTAATGTTTAGAATTAACATATAGACAAAGTATGGGTGACTTATTATAATACAGACTATAGAAAATTTACCATCACAGTGTAATAACAGCATAATAGCCAACTGATAGCCTCATTTTAAAAAGCAGGGAATCCAGAGAAATCTAGGGTTGGAACAAAAGGAAACAGATATTAAAAAAAAACTTTTGACTCTAAAATGTAACCAATAAAAGAACCAGAATAACATAATGAATTTAAATTGTGAATAGTGAAATTCCTCATCTTGTTTACATCTAAAGTTGGGAAATAAGAAAATGAAGCACAAGTATATTATTTACAGTATTGAAGTATTTACCAGAAATCTGAAACTTTAAAAGACTAAATGAAAATGGCTGCTTCTAAGAGTAGGGGTAAGAAAGTTTTGCTTTCTCTTTTCTTCAGTGTTGTGTGACCTTTGTCTTAAGCCTTGTGTATATATAACTTGGATAATTAAAAGTTGTGAGTAAAACAGAGAATTAAGAATAATGTAAATAAAGAAAACATGCTTTGAATTAAGAAGCTGAAACATTCCCTATTCTGACTACAGAGGATCATTAGGGGCCCAGAAGGCCCAGAAACAGATTCCAAAATGCACATGGAAGCACCTGCAGAAACTTCCCACAGTGCTGCCTGGGGTGGGGGCCCCACATGGCTGTGTACATCAGCCCTGAGGTGCCCATGGTGCCCCAGGAGGGGCACAAGGAGAAACTGTAATTAGGTGCTGTCCACCACACATGCGCAGCCCAGGGTGCCCAGCCTGCCATCCGTGTAGTTGTCGGTCTCTGTGAACTCACCTGAAGACCTACCTGGCACAGGTAGAAAAGGTATAAAATGTTATAGAAGTTCTCAAAGGCTGTTCCATTTTTTTTAACCTGCAGTAGGATCATGGAATCAGCTGTGCATACAGTAACATGACTCCTATCCATGGACTTAAGAGAAAGAATGGAAAGATGCTAAGAAGCTATCAGTTCTGTGATCTCTCTCCACCAAAATGTTGTGCATTTTCGTTTTATTTTTTTTTATTGCATTATGAGAAAGCATGTTGCCTTAATTCATTTAATAAGTGTATACCTTGATTACAATGTTAGGAAAGAAGTTTCCTTACCCCAATTAAGCATCCGTGGGCGCCACGGGAATTTTAACTTCAGGAAGTGTTTGAGAGCTTGCAGAAGACCTGTTATGACTGAAAAGAGCAGCAGATTGCTGGGTGAAATCACCAGTATCCACAAAAGGAGTGCTAGAAACCTCCAGGAATTTGTGTTTATATTCACTCGGCAAGTAAAGTTCTATTTAAGTAGGTCCCTGGGCCATAATTACGAAGGTCGGTACAGAAAATATTGATAGAACCTAGGTTCCTACAGTGGGAAATTCAAACACACTTTTAAGAAATGCTCTTGGGGAGTAGAATGAAATTATTTAACAATTTTCTTGTAAGTACAGCAGTGAGAAAACAGGAAGAGAAAGAATGCAATTGTGCATTGGAGGCATATTACTACCCAAATATTTGATCAAAAAAACAATACTCCACAGCACAGTTTTAATAATGTACATAAAACTGTGGCTCAAGACGCACCGTGATGAGTAGCAGTCAGGTCAATCACTTCTGAAGGCGCATAGGTCACATATACCTGGGTTCGGATGCCAGGTCCAGGGGGGAAGCAACCAGTGTGAACAACTAAATAAAAATAGAATAAAATGCTTCTTCCTCCTCTCTCTTTCTGCCTGCCTGCCTACATTACTACCTGCACTTTTCCTTCAAAAAAAAAAAAAAAAGCTGTGGCTCAAATCCTAAGATCTTCGCATTTAGTAGGTAGCCTCAAACTTCCAGCTCCCCAAACTTAGACTGCCAATAAATTCTATATCTGGCTTTGGGAAAATGACTCCAAAAATCTTCTCTAGTGGTCTCAGCCAGGCTGTGGTCAGATTTTAATTACAAATGGACTTCCCTTTTACAGAACAGGTGTAGAAGAAAATGGAAAGTAAGAAACAATAATATCATAACACAATTGTATTCAGAAGGGCTTCTTGACTGGAGAGTGTCAAAGCATCAAAAACAGTTTGTTGAAATCAGTAGGATGCAATACCAGAGAGAAATCTTTACATGTCAGAATGTCTACTGATACAAAAGGCAGAGCTGGCAAAGAGCATGAGTCAGAAATCGTTTCCCAGACATGACAGGGAAAACCTGTTCTATTGGATCTGACCTCATCTGTTGAGGAATTCCTTTTCACTCTGATACCCAGAACAGGACACATTTGTCAGGCATGTTACTGCTATGCTCTGGTTTAGAAGAGCTGCATTTTATGCAAATATGAAACTGTTCTGAATATCATATCTGTGCTCCTGCATAAAAGGCAGCAGCATAATCCAGCCACAAGTTAGGAAAACTCCTTGTTCAGCAGTGGGCTCAAGTCAGGTCAAAGATGCTCTTGAGAGCCAATAACAACATTTCCAGGAATTTTGAGAGCTGGTTTTTAAATGCAGTCATTATTTTAAAATTTCATAAACTTACAATTATAGAAATTTTCTTGAAAACAGAGGCAGTAAATATTCAAAGGTTATCATTTCCTACTCATTTTACCATTATCTGGGATATCAAGGTTATTTGTATGTATTTACTGTTGTAGTGAAAACACTACATAATGATGTGCTACGGCACATCTCTTCCCAACTCAGAATTCAGTGACGTCATGTTGGTAGGTTGAAATGGGTCATGGTGGGGGCATTTACACCACAGAAATGTCATATATCACAAATCAGCGTTTAACTTATCATTCTGTTGGGCTAGTCATAAAAAAATGATGGAAAGAATATCAGTAATAGATTAAAAGTGTGTCATGACTGTAGCCATTACATTGTGAATAGCAAAAAATACTGAAGATAAATGCTTCCAGTATTCAAAACTGTGATCTGATTCAGCAAAGAAACTGCTCACATTATTGATGAATGAGTGAAGCTGAGACATGTGGTGCCATTTCATTTTCATCTTACTTATTAACATAAATGAAACTATCAACCACCATGCATGTTGACCCTACACTCATTTATCAATTGCAACCAAAGGTTGCCATGGATACAGAAATATGACAAAAATCAAGGAAAGCATTCTGTAAGAATCAATTACAACGCAATCAATAAAGTGCAATGTGTGTTTTATTATGAATTGTGTATTGCACATCCTCCATATCAGTAAAATTTATAATAAACTTACACGTATTTACATATGCATTTTTTTATTCTGGAGAGCTGGCTGTTAGGCAAGTAGCACACAGTTGTCTTCAATTCAGGCAGAATAAAGACTAACTTTCTCAAGGAATTTTACAGAACTAAGTTTCTTCCAGTATGTCCCTTTGTTCTTTACGTAGATCTTTACCTGATTCTATGCAGAATTTATGCAGAATTCTCATCTTAGTGCTCAAAGGATTCTGCCTCATCAGCCCTGCTTTTTTGCAGCAGTCACCAGAGGCAACAGACTTGGGCTTAACCCTAGGCAATTAGATATAGAAAAAGATCAGAAATTTCTGAGTCATCATCATATAAAAAATAAATCTGATGCAAATCAAAACAACAATGAGCTACCACTTCACACCTGTGAGAATGGCCATTATCCAAAGAAGGGAAACAAAAAATGTTGTCGAGGATTCAGAGAAAAGGAAATCTTAATTCACTGTTGGTAGGAGTGTGAATTGGTGCAGCCATTATGAAAAGCAGTATGGAGATTCCCAAAAAAATTAAAAATTAAAATCCCATATGAGCCAGTTACCCCACTTCTAAGTATTTACCCCAAAACAACAAAAACCCTAATGCAAAGAGATATGCACACTTCCATAGTTACTACAACATTACTCAGAATATACAAGAGCTAGAAACAACCTAAATGCCCACTGACAGACAACTGGATAAAGAAAATGTAGTATATGTACACATGAATACTACTCAGTTATTTTAAAAAAAAAAAAAGGTAAAGTCCTGCCATTTGCAACAACATGGATGGACCTGGAGAGAATTGTGCTTAGTAAGGTAAGTCAGAAGGAAAAAAAGACAAACGCCATATGATTTTCACTTGCATATGGTAGACAGAGAAACAAAACAAACAAATGAACCAAATCAAAGAAAAATAGACTTTCAGTCTATAGAATCAAATCAGCAACTGCAGAGGAGAAGGTGGGGAGTGGGCAGCTGGGGTAAAAGTGGTCGATTACATGGTGAAGGACAGTTAAACTATATTATGTTATGATGTAATGTTCCTTGAGTAAAATAAAAAATATCTGTTTAGAAACCCACTAAAGAATGACTATACTTCTCTAACTGTGTAACTCTTCATAGTACAGGACCCTATTTTTAAAGCAATAGTTTTGAAATATATGTGTGCTTGATAATTGCCTAGGAAGCTTATTAAAAGTATAGATTCCTTTGCCTCCAAAGATTCTGATTCTGGGTTAGGTCCAGGAATCTTCTTTTAAATAAATATCCCCATGCATCTCTGAAGGCAGGTGGCTCATGGTTTGTGGTTTGAGAAATACAGTGTTATAAGAGACCCTGAATATATCATAGCTTATCTAAGCAACTGACTCTACTGAGCTGCCATAAAGAGGTAGCTTCCTGTCTCACTGGTTTTTCTCTTCAGCTAACATGGGCCTCACCCCACCCACTCTTTCCCCACCTTCATTTTTTTGTTCCCAGTGAAAAAAAGGACTCATACTGGTTATCATAAACAGCCTCATGAAAAATCCTGCTAGTCAAGAGTGACTCTGCCACTGAAGGAAGTTTACTAAGTTTACTAAGACTTGGTTTTACTAAGCCAACTCTTGGGGCACCTTTCCTTTTTTAGGTGCAAACCAACCATCTGTTAAACTGGCTAACAACTTTGCCAGGATGGACATCAAGCTCACTAAGCTCACAATTTCTAGGTTCCACATATTCTCCACTGTAGGGACTGGGCCATCTGCCCAACTCTATCTGCTGGCATTGCTCCTGCCTCTATTGGTGTCTCCTGGCATCTGTTATTATTCCCTCTCTCCAGGCAGAAAGATGTCTCCCTTCTTGGTTTGAACATAAATTAAAATAATACATTTCTGATTATTCTTTGGATGTTTCCAAAGCAACAATTCATTCTCACCATTGGCATTTCTGAAAGTATTTTCATGGCACACGCCCCTCAAAGTTCCTAGCTGTTTATTTGCCTGACCACTTGCATGGCCCTAACCTTTAAATTTCTGTTCACTGGCAGTTATCTTTGAGATGGTGGGTTCTTCCCTCTCTTCTTCATTTTTAATAGAATGTAAAACTAAATGATCCATTTTTTTTTTTTCATCCCTCTTGAGCTATCTGGAAGATGACTACATGAAACTATACTTAGATTTCGTCACTTAAAATTTTTCCCATATTACAGAACACAAATCTAGCTATATCCAGTCAAATCAAGTCTGCAACAAGAACATTTGCTTTCACAATGGAAATTCAAATCCAGCATGTACTCTGGGAGCCCACAAACTTTCAACAAAGCATACTCTAAATCCTTTAGAAATTATCCACTAAGTCTACTGCCTAGTAGCCTAACATAATATCTACTATAATAACAAAAAAAGTTCTTTACTATTGCAATAAATGTCCTTCTGTTCTACATATTGGTGTTTTTCAGAGGTCAGGGTGGGGGTGGGCAAAATGGGAGAAGGAGATCAAAAGCTACACATTTCCGGTTATAAAATAAATAAGTTATGGGATATAATGTATAGCATGGTGATTCTAGCTCACAATACTGTATGGCATATTTGTAAGTTGCTGAGAGACATCTTAAAAGTTCTCAACACAAGGAAAAAATATAACTTTATGTGGTGTTAGATATTAAAATTACTGGATTACTTCACAATAGATATAAGTATTGAATCGTTATGTTGTAAACCTGAGACTAAAATAGTTTGCAAATTATACCTCAAGAAAAAGGAAAAGTAAACTTTTATTCTTGTGTAAGACAATCTTTCAGACTTATAAGATATAGAAACCAATGGATATAATCTCCTAATGCTCCTTTTTCCCTTCTTTTTTTCTTTTTAGTGAGTGTTGACTTTGGTCTACGGGACAGCAGAAAAGGTTAACACATGAGCACTTTTCAGTAAGGTATCAGGCAAAGGTTCTATAGCACAGAGCACACAGGAACACTCTTTTACAGATAACGCTAACATCTTTCAGGGTTTGGAAACACAATTGCAAGCTATTACTTGATGACAATGACCAGATTCCAGTCAGAAACACCCCTCTAGATAGGTGGTTTATTCCCTCTGTCATCTGCTCAAACATTTATCAAGTCCTTATTATGCATGCTTCAGCACTTGAGCTAATGAGGGCAATAGAAAGATGAGTCTATACACTCCCTTCCATGAAAGAGCTCCCAATCTACTGAAGGAGAGACAGCTACAGTGATAGGGAAGAGAATTTAGAGTTCACATGAAAGAGACCCAAAGCTGAGAGCTAAAGAATGATCAGAAAGAATCTCAGGAAGGGTTGGGGTAGGAGTCACACTGCAGGACAGTTAAAAGTATGGAGGCAAGAAATTGCATGGTGCATTCTGTTAGCGTAAAGCAAAGAATGTGCATGCTGCGTGACCAGATTAGTCTCTTATATGTCATGTCACATTAAAGAACCTTGACTAGATCCTATGGCTGATTGGAACCCTTGAAGAGCTTTACAAAGCAAAGCAGCTAGGTCAGATCTGCTTTATGAAAAGGCCACTCTGGCTTCTATGAAAGCTGGATTTGGATAGTTAAGAAGAGAGGCAAAAAATACTTTATGAGCTCCAATAACTTAAGAGAGAGGTATGAAAGTAGAAGGTTGTCAAAGTAATAGTGTTGGGAGAAAGGTCTGAGAAATACTTATGAAGGGGAACAAGCTAGAATTGGTTACTGTTGGTTGAAAGGAAGCAGGGATACGATGATGGTGACAAAGTTTCTGGAACGACATCCAAGATTCTGATTTGAGTGACTGGAGATGGGGGGTGATGTTGCCCATTAAGATTAAAAAAAAAAAGTAGAAATCAGTCTGAAGTGGGGGGGGGGTGATTTTTTCATTCACTTAATATTGGGTACCCTACAGTGTTCCAGAAATTGGTCCAGGTCCTACTAATAGTGGTGAGTAAGACAGATAAACTGAGCTTCATTATAAGGGGGAACTCAAACAAAAATAAGCAAAGAAGAATTATACTCTATAAACTCAGAGGGATGTGCTCTGAAGCAAAATAGGAGAGAAATTGGTACTTTTTGAGAAGATGGTAATTAAGTGGAAAAACTCAATGAAGTGCCTGGTGAGCCACAGGAGACCTATGGGAAAGATTACTCCTGGTAGAAGAACATCAAGTGTACAAGTCAAAATGATGATTCCAGTTTCAGATGTGAGGAATTTGAGATGGCTTTTATCTATCCAGATGGAGACATCCAGGAGTAGTTAAACATAAAAGTGTGACACTCAACAGATGCTGGTCAGGAATATGGATTTGACACTACTGGCATATTGGAGCCTGGTGAATCTTGAAAATGGAAGAGACAAATTACAGAAAAGTGCAAAAAAGTGGGAAAAGCAGTGGCTCCGCTAGATAATTAAACAACAACATTTAGGGGGTAAGTAGAAGAAGAAGAAGAAAAAGCATAAATGAGAGAAAGAAGAATGGGATTCAGTGTCATAAAAATTAAAGAGTAGTAAGAAATGATCACCATTTCAAAGACAGTAACATTGCAATAACTGAAATGTGATCACTGGGAGTAGAAATTACCCAGTAACTGAGAACTGTAGCTAGCCTCAGAGGAGTGGTGGGTGTGGGAATTGGACGGCAGTGGCTTGAAGATGTTGAGGAGGAAACCTAGCAAATGTGAGACATCTATGAAGTGTGGCTGTAAAGAGAAACAGGTTGTTTAGAGTGGTGACGGGAGCAGAAAGAACATCTCCACTGGCTAAGTTTAGACTTGGCAAGTCAGAAAAATAGCTGGAACAGTGCTCACAGGCAAGGGGCCTGCCCTGAGTTGGAGCGAAAGGCACGTGTAGTCTGCCAGCTGGCTTTGTGCAGTCCTGTTTCCCAAGGATTAATTCTAGGACACGACCTGGGCTCTACAGGTTATTCGGATGAAGATGCTAGACCATCTAGCATTTCTTACTCTGCTGGATTGCAAGAACTTTTGAGAAGCTCTCCCAAATCTATGTGAGGGAAGAGGGGCAATAAGAGGTGCTCGAAGCAAAACAAAACAAATGATGTTTATTGGTTGAGGGGCATAGCCAGGAGGAAGGGGAAAGAAAGCCACTGCGAGGTTTCTGAGGAGGTAACATTATGTGTGGCTGCTGACCTTTTAAGGGAAAACTCCCCTTTCCTCCATCCATACCATAACTCCAGAATTTCAAGGTTAGGTTCGGTTCCATGTGTCGGGTGGAATGTGAGTGGTAAGGAAAAGGAAAACCTGAATGATGAAACTAACCAAACAAATATTATGAAAAAATGAGCTTAACAGAGGAATGATCAAAGATTATACAATCATGACTGGTGTAAATCATAGAAACATGAATTTGGTCAACAAATCCTGAAATGTCAGAATGAAAGGACTCCACTGGAAGCAAAATGAAGTCAGTTTCTGACTAATCGAAGGCAGCTCCATATAGCCCAGCAGGAAATAAACTTAACATAGAACTTTCTCTCAAAAGGCATACAAGCCAGGAATAAAAATGATACCAAGCATTTTTAGATATATTCAACAATAAAATTTTGATTTGTTAAGATTATTTCTGAAATGAAATTGGCTGATCTGGATACTCTCTCACCTTGAGGACTGAGTCTAGGCAAGACAAGACCTTACTTCTCCCTTTATCCCCAAATCCTCATCCATACACTTCCATTAGGATCACCATCAGCATATACTTCTGGCCATGAGGTTCATGTAGAATAGCACTTCTGTTCTTGGAGGGGAGCCAACCTCCAGCTTCCTGTAAGCAAATCCTATGATACCAGAGGCCGAACACTATTCTAATTGCCTTCACAGGAAATGCTTACTGGTTTCTCGTCTCCATCTCAAATAACTTCTTAAATTTTGATCCCTCCTGGATACTTAGAGTTGAGCCGTCATTACTCAACTATGCACACCAAACTGTAAAGACAGGCAGGCCCACGATCAAGTTAAAAACAAACAACAGAACAATTGAGAACAAATGCAATCACTATCATAATTTCAAAATATGGCTTGAAATCACTTTTTCATTTCAGACTCATGTTTACAATTACTGCATATCTAAACACACATATCGGAAACCCAACTCAGTCTCTCAGGCCCTCAACCTGTTTTTTCTTCTGCATTCTATATGACCTAGAAGCATGGACCAAAAACTCCAGACTTTCTTTGTATTTTCCTCCTACTCTAGCCCATGCCCTATGAATTTTATCATAAATTAGATTACTATTATCATTTGAATAAATTTCAAATTCTTTTCTCTTTTTTTTAAAGGAAAGATGCAGGCAGGAATAAAGGCCAGTAGGCAGGAAGAGAAGAGGAAGAATAATATTTATTTTACATAGTTGTTCATCTTAGTTCTTCCTTCCAGCCCCGGGACATGAACCTGGAACCCTGGGGTGTATGTGGCCTCTGCCTAAATGCTACTTCACCAGCAATGCCAAAATTCAAATTCTTAACATGGCCTGCAAAGACTCCTAAATTCTCCTCTGACTTTCTCTCATCATATAAACATCACCCACTCTAACTTCCGAATTCAATTCCACCAACCCTAAACTCATCCAGGCTCCCCCAAATCATGCCCCACTTCAAGCATTTGAGCCTTTGCGCATGTTGTTTTCTTTACTGAAAACTCTTCCTCTGAATGCTTTGCTTGAAATCTCACTTCCATAACATGTCAGAGCTTATTTATTTCTTCTCTAGGGAAGCCTTCTTTGACACCACTCCCTCCACTGCAAAGTAATCTCCTTGAGAACAGGGACCCCATCTTTCTTGTTAAAAAAAAAAAAAAAAAAAAAAACAAACTCCAGCACCAAGGACGGCATCTCACACAAGTGTTTCCCTGTTCAACAAGGTGAATGATTACATTCTCACTTAAGAAACCCAATAACAATTTTGGAGGATAAAATGAAGCAAGAGAGAACAAGATGAAGAGGAGAGAAAGCAATAATGGAGTAGAAAATAAGGAGCCTAATGGAAGTAGTAGAAGAAAGCAAAATAAGTGTGGTGTAGTATTCACTTGAGCAGATTTTTCTGAATCTCAGAAAAGTCTGTGCTGAGAGGAGAATTAAGGGGACAAACACTGATTGAGCGCTAAATGCTAGTTCCTGTCCCAAATCCATGATTTCACTTACATCTTCCAGTTCCCCTCTAACCACTATTATCCTTGGCTTGAAGATAAGAAAACTGAAGACACCAAAAAGTAAGGTAACTCTCCCCACCTTATACAACTATCGAATAGTAAAAGCAACCTTTTAACTCAGTTTACATAGACTGTCCAGGATATATGCTTCTTTTCCTGGAAGTGTTCATTTGGGAAGTATTCAACTGTAGAACAAAGGCAAATTCAACAGTAAAAAGTGTAAACAGTCAAACTTGAAAATAAAGCTGTGATTTACTTCATCATAGCTCAACTCCAGCTTTTTCCCCTTCAACTTTTTTTATCTTACACCTCCTCTGAGAGCAAGCAAATATACTGAAGACAGCAACAATCAAAATTCTACCCAGAACTGAAATCTGGATCATGCATTTCTCCTGACCCCTTCAAAGCAAGCCTCCTAGGGAAATGCATGGCTTGCAGAGTTCTGGAGCACGCTGACAACTGGTTGCTCTAACTCCCCTAAATGGGATGGAAGAGCTGCTACAGCACCAATTGGCAATCCTGACCCACAGAACACAGTCCCACCCAGGGTTTTCCACATTCTATCAATACCTCCAAAATGTTAATTTGCAGAAATGCATGGTTTGTAGCAGATAGGGGCCTCACCTAAAGCATCTATCAGAACCAGAGGAAAATGCTTCCTAAACTGACATTAAAAAATAGGCTTGGATGTAAAATATATTCTGCATTATTTTATATTAGAAAGGTATTGCCTACCTTTTTTTCTGCAAACTTCTGTAACAATAAAATAGCTTTGTCATGACAGCATTCACAGATTCAAGGGAGGGAAAGCCACTCCTCTAGCTGAACAAAAGCTCACTCAGTGGCTATTATGCCTCAGGTTCCTTCATTCATGTAAGTCTTCCCGCTCCAGGGAGAGTCTCTACAGAAGAGCCCTTGCAGACTTTCCTCTCCTTCCTCGCTGTGTAAACTAACTAGGCTTTGCAAATTTTTATCTACAAATATTTTAACATCTGATTAGACAGACAGGTAGGTAGATATACACATGACATATATGTACTATATGTCATACATATATATGTAAGATACATATGTATATGTACATATGTATTTCTCGTGCATCTAAACTTCAAAGCCAATACTTTCTCATGGCAGCAGATTTTCACAAGAAATTAATTTTAACTGATTCAATTCATCATCTAACAGTGGTTACCAAGGATACCAAGTAGCCCAAATCGCTTGGCTCCAACTTGCTTGCTAATCAGAAGATATTAACAGAAAGCTGTGAAGAATTACTGTTGTCTAATCTGGCCAGAAACAATGTACCTCCTAATGTCCCCAAGTTCTAAATTCAGTTAAAAACATTCCATTCTATAATAACCTTTAAGAACATACAAAGCCTTTTCTAGGTTTTGAAAATCAGTGGTTAGTATTTAGAAAAATGACTGCTAATGGTTTCACTTTAATTCGCTTCCTCATGAAGCACTAAACTGAGAATGGCTACTAATTTGATCTTCTTATCAATCTGAAAGCAGATGATTCTCACTATGGCTGTTAATTGAGCATTCAGGTAATCTAGCTGAGTCTATTCTAAATCAGACAATCCATCACAGTATATGTATTAATATAAGTAGTATTAAATAGATAATTTAGAATATACCCTTGAAGGGTAGAGAATTAAAATTAAAAGATCCGAAACAAAAAATGTTCTCTGTTGCTCAAAGGCCAACTTTTTTTTTTAAATACATACAAAAGATTAAGCACTATCTATAATGTGTTACTGTAATCTAAAGAAGAAACAAACGACTGATATTTAATTTCCAAAAAGTACAGGCAATCAAGTGTCTCATTAATTAATGTATTTCTTTACACTTTAAGAATATTAATTACATGTCATTCATTGCAGTTATTTTGTCCCAACTTTGTGGTTTGTCTTCATTTTATTTACAAGTCTTTTGCAAAAGAAAAAACATGTTTGTTAAAATCTGCCAACCTTCTCTTTTACAGTCGTTGACTTTGGGATCATGCTAAGGAAGGCTTCGCCTACGTAAAATCAGAAAAACTGGTCATTAGTACCCAATATCTATTTTTATCTTCCTCCAAAAGAAGAACCTAAATTGTATTTGAAATGACACTTCCCAAATTTCCTTGTAGATAGGTATGGCCTTGCTGATTAATTTCTGATTAATAATATAAGGGCACAAGTGATGAGGGGACTTTCAAATGGGTTATTTGAACAGAATAGACCAGGCATGTCCTGGTAGCTCCGGTGTTAAGCCCACACCTGGAGTGCAGTCCACATTGAGCCCCGGGACCCAGGATGGCTTTAACAAACAATGATAAATGTTGATGAGGATGTGGAGAAATAGGAGTTTTCATATACTGATAGGAATGTAAAATAATGCAGCCGTTATGGAAAACAGTTGGGAGTTCCTCCAAACGTTCAACAGAGTGACCATATGACCCAACAATTCCACTTTTAAGTATATACTCAGGAAACGAACACATATATCTGTGCAAAAACGTGTACCCAATGTTCTCAGCAACATTGCAGAATCTCCACACTGCTTTCCAAAAATGGCTGTAACAACGTATACAAAATAGCCTAAAGTTGGCAACAACCCAAATATCCATCACCTGGTGAATGGATATGTAAAATATGATACAACTACATAATGGAATATTAATCAGCAATCCAAAGAAAGAACTAAAGAGAGGCACTGAAACATGGATGGACCTCACAAATAGCATGCTAAGTAAAAGAATCCACTTACAAGACAAATCATGTACTGTATGACCTCGTTTATATGAAATGTCCAGAAAAAAGTAAATCTATAAAGACAGAAAATAGATTAGTGGTCACTGGAGTCAGAAATTAACAATAGATAGACATGAAGTCTCTCACAAAGGTGATTCTAAACCTGAAGTATATGAATTGCTAAACCTGTCCAGAAGACAATTTGATAATTTTGTACCAAAATTTTAATGTGTATAAGCCTGTATCTATCAATTCTACTTCTAGCAAACAAAAACAAAACAGTGATTTTTTTTCTGAGTAATGGAAATGCTGATACCTTTTATTTCATCTTGTGCCCATTTAAATTTTTTTTCATGTTGGCAAGCATGCAGGGAGAAGGGAACGCTTATACATGGTGGGAGTAAACGCTGGTACAGCCATTTTTGGAAAACAGTATGTATATTCTGAAAAAAATCAAAAAATGATCCAGTTATCCCACTTCTATTTATAGGGGAAAAACAATCCTACTTAAAAAAAGGTAAGTGCAGTCCAATGTCTATTCAAGCATAATTTACAATAGCCAAGAGCTGAAAACAACCTAAGTGCCCATAGATGGATGGTAAAGAAGATGTGGCATTTATACACAATGGAATACTATTCAACTATCAAAAAAGATGAAATCCTGCCATTTGCAATAAGAGGCAGGGACCTATGCTTAGTGAAATAAGTCAGAAAAAGACAAACATCATATGATTGTACTCAGATACTCAGATGTAGTCTATAGAGAAACCAAACAAACCAAAAGTAGAATTTTAGTCTGTAAGACCAAATTAGTGGTTACCAGAGGGGAGTGGGCCAAATCAGGTAAAAGGGGTCAATTACACAGTGAAGGACAAAACCAGACTGTTAGTGATAAACTGAACATTGTATATACAGATGCTGATTAACAATGATCATATCATATACCTGTAAAATGTTATGTCATCTTATTTGAAAAAAAAAGCTTAAATATTAAATTTTTAAAAATATGGGACAAATTTTTTTAATTACACCAGTACACTATAATCAAATTGCTCAAAATGAATGATAAAAAGGAAACCTTAAAATCATTTTAAAAACATGTTACATACTAGGGAACAAAGATAATCATGTTTCTCACTGAAAATAATATTAAGTAGAAGACAGTGGAGTACCACATTTAAAAGTATTCAAAGCTACTGGACAACAGTGAAGAACACTTGGTAATTTGGAGTAGGGCAGGGTGTAAAAAATTAATAAATAAAAAATAAAAGCATTGTAAGGGAAAAAACTATTAATCAAAAAATCTGCATCCAAATACATCTTTCAAAACAAAGGTGAATGAGATTTCAGACACAGAAAATCTGAAAAGGTTCATCACCAACTGGTCATCATTGCAAAAAAACGTAACCAGAAGTCCTTCAGACAAATAAAAGTGATACTGGATGGAAATACTGATATACAAAAAGGACTACAAGTCTCAGAAATGGCCGCCTCCCAGCCTGAACTTTCTTCTTTTTTTGTTCCTATCAGTCCTTTCAGAGTTAGCTCAGATGACCACTATCCTTCCCTAGCCTTAGACTAGAGTCAGTGTCCCTTCCAAAGAACTGTGATGACCCCTTGCATTGTTTCATCATACTGTATCACACTGGTATTATGCTCACTAGCTAACTCCTCCAGAAATTGAAGAGCTCCTTGAGGGCATAGACTTTCTGGTAACTAGCACTAATTCAGTGGTTAGAAAAAAGCTTATTGCAGACATCAACACTCTGCATTAAGGCATGGCAGTGGTGGTAAAACAGAAAAGCCTCTTTCCAGAGACAACTGTGAGAAAAATCAATGAGATGTCATTGGTTTATGAGAGGGTACAAGAATCCAATTCCTTGCTTCCCAAATGCTTGTCATTTGTGGATACCTTTTTGTCATTTTCAAGTTCAACATATATTATTATTTACTTAACATTATTGTAAAGTAAGTCAAACTTTTACATAAGCATACTTTAAAGGAAAAAAATAATTCTTTTGCAATTATTATTACAGTATTGACACATAAAAGAATGATACATTAATTGGTATTTTGATAGACTTGACCTATATAAATATCTGGGCCTATAGTTTTTTATGGAGAATAGTTCTATTGACAGCCTTTCAGTTATGTCTGTATGTTTTTATAATTAGAGATGTTATATTTATGCTTGAGCTGTTCATACCTTCTACCTAATTTGTGTTCCCAAATCACTGGTACTCATGTCATTTTCTTATGTGTTTTAACCTCTTCTATATCTGTTATTAAGTCCCTTTTCTCTTTTCTCTTGCTTTATATGCATGTTTTCTCATAAATTTTCTTGGTCAGAATAGGAAAACATTTACTTATTTATAATTGAAAGAAACATAACTTGTTTGCATTTAGTCATATGATTTTTTCCCCAATTTCTAATTCATTAATTTCTTCTTTTGGTTTTACTAATGATTTTGCTTCTACAAATTTTATTTTTCCATTTCTAGATCCTTACATTTCATGTTCAGCTCATTCTGTTATTATTTTATCAGTCTAATTACTATAACAAAGTTAAATTTTGTCTAATATAGCTTGGGCTGGGCTCCACAGTTCTGATATATGTGTTTTCATTTCCACTGTATTTTATCTATGTCATGTGTTGTATTGTTTAGAGGATGGTAGCCCCACACCATAATTCTGAATTTTCTAATTTTTGTAGTTTTAACAACCTTGGTTCTAAATATTTAAATACTCCTCCATTCATTAAAAGTAGAAGTTTATGACTGTCAAGTCTTAATTATTTATTGTGCTGTTTATCACCTTAAAATAAACCTTAGAATGACTTTTATGTCACATTCAGTGTTTATTATCAAATGCTCATTTAATTAGCATGAGGCTTTAGAAAAAGCTGATAAAGATAACAAAAAATCCACAGACGTTTTGCATGTATTGTTTTAATATATTTAATGAACCAATTTCCTGAACATTTAAAGTACCAGGTAGTGTGCAGTCAATTCTGATCCAACTTGGACATTTTCTCATGTTCTAAGATGCATGACTGAGGCCACCACTTAATACCCTACTTCTCTTTGAGAGTCCCTGGATCAAATCTGATGACTGTTGGTAGCACTACACCATTTTATTATAAAGCAATATGCTATAGGGCTCTCGTTTTGCAGAATCTGCTAGGACAGTTGTGATTGAGTCACTTAAGTGTAAGACAATATAAAAATTAGAAGATCAAAAAGCCAATGTAATGGAAAAGAGCTGCGATTTTAATCTTTATCAGCCTGTTGAGGGGATCCTCTCAAACTGAACCTGTGGGGATTAGATTCCCCCAGAGAAGCCTTCAGTAATCCACACATAAATGGCTTCTAAAAGCAGTGTGGAGTTAGAATTAATCAATGGATGCTTCTAGCAACAGCATATGGAAGGAAGAAAGAAACACTTTGGGGGATTTTCTAGTTCTCTTTGTAGATTCTCTCTGAAATAGATTCCATAATGTGATGAATTTTAGCTCCCTCAAAATTAAAGTAATACATACAAAGCACTTTAAAAGCCCCAGAAGAAGGATGACCTATAAATCTGGGATATTAGAGTGACATTAAATCTAAAATAGCAGTTGTGGTGAAACAGATTAAAGATGAGCAAACAAGACTGTTTTTTTCATTCCCTCTGAAATAATTTGGGAAGACTTCAGAGCTGGCTCAGTGATGCCATCAATTGACATACTCTTTGTAAAATCAGAACTGAAAATATGTTTGCCGTGAGATTTTCTGAGTAAACCATTAAAAATGTTTCTAATGTAACCCCCTCACTCATGCTTCTTTGTTTCTCAGGTTTTTCTGAAAAGAAGTGAATATATTGACAAGAAAGTTTCATAGTCTACAGGAATCAGACAATCATGCTCTTAACTAACCTCAAAGCCTAGTTTTTATTTTATTTACAATATGGTAATCCTAAATTAATAATAAATGATAACCATACTACATGCCTAACAATAAAGAAGACAATGATTACTTAGTGCTAGTAAACAGCAGTTACATTCTACAGCTAAATTTTCTACGAAATCTGTTATTAGTGGCACTAAGAGCAGTTGTAATAATTTGAGATAACTCACATTGTATGCTTTAAAGGACCAATGATAATAGTAAATGCATTTTTATGCTTGTATTTCCATTTCTAGTATTTTATAACAATCTTATACAGATGGTTGTAACATTTATTTTTACAATGGAGATATAAAAAGTAATTTCAATCCATAAAGGTCATAAATGCATGTCATTTGCAACCCTAACTGCACACTAGACTCACGTGTAGAGATATTTCAGGTGTTCCTCCAGAAGATTCTGACTTAGTATGGGGACAGGTCTCCAATGTCTTCAAAAGTTCTCCGATTGATTTTGATGAATCACTGGAAATGAGAGGCACTTTCCAAAACCCTCCAAGTTGAAAGAGGCCTTAAAGTCAACTATTTCTCATGTTCTTTGAGTTTCCAGTAACTTCTTCCCAGTGGTCCATCAGTCAACTGCCCTGGACATCTACATCAGCTCTATAAATATCCCCAAACTTAACCTTATTTTCCCACAAAAATTGCTCAACTTCCTGCAAATAAACCTAGTCAATCACATCACCATCCTTCCAGCATTTATATGAGAAATTTAGGAATTAGTAAAATATGATATTTCATAAGTGCACTACTTTGCCTTTTAAATATATTTTATCTCTATCCCCTCTTCTCCAACTCCACTGTCTAAGCCATTAATTCAACACTTCACCTAAATACTTACAATACAACTTCTGGTGTTTTCGCTAAATCTCCCACCTTTGAATTTCCTATCACCTGACTGTACTCTTACACCACAGCTGCCCATCCTTGTCATAGACATCTATTCTTCAGGTCATTTTCCCATATTCTTGGATTATTGTTATTCTCTCCACCACTACTTTTGTCTTAATTTTTGGTTAATGAGGTAGTTCCATAACACATATCCTTTCCCTGTCTTCTTCAAAAACATGTCCTCCACCTATCTAGAGTCTCACTCCCATAACCATCCTCTAGACCCAGTCGCGCCAACAACTACAGCACCTTCATCATCTCTGGTCCCTCCTGTTCACAGCATCTCCAAAAACCAGCTTATCCCAGAGAACCTTATCTACAAATCCTACCATCTCTTCATCCTCCCTAACCCTCCATATGGCCACTGGACTCCATGCTCAACTGAAATTTCAGAGTTAATCATTCCACTCACTCCTTTCTATTCACCCTCAACTCTACTGCCCCTGTGTCACTGTCATACATAAGCAAACCCTGGTTCAATACAAGTTCATGTCTCTCTGTGCCTGCAGAAACACAGTGGCATGAGGTAGGAGAAAAACCTCACATACTAGTGACTATCACTTTAAATTCTTGATCATCATCTTCAAGTGGGCCTTCAATGTTGCCAGGCAATGTTCTCCACTTCTCTAATGCATTCACTCCCACTCTCCTGGACAATCACTTAAACCCTTCCTGCTTTTAAACCTCCATCACCTCCCACCCGCGCCTCACTCTCAGCTGATAACCTTGCTGCTTCTGTTTTCACTGATAATGGCAGAGCAATCAGAAGGCAAACTTCCACAAAATCCCCAAACCATTTCTACCCACTAGAGCCCACAGCCTCTGTCCTGGCTCCTTGACAATGATTGTTGAAAAACCCAGCTACTCAAGGTCACTTTAGCAGTTCAGCCCTATGCATCATTTTCTTCTCTCTAGCATACAACCTGCAGCTGTTTTCTCCTGTCTTCACAAATAATCTTTTGAATCATTCTCTCATTTTCCTTCACAGCAAAAATTTAAAAAAAGAGTATTCTCTTTCTTCAACTCCTCCCTTCTCATTGTCTCTTAAAGAGACTGATTTCCAACAACTCCACATGTGCACCATTCCTCCAAAATCACTCAGTTCCAGGTCACCAATGAACTTCCACATCACTAAATGCATTGGTTGTTCGTGGTTCTTGATTTACTATCAGCTGCATTTCACTTCCTTACTTCTGGCCACTATACTTCTGATTTTCCTTCTATGTACTTGCTGTACCTTTTCAATCTCCCATGTTGGTTATGTCTTATCTCCCTAACCTCTAACCAGCTGTTTGACATCTTTTTTATCTTTATTCATGCCATGGTAAGTTTATCTAGTCTCTTGGCTTTAAATGTCATCTTTATGCTGATGGCTCCTAAATGTCTAGCTGCGGGCCTGACATCTTCCTTGAACTCTAAGCAAGTACATACAAATGCCTTCTAAAGACACTGCTTCAATAACCCTCCCTTCATTATCCTACATTATGAATGTCTTCTACCAGATCATTCTTAGCGCTCTTATCTTTCACAACTTAAAAAACAAGCAAACAACAAACTCGAAACTCTTGGTCTCACTTCCCTTACCAGTGACAAATGATCCATTTCTCTGTTCCTATCTGCAAAACAACCCTCCCACCAAAAAAAACAAAAAACTCCAAAACTTAAACGTGCTCTATACTCACTGCCCCTAATTCCTCTTCCATCAATTTCTCTTCAGGCTACTTCAATCAGGTTTGTCTTATGACTTTTCTAATAAAACTGACAATCAGCATCACTTCCTATGACCACTATGTCATCAAAGTGCATTCTATCTGACCTAATGGTAGCATTTGATGCAGCTGTTAATTCCTCTTTGATCCACCTTTTTCTTTATCTTTCAGGTTAACACTCTTACTTGGATTTTATGGTCCTTTTTAAGTCATTCTTTGCTGGATTCCTCAACTTCTCTCCATCCTCTTAATGTTGAAGAGTTCCAGAAGTTAGTGTCGGTCCTCTTCACGCCTCTAGTCCCACTGCCTTCCTAGATGATTTCAGTCAGACTAATTTAAAATATCCTGTGCATGCTTACAACTCTCACATTTATTATCTCCAGTCCAGTCACTTTCTCAAATTCCATGCTCATATATCCAACTTTAATCTGCAGCCCCACTTGATTCATTAAGAAGCATTTCTAACACATTTGAAAGTGAGATCCTCATCATTCCCCTCAAACTTACTTCTACAACTCTGTTCTCTCGCTCAGGCCAAAATCTTGCGGTTAGTCTTGATTCCTCTCTGTCTTTCACACCTTGCATCCATCTGTCAATAATTCTGTCAGCTCTACATACAACCTACCCAGATTCTGACCCCTTCTCACTGCCTCCACTGCTGTCACTCTGGACCAAGTCCAAGCCACCACCAGCACATGGATGACTACGCCAGCCATCTTTACTCTCCTACAGTCTGTTTTCTATACACCAGTCAGAGTGATCCTTTCTATTCCTAAGCCAGATATTATCACATCTTTGCTGACTTTCTAGTGGATTGCCGTTTTTCTAATAGCTTGCCATCATATTAATGGCTTACTGTCTTACTCTGAATAAAAGTTAAAATCTACAAAAAGAATTAGAGGACTCTACCGTCAGCCTATCATCACCTCACTGACCCCATTTTCTATGTCTCTCTTCCTTCCTCTTCTAATTCTACTATGGTCCCACTGTCCCCTGCTAATACCTGAACATACCATTTAATCTGCCTCAGGATTTTTCTACCTGCTGCTATTCCACATGGAATGCTCTTACGCTGAAAGTTGCATGCCCACTTCATGCATTTCCTTCTGACTTTACTCAGACATCAACTTCTCAGGGACACTATTTTAGTTCCCTTATTCTCTTCCTATGTTCTATTTTGCTCCTCAGCACTTACTACCACCTAGCTTACATATCATTTGTTTTTGTTTGATAACTTTTCTCTTACCAACATGCAAGTTCCACAAAAACAAGCTTTTGATTTTCCCTTAGGTCCCCTACTATATGTACAGCACTGTATGTAGGTATGTATCATACTTGGAACAGAGTCATCCACATAGGAGACACCCAATACATGCTTGATAAATAAATAAGTGGCTTCTCCAACTGTAATATCTCCAATCAACCTGCATCCTATGTCCAGAGTGAGTTCATTAAGAGAAAAATCTGCTCACCTCAATTTTCAGCTTAAACCCCTTCAACAGGCCAGCAAAGCTATAGCTGAGACCAACAGAAACACATTCAGTAACCATGCATCTCTCCTAAACTTAACAAGTAAACTTTAGGTATGTGAGGTGGTGGTGGGGGTGGGAGACAAATATGAAAAATGGAGAGAATATGAGCCCTCCCAGAGCATTAAATTCAGTTATTTAAACAAACTGTGTCACTACTTGGCAGCCCCGTTATGGAATAAAAAATCACCTCTACGGCATGGCTTGCTTGGCCCTAGACAGGTGGTCACGCTTACTCTCTCCTGGGCCCTGTCACATCAGAGAAAACAGAATACATTTCCATAAACTGAAGGGTTGTAATGCAACTGAGCACATTTCTTTTTCACTATTAAATAACCAGAAAAGGAAGCAAGATGTCACTGCTGGCATAGTCTGAAATTCTATCTGGAGCCCAGACAATCAAATCAGATGATTAAACTCATAAAACACGTTTTTCACAATGATATGAAGTTATATGATACTTGAGTTTTAAGGTGATATCTCCCATTCAGTGAGTCAAGTCTGTGGGGCCCTTACCTTGGGCTGGAAGAATGTCATCGTGGCCAGCGAGGGCTTCTTTCCCATGAGAAATCAGGAAGAATTGAGCAGCGCTGCAAAACCTCCCCCATCCCGAAATCTCCCAGAATACTTCACTGAGAATGAATCCTCTTGGGTTCATCACAGTAAACTTTTCTCCTTTCAAGATATCTGCATCACAGTGCTCGACCCCAAGGTCTCCGTGGGACCATGAAGATGGCAAGCTGGACTTTCATGGGCTGACCAGTGTCAGACTCTTCCCTCCACATTCCTGACACACATTCCACTTTTCTAGAGTCATGTGATGCTTAAGGATGGAGATTCATTTGGAGAAATGTGTCATTAATGATTCTGCTGTTATGAAAACATCATAGTAATTACACAAAACTAAACTGTGTGGCCAAGTCACACCTAGGCTGTATGGTATAACCAAGGGGGATCACCATGATATATAGTCCATCATCATAAGTAAGACATGACAGTGTTAGCAAAAAGAAACCTTTCTCTTCTGTCTTAGGACCTTTGCAAATTCCTCATATGAACTTGCCAGCCACATATGCCAGGCAAAGTGCTCCACCCAAGAATCAATTTCACTAGAAATCTTCTGCAAGTCCACTCAAATCAACTAAAGACTTTGCTCCTTTTTTCCTGTGCTATATCCAGTATGTATTTCCCATCCTCTCTTTATTTAATAAGTACAATTATTGTTTTATCTCAATTCCATAGGGGCAATAACCACGTCTAGTATCTCTGTGAATCACTGACGCCTAACCTAGTACTTGGCACTTAAGAGGCACACAATGAATTTTTTTCAATTTAACTTAATTATAATTAGAAAAGATGATCAGAGTCATGTGTCTAGATTAAAGGCTACATAAATGCAAGGAGAGGAAGGAACCTGTGAACAAATGAAAAAGTAAACTTGTTCCTTCAAGTAAGACTACGAAGCTGTACCCTTGTGGCTCAGTGGCCGAAACAGCTAGGGTGTGACCCATGTAAAGCCCAAGGAATGGGGTTGTCTATCCAGGGCCAGGTGAGGAAACCAAAATGAAATGAAAAACAAGTAAATAAAAATACTTCTTCCATCCATCCCTCCCTCCTTCGCTGCTACCATCACTCCCTCTCCTTACACCTCCATTTAAAAAAAAAGAAAAAAAAAGAAAAAAAAGAATGGATTCTGAATTTTATTTTATTTTTTAAAAGAGAGCTACAGGCAGGAATGAAGGTGAGTGTGCAGGCAGGAAGAAAGAGGAGGAAGAAGTATTTTACTTAGCTGTTCATCTTCGTTGCTTCCTGCCCCCTCCAGCTGGCGAACCGCTACACCAGTTCCACAGCATCTAGAGCCAGGGGCCTTGGGATGTATATGGACTATGCCCAGTGAACTAAAATCACTAGGTCATAGGGGAAAGCCCATGTGCACACACCAATAAAAGTGTCGATATGCTTTCACAGTGAGAGCGATGCCTACCATGCATACATAATAGGGAGGTTTGACACTCCTTAAGTGTCAGCTTAATTTTTCTTTGAGAGTTTAGCCCACATCAAAAAGTTCGGGCTTTTGATTGCTTATCCTGAAAGAGGCAGCTGGCCACAGGGCTGACTGTGATGCTTTAACCACAATTTGCTTTTGTTTTTCCCTCCTGATAATTACCCCGTGACTAAACCACTCACTGGTCCATGCAGAGGAATCCCACAGAGATGAAAACACACTTGTTTAAATAAAATATTTATGAAGAAGCCCTAAAATGTCACTGAAGTAAATGCAAATTAGATCTTCACATATTGTGCATCCAATATGTCACTCATTCCTTAGAAGATTCTCTAGTTCCTGATTGCAATTAACATTAATTTCATAAAATTAATCCCATAGTGCATAATCACACTAATGTCTATTCATAAAAATCCAGTGTTTCGAGGTTGGTTCCCTTTTGACTATCTTTAAATTTTTGAATTAAAGCTAATATTTTATCTTGATGATCATTTTGGAAATTTTTTTCTTAGAAAGTATATTTAATTCTTATAGGTACATCTTCTAATATGTGATTTTACTCTTATTCAATACAAGATGACATCAGGGAAGTTTCTACAATTTGGTCTTATGCATTTTTCAATGTGTTCTTTTTCCCTCTCAAATTGAGTGGAAGAAATAGATTTCATGATATTATTTTATAGTCCTTAAAATAAAAATTAGGGGGACTTTTGTCAAAAGAAAGTTAAGTCAATTGACATGGTAGTACAAGAGTACCAGTCAACCCCCTGACTTTTGATGCTATCTTTCCTAATTTTGTAAGAAAGAAATGTGAGCTGCGCTGAGAAGAGTTAGGTGGAGTCACCTTTCCCTGCAGTCACCTTTCCCTGATGGTTTTGATAGCTATCCTTTCTCTGGACAGGAGAATCAAATGAGGAACTTGAAGTAGCCTACCAGCCCCCCATCCCCTACAGAGACTTGATTCAACTGCTCTAGAGTAGAGCTCAGTAATAAACCCCACTGGTTTATTGGTTAGAGCTCTCTAAATGTTTCTAATGAATAGCCAAGTTTGAAAAGCACTGATCCGGAGAAAAAGCTTTTCCTCAATCAGGTTAAAGTTCATCTAGAAAGAGAAGCCATCGATGTTGTGGAATGTCAATGAAGAATCAGTATCCTGAATGAAAGAATTCATAAACAAAACACTGAGCTGAATATAACTCCATATAATTTAACCCACACTTAGAGATGAAAGCCAACATGAGACTACAGAATACAGAAAACAGAGCTAAAGGTGTCTCTTATGAAAAAATACCTATAAAATTTTCATTGGCAGTAAGTCCCAGGTTCTTACTGTGATTTAGACTCAACTCTTTTTTTTAACTAGAATCCATGGCCTTAGGTAAGTTAATCAATCTGTACATTAACTTATTAATATATACCACTTTTAGTAATGCTTCTCAAACTTCTAGGTATCTATGTATCACCTGAGTGTCCTGTTAGTTAAAGCACAGATTCATAGCAGTAGGTCTGGGTTAGGGCTTGAAGAGTCTGGCACCAATGTCTTAGAAGACCTGATAAAGACTTAACAATGGGGCAAAGATAATCTCTTCAATAAATGGTGCTGGAGAACTGGACAGCCACATGCAAAAGGCTGAATATAGACCACTACCTAACACCGTATAAAAATTAACACAAAATGGATTAAAGACTTAGATGTAAGGCTGGAAATCATAAAATACACAGAAGAAAATGTAGGCAAAACACTACTGGACATTGACCTAGGAGATATTTTGGGGAACTCAATTTCAACAGCAGAGGAAATAAAATCCCATATAAACAAATGGGACTACATCAAACTCAAAAGCTTCTGCCCAGCAAAAGAAACTTGCATCAAGACAAAAAGATATGCAACTGAATAGGAAAAAGTTATTTGCCCATCATACTTCTGACAAGGGCTTAATATCCAAAATATACAAAGAATTCATAAAACTGGATAACAAAACAACAAATAATCTAATCAAAAAATGAGCAGATGACCTTACTAGTCACTTCTCCAAGGACAATATACAAATGGCCAACAAGCACATGAAAAGTTGTTCTACTCTTGTCATTAAGGAAAGACAAATGAAAACAACAATCAGCTATGACCTCATACCTGCGAGAATGGCTATCATCCAGAAACAAGAAAGAAAAATGGAAACAAGTGCTGGAGAGGATGTGGAGAAAAGGGAACTCTTATTCACTGCCGGTGGGAATATAAAATGGTGCAAACATTTTGGAAAGCAGTATGGAGATTCCTCAAAGAATTGAGAATGGAAATTCCATGTGATTCTAAAAACACTTACTCCCCGAGATATATGTGCCCCCATGTTCAATGCAGCATTATTTGCAATAGCCAAGAGCAGGAAACTAAATATCCATCAATGGAGGAATGGATAAAGATATATATATATATGTGTATATATATCTATAGATAGTTAGATATGCATACTATGCAACCATCAAAAAGGGAGAGAATAGGCCATTTACAGCAACTTGGATGAACTTGGAGAAAATTATATTTAGCAAGATAAGCCAGAGGATAAAGATAGACATTGTACTATATCACTCATATGACGGGCATAGATATAGAAAATAAATGAAAGATCTAAATGAAACAATAATAGACTTCAAAAAAAGAGAGAACTCATCCAAACAATAGACTTTTGGTGGGAAGAAAAGGCGACTCAGGGGCTACATGAAGAGATGGGGGAGGGTGGTGGAAAAGGAGGAAAGGGAATTAATCTTCAAGTGAAAGGGCAAAAAGGAAATAGTGGTAAGCCTACTATACTAAATACAGATGAAGTTTTGCTATCATGTGTACCTCAAACCAAGTAAATGTTAAAATACAAGATTCATTCAATAAATTAATAAAAAGGCTAAATGATAAAGTGCTTAGCACAGATAGCAACCTACAGAAGAAAAAACTTCTGAGGAAAATAATAAAACATGGTTAAAACCTAGAAATCACACGTTCCAGTCCTACTTTTTTTTCCAGGTGTAGAAACAACAGGCTAAGAAAAATTAAATGTCTACCCCCTACTAGCAAAGGTTTTTAATGGAGAAGAGACTAATTCTTTATAACTGCAAAAAATACAATTTAAAAAAGAGTGGAAGTTATAGAGCATTTTTCATTCCATGCAAAGATAAACCTTTAAAGAATACATGACCCTCCTGAGGAGAGAGTGAAGTCCCAGTTACAAAACAGGAGCACAGACCAGTTGACTTTAAGGAAGACATTCATGCTCAGGCCACTGTTGAACTATCTGAGAGTAATCATATGTACAAATTTTTAAAAAATATAACAGAAACCTCATCATTTCCCTCCCCACTCTAACTCTGCTCCCCCATAAGTCTTCCTCTATGTAGCAAATTAAGTAACTTAGGTCAAAAAGCCTTGGAATCACCCTTAACTCCTCTTCTCTCACCTTTCACATCTAGTCCATCAACAAATCTGAGGCTATATCTTTAAACGGTGTCTGCAAGCCAATTACTTCTCATTACCTCTATTGCACCTTTTCTGGTCCAAGGCCCTTTCCCCTTTGTCTAGATGACTACAATAGCCTAATAAGTTTCTCTATTTTCATCCTTGATCTTCTACAGTATTTTCTCAACACAGTGGCTAGTTTTGCTACTTCTCTGCTCAATCTCTTCCACTGACTGCATATCTCACTCAGAATAAAAACCCAAGTCCTTATAATAGTTTACGAGGTCCCACATGACCTTCCACCTCCAACTTTTGGCATATTCCTTTTCATTCTGTATCTTTTTCACTCTTCTCCAACCACGTTTGAACTCATTGTTCCTTGAATCAAATCAATCACACCAAGGACGCTCCTACATCAGGACCTTTGCACTGGTTCTTCTCTTTGTTGTGAAGATATTCTGAGATATATAAATTTACGGTCCACATCACCAATACATGAAACAGCACGAAAACACTAACAGAAGCATTGTAATAGCTCTATGGGAAAAAAAGTTCTCATGCTCAGCTTAAAGATCTAAACTTTACTTCAACAGTTGGTACAGATGAAAGACTGGGTAAAGCATTCTAGTTCCAATTGTGACTTGACTTTACTTTTAAAAATCAGACTTTCCTCAATCCTCTCAACACTACATTAGAGAAGACTAGTTGCTATACTGGCCACAACAGGGGGCTTCAACTACCTGGGCAAAGAATAATCCTTATGGTTCAAGGCTTATCCTATCACTGAAAAAAGTGACCAAAGATCCTAGCTGCAATGTCTCTTTGCTGTCCACAGGAAATGGTGGTATTCCTCACTTGAGCTTGAGAAAACCCAACTAGCACTGAGTAGTCATGAAAGGTCAATGGGACAGAGAAAGCTGGTGCATGGCACTCAGGTAGATAAATTCCCTTACCCAAGAGGAAGACGTCCATTTACAGAGTCAATGCTTTCAAGATGCCTACATCCCAGGACTATTGTACACATCTGTTCTGGTTCACACTACATCACTGTTCCAGGTCACACTCACTAGTGAGGACACCATTCATACCATTGTGCAGAGCAGTTACTCCAGTCATTCAGCTTCCAGGGCTTGGAAATAAAAGCCACTCTTGGCTTGGGCACTCAAATTATTTCAGAGGGATAGGAATAAATGCATCTGATGTCAGAATAATGCAGGCAAGGAGAGGAAGGAAGGAAGAACCGAGAGATGCTGACTGAGTGGAAGTTCCCTGGAAGAGAGGGTGCACTTTGGGTGCTGCCTTCAGCTTCAATATCTCTCACCTTGCTCCCATTCCTGCCTCATGAGCAGGTTAATATTCAAACAAACTATAGCTCCAGAGAGATATGGGGCTACATCATACCCCGTGTCCTAGTTTAAGAACACAGAGCAGTGATTTCAGGACTCAAAGGGCAGCAAGACATACTCTTGTCTGCAGCTAGTTCTCAGCTAGGAATCAGCTCTGTCTCTAAAATTAGAGTCTACTCTGTGATTCTTCTTTGGGGGCTACTTAGTGCACGAACTGAGGAAAACCTAAGCACATAGACACCAGCACATGGATTACAAGGAGCAGAGACATAAAATCGGCTAAAGGATGTGATGTGTTAAACATGCAACTCACAAGAGGCCTTAACCATCTTCTCTTGTAAAGCCACAATTGCTCACTTTATAGAAGAATAGAAATGCACGCCAGTCACAGGCTAGGTGGGGGTATGTTTCAACACTAGCACTTGCTTTGGGTGAAACTTGCTAAATAACTTTCTAGGGACTTCTGCTTGAGAACAAAACTTTCCCCTCTGAGGACATCACCCCAGGCCCATGCCAACTCATTCATGAAAAGAGGTGCTCTCATTCATGGATCATGGATGTGTGCAACCCATCACACCCAGCAAAGAATCACACAAAGACCAGGAAAATCATTTGGTATCAGCAGTATTTCTCATTCCAAGTCTCCACTTTGAAGTAACACATTACTGATCGCTTGATAATGCAACCACAGGCATTGTGGAATATTCCTTCATTCTCTGTAGAGAATAAGGCTTTGAGTAAGGAAAACCTGACAAACTTTTCACAGTTGACTTCTCTTCACCCCCTCCCCCAGGCCCACTTTAAATATACTCTCAAGGAAATACTATTTAAGTCAGGTTCAGTGTGTACTTCTTTATGAATTAAATAATTCTCTAATTTATCCTTAGGATAAACGGATTTTTATATAATGAACGGGTTTAAAGTGAGGTAAATTTGTACTGGATAGTTTGCCATAGTTCATTTCCAATATTTAAACACAGGACTATCAAGGGAAAGGCCATTTTTTCACCCCGTCTTTAACAATCCTATCACAATAACCTTTCTTTTTCTTTTTCTTTTTTTTTTTTTTTTCAGTACTTAGGCTGGGAGAATATTCGAGAAAATCATTTCTCCAGGTAAGAAGACTCTCTAGTAAACATTTGGAAGGAGTGTGTCTCCCAGTACCAACAGTGAGTATGAGTAAGAAGATGTGGGTGACCCAGGGCCCTTGAGGGAAGCGAATGGCCACTAAAACTCCCTCCAACCGTCACTGTTCCAAGGCTAAAATAAACGAACTTTCCCAAGTTAGGAGTGTGGCAACTTTCACCAGGGATTTTCATCGTGTGCAGGCGCACGGCGGGGACCCGGGAGCCCACCCACACGGGGTGTCCGGCCGCTGGAGCCTGGGAGCCCGCGATCCGCGCGCCCAGGCCCAGGCTGCCTGCACACCAAGCGACCCGCTGGGAAAGGGTTCAGGTCGGGCCGCCTGGGACCCGGAGCTCCAGTCCTCCGCCCGACACCGGAGCCCGCCCCGCTCGTCGCACCCTAGACCCGGCAGGAAACGGGCGTTCGGAAGAGAGGGTGAGGACAGCCCTGCGGGACTCAGCCACAGCCCGGGGCCGTTCCCAACTCCCAACTTCCCAGAGTTTCCTCTGGCCTCGTTTCCCTTCCCACGGCTCCCGAGGCCGAGGCGGCCTCCCCTCACCCGCAGCGCGGAGCCGGGAAGTGGAGCCAGGAGCCCGGGCTTGGGGGTCGGGGCTCTGGGCTCGGGAGCCGCCCCCCGCAGCCCAGGAAATGGAGCGCAGGTGGCGGGCGTGGTCCCTCCAACCAGCCCCAGCCCACCCAGACTCGGCCTCCGCGCAGCAGCCACCTCCCGGGTCGCCGCGGGTTCCAGGATCCGGCCACCGCACGCCGGTTCCTGATCCCCTCCTCTAGCTTGGCGGCCCCCTCCCTCCTCCCTCCAGTCCGCGTCGCTCGCAAGCCTCAGGCCCCGGCACGGCCCCAACTCCCAGCCCAGGGCCCTCCAGTCGCGCCCGGCAGCAGTGGCGGCACTCACCTGGGTCGCGGAGCCGGGGTCTGGAGCGGTCCCGCAGGTGGTAGATGAAATCCTGGCAGCTGTCGTGCTCCAGGGCCCCACGGGCACAGAGCTCGGCCAGCAGCTGCAGCGCCTGGTGACAGAGCGCGTCCCTGGCCCCGGGCATCGCCCCCCCGCATCCTCGGACCGCGCCGGGCAGGCGGGCGCGGGAGACAACCCTCCGCCTGCCAGCTAGAGCCGCCGCCTCCGGGCCGTCCGCGCTCGCCACCAGGTACCCTTCGAGAAACGGCCCGAGCCCCAGCCCCAGCCGGCCCGGCCTCCCACCGGTTGCATGCAGCTCTTCCGCAGCCGGTCGGTCGGGCTTTCTCTCTCTCCCGCCCGGCCCCTCCGTCCCTCCCCCGGCACGGGCAACGAGGAGAGGCGGCGCCGCACAGCCCAGCGCTCCGCCCGCCACTCGCGGCCGCCGTGGGCGGGGCTGGGTCAGGGGGTGCGCGCCTCGGCTAGGATCCGGGTGTCAGTGGCTGGAGCGCGGGCGGGGAGCCAGGGTGGCTCGCCGGTTCCTACAGAAGCGCGGGACCCGGCTCCGGACCTCGCGCTCTGAGCGGCCGCGCCCAGGCTTGAAGAGTGTGAGCCGGTGCGCGCTCCAGGCGCTCTCGCCACCCTGCCCCTTCGCGGTGATGCAAGCCAACACCCTCTCCCGCCGCCCCTGGCCGCGTGTGTCCAAAGCAGGATCTTGGGTGTGTTGCGCGAAAGGTACCATCTGAATCACTCCCGCCAGATCTGGAGAACTGAGTCCTGGCTTCAAACTTGAAAAGCGTCGCAGGGGCGTCAAACGTGGGCCTTCGGGGGCTTGGCGCCCAAATGCGGAGTTCGTGGCCCAGATTCTCCCACAAAGGGAAGATTTCCCAAGTGGGGCTTCTTTTTGACCACCGTGGTGATTTGGAGAAGGCAAAGGCTCTCAGATCAGAACTGAGGTCAAATAAATGACTCCTGAGGAAGACGCTGGGAGTTAGCTGGAGCTTCATAGATCCTAACTGGTTTTCTAAGTAACCAATTGGAAATCTGAGGGCCGTGCTGCCAAGCATCCACCAGGAATAACAGCACAGGCTTGGGATGCTAGGAAAGGAGCACAGGAACACCCCTCATACACCCACCTCTTGACTGTTTTAGGCATTAAGCCCAAAAATAACCACAGAGTATTGAATTCTTTGGTTTATATGTGTGCCAGGCACTGTGCCACAATGCCTTTTAGATATATAATCTCATTTAATTTCCTCGACAGCCCAGCAAGGTTTACATAGTATCTCCATTTTACCGAAGATGAGCTTGAGACTCACAAAGCTTTTATCCACCCAAGTTCATACATGGGAGGCAGGGTTTTGATTTTGTTTTATGTTAGTTAGGATCAGTGTCCAAATCCCACCCTAAAACTATCAGAGTAGAATCTCTTAGCCATAAGTTTGTGCTGTTGCTTAGGGCATCTTAGAGCAAACCATACTGTGCAGAAAGGTTAAGTATGGCTGCCATACAGTGTTCACCCAAAAGACAACCAACGAGAGGAAGCTTATGGAAGAGGTAGACCAGGAGCTGTTTCTTGAAAAGCGGGCAAAGACTATGTGACAGTGGAGGGGCAGTCAGAGAGAGGTGCTGAGAGTGTGGTGCCAGCACTGGTGCCCCAGTGGCAATTATGTCATAGAAGAACTGAAAGCAGTAAATTCGGTTAAGAAATTACTTTGTGAAGCCAGGCAAGATATGAGAGTCTAGAGCAGACTAAAGGCATTGGTTGATTGCTGAGAACATCCACATTTGCAAAACATTTCAACTACGAACTGTCAAGATTGCAGCAATAAAATGAGGAAGAATACAAGACTTAAATTTCAAAAGTGGACCTGGGTCATGTGTGATGAGTCCCTGATGACACTTAGAGTTTAGGAAAGAGGGGACTGGCAATCATGCCTAGAAAGGTAGAGATTATATTGCCACATTGGGTAGATTCCTCTAGAAAAGAAGAGCTGGAAAAATGGGAAAGAGCTTTGACTTCGACATATAAAATGTGACTTAATAAGGAAGAGATTGTAAAGTGATGAATCAGACAGAGGGGCCCCGGGGGGCAGCGGCATGGGGGGGTGGGGGGGGATGTTCAACAGCATCACTGCCAACAGAATTTAAAGAGAAAGAAACTAAGACGTGCCCTTTGGATATCGTGGGCAGCAAGATTTAGAGAGAATATTGTGCAACCAACCTTGTAGAAATTACTTGAGGCATTTGTGCCTGAAGTTTCTCTCTAGAGAATACTAATATGTGTATCATTGAGTTGTTATAAAGACTACATCAAGTACTTGGAATAGTGTTGCCACATAGTGCAGGCAATACATGTTTTTATTGTTGCTGTTGCATGTCTACAACAATGTGCTAGGTGGTAAGCAGTTTTGTTTTTTGTTTTCTTTTTAAGGAGAATGAAGGGAGAGGAGGAAGGAAGGAAGGAAAGTGGGAAGGAAGGGGGAGGGAGGCAGGAGGGAGAGGGGAGGGGAGAGGGAGGGGAGAAGGAAACACCTTTGTTTTTTGTTGTTTTCCCCAACCTTGGATCAATAACTTCGGTCCTTGGTCTATGCCTCAGTCTTAGGTTTAGTGCCTGAGCCACCAGGACCTACCATAACCAAAGTTTCTTATTTATTCACAGCATCCCTAAAGGATGGATGTTATTATTTCCTGTTTTACAAGTGAGAAACATGAAATAAGATAGTTACATAATTTTCCCAAAGACAAATTGTTGTTTCCAGAGATAGCCACAACTATCCCTCTCATTCCACATGTCCCTTCCCCTTAAATCTAGGCTGACTCCGAGACTTACTTTATCCAACAGAATTTGTGGAAGTGATACTCTGGGGTCAGAAAGGTGGTTGGTGAGGACGTGGAGAGCGCCCTGGGACACTGTTGGTGGTGCAGCCACTCTGAAAAACGCTCTGGAAGCTCCTTTGAAAACTAGAAGTAGCACTACCATCTGATCCTGCTAAGCCCACTTCTGGGCATAGAGCTGAAGGAAATGAAAGCACTCTCTCAAGGAGACATCTGTAACCTCATGTGCATTGCAGCATTCTTCAGTCACCAAAACAAGAAACAATCTAAGATTTTCAACAGATGAATGGATAATGAAAATGTGATAGTTGTAGATATAAATAGCTATAGATAATGTGCTATATAATGGAATATTATCCCACCATATGAAGGAAATTCTTACCTTTGCAACTACATGGATAACCCTGGAGGACATCATGCTAGATAATATAAGGCAGAGACGTAAGACAAATACTGAAATACTGTATGTTATCACTTGTATGTAGACTCTAATAAAATAAAATAAAAAAGCTGATCTTTTAGATTAATGGTTGTCAAGGGTTGAGGGTCAGTGAATTGGTGCCTGGGAGAGAGGGGGAGCTGTAGGTCAAAGTGTAAGAATTCTCTCTCAGTTATAAGAATCTAATGTACATACTGGTGAATATGGTTAATAATATGGTATTGTGTGCTTGAAATTTGCTGAGATTAGATCTTAAGCCTTTTCACCACAAAAAAAAGTTTAATAAAAAGTAAAAATGTGACGGATGTGTTAATTAACTTGATCTTGGTAATCCCTTAACAATACATATTTAGGTCAAACCATCATGCTACACACTTTAAATATAGACAATTTTGCCAATTATATCTCAAGAAAGCTGGAAAATTATAATAATTTTAAAAGATTTTTCAATCTTGCATGCTGTTTTTGTACCACATCACTACTCCTGCTTCTCAGCCCAGATTCTGTGAAAGGGAAATAATTTGGAATTTTTATGACATGACTTCCTATTATTGGGCATCTTTTTACATTCATTTCCTTCCCAGACGGTTGCTGTAAACAAAAGAAAATAAGATTCTACTGACATGACTTGTTCTGCCTGAGTCTATGCTAGCTCCCCATGATTAGCACTCCTGTGAAATACTCAGAAACCGCCTTCTTAATTGTTCCAGAAAGATTTTCCTCCGCACACTTGCTGCAGAGCCTGGAGTAGAATTCACCAGAGATGGGGGCTACCCCGGAGTTCAGATTCTATGACGAATACTCTCAACTTGAACGTCAATATCCTTTTCAGTCTATGAGCTTGGTCCTCCTCTCTTTGGAGTAAATTTTTCTTGAGAGATGAAAGAAAAGTAAAATTCAGATGTCTGTTATCATTGCAGCAAGTTGCAGGTTTTTCTGGAATGTTCCGAATTTTTATTCTTCCTTCCCCATGTGGACTCCTCCATTTTATAATTGCCCGTTACAAAGTCATAACTCCAATTTCTTTGACTTTAAAGAAAGTAGGGATTTAATAGATTCAGTATTTAACAGACACACCATAAAAAGGAATATGCTAAAATGAACAGAAGGCAATGTTCCAGGTCAGAGGGCCTGGTGCTCCTCCTCTGTCTCTTCTGAGTAGACGCGCGTGGGTCTACATTTGTTCATCTTTTCAGAATGAGGCCGGAGGCAAGAGCAGAGGTCAGATTTCTGCTGCCTGAGAAAGTCTTGGACCTCAGCATTCTCTGTCACCAGGAAACTTAAAAAGAAAAAAATCTTTGTGTCCCAGGAGCTGTTTTTCAAAATGTCTGATGTCCCTCACCCTAGACAGGTCTGGGAAGCTGCTGGACTTAGTTTGTATGCTGGAAAGCGAGGACAATGAGCTCCCAAGCAGGCCAGACTGTGTCATTGTGATCATGAAGTAGTCAACTAGCTAAAGCATTGCCAGATGGAAAGATTCCAAGTAACCAGCACCTTTCTTTATCTTCTCGGGCCAGCTGCTCTCCCTCCTCAGAGTGGAAAATGGATCCAGAACAGGTGCTTCTTATTAAGAGGTCAACATGCATGTCTGGGTGAGAATATGACAGTATTAGCATTTAGATAAGAATTTCAATAATCTCTTGATCTTTTGCTTAATAACAAATGGCTGTGACAAAAATCTCTGAGGAGAGGGAAGGACAGAAAAGAGATAGATGATAGATAAAGTGCATCTGCTTTATTATTTTTCTAGCCTAATTCTGAAGATGATTAGAAGACCCTATACTTTTCTCAGCCCTTACTACTGTCCAAAGTACCAGGCTTTAGTTTATCTGCTAAAGAATTTAGTACTTAGTCACATTAATCAGCCAGTCAACCAAATGTCTATTGAGTGCTTACTAAATACAAGGGCTTTTCATACAATCTGGGTTGAATATTACATTTCCATATTTAAGCTTTCTTCTTATATCTTACCTACATTATTCAAAATGTTATTCTCTTGTATCCCTAGTGCAAATTTTCTTTTTTCCCCCATGTCGAACATATCTAATTTTCTTTTTTCTTTTCTTATATCCACTGTGCAAAGCTTTTGTCAGAAGAAGCTGAAATCCTAGAGCTCTATTTCAAAGTTTTTGTTAGAATTATTATATGAGTATTATTTCTACTATAGTTTTTTTGATATATGCTAAGAACTCTAAAAATGTTCTAAGTATATTAACCCATATAATCTCCATAACAACTCCCAGGAGGGAGGTATTTTATTAATTATCTCTACTTTTCAACTGTGGAAACATAAGCACAGAAGTTAAAGTCACACAGCAAGTCAGGAGGTAGGGATGTGTCATGTGACCCCTTTGGACACAGCGGGCGCAAATCACAGCACAGAGCCCACATCCTGCAACGGGCAGACCCATGTGGCCAAGAGAGCACTGTTGGCATTATTCCTTCGCCAACTCTGATGGATGCAATCCAACCTATGCTTTGATGTTGTCTTGTTTGTTACCATGAGCCAATGTACATTTATGTCCTGTGTGGTTTTTCCAGGCTGGCCTAGACATCCATTTATAGTGGATATTTACTGAGCAATTGCTCAGTACCATGCACTATATGCTGTGCTTTATGTACTTGGTTTAGCTGAATCATTATGAATTACTATCACTATTTGAAATAGACCATTTATTATTGTCATGGCTTTATAGATGGGAACACTGAAACTTTTTTTAGAGGAAAGGTGCAGGCAGGAATGAAGGTGAGCAAGCCGGCAGGAAGAGAGAGGAGGTAGAAGCATTTTACTTATTTTATTTAGTTGTTCATCTTAGTTGTTCTCTCCAGCCCCGGGATGCAACCCCAGGTCCTTCGCATGTATGTGGACTGTGCCAGCTGAAGGTGGCAGACCAAACTGCTACTCCACCAGCATGCACCAGCATGCTGAAACTCTTGAGGCCTAAGTTATCCACCCAAGCTCACACAGTTATCAAGCGGTGGAATAGAATTCAAACCCACATTGAGGAGACTCCAGAGACTGAAATTTAGCTCTCACATAACTTGCCTTCCCATGAATTTCTTACCAGAATTGCCTGATAGGATTTTTCCAGTTTTATACACGTTCTTGGAGATTCTTATGATCCCCCCTGGAAAATTGCAACAAAACCTATTGCACACTGTAAAATGAATTATATACAGCTTACAAAGGATTGATGGAAGCCAGTTGATTAGATGATGAGCCAAACACTGTGCTATTATTCTACTAACCAGTCCCACCTGACTGAAAGTCTGTGCCAGCATGTGATCTGGACCCCCTCCGTCAGGTTTCTGCTCGTGTGCCTCCTTTCACTGCTTCTCTTCTGCACTCTTATCTTTCTTGCAGCCATCAGAGTTGTCCTCCAGCGCTCCTCCAGTACAGTTTCTCTCTCTGCAACTCATCCAAGTTCAGATTTTGCATAGTTTCCACTGACTAGATTTAGTTTTCCTCCCATTTGATAGTGTGAACTAATAGCTGACATTTACCACACAAATATCTTCCTCTCCTTGTACTTGGGCAATATTTTACGAAGTTTCTCTGCTGTCTCTTTTCTCTCATTTTCATATAAGTCTGTTTCTCTGTTATCTCTTCTCTCATTTTCATGTAGGTCTCGTGTGTGTGTGTGTGTGTGTGTGTGTGTGTGTGTGTGCGTGTGTGTTTTGAATAGCCTCTACCTTCATGTTGGGAAAAGAGTAACTTTTCAGGTCTTGGCCATCTGTGGCAATACAAAACAATTTCCCTGGATGTATACACATGTAGCCAAATATGCTTTTTTTTCTTTTGAACTGTTTTATCCCTGTGGAAGAGTATTTGTTTCTGAGGACAGAATTCTTCAGGTTGATCAGGCCACAGCAGTGGACCAGGGTGAGGGTGTCTTTCACATTCCTTAGAGGGTTTTTTGAGTTCAGACTTCTGAGAGAGTGCAGTGTACTGCAAGGAAGCGAAATTCATCAAGTTCAGATAACGAAGGTTTTATGCAAAATCTGACTTTAATGAACTGTAGATGGTTTGGTTACCTGACTTTGAAGGTTTAATTAGAAAGTGGCGTGCCTTTAGAACTGTAACTTTAACTCTCATTGATTACAAAACACATGCCTTGATTTTCTTTTAGATTCAAAAAAAAAGAAAAAATAGAGGTTGTTATGTGTCAGTTGTCCTATTTGAAACAGATCTATTTTAAATAAACATAATATCATTTATGAAGTGTCTCAAGAATACTCACTTGATAAAATAGTCAGAGGTGGTCTTGCTCATTTTTTGCTTGGGATATTAAAAGATATAGTCAAGGTGCACCCTGGTGGCTTAGTGGTTATGTCCACTGGATGTAGTCCACATGCGTCCTAAGGACCCGGGTTTGTAACCCAGGGTTCAGGGGGAACAACCAGTGTGTATGACTAAATAAAAATAAAATACTTCTTCCTCCTCTCTCTCCCTGCCCACCTGTCTATTCACCTTCATTCCTGCCTGTGCCTTTCCTTGAAAAAAGAAAAAGAAAAACCATACACACACACACACACACACACACACACACACACACACATATATGACTTACTTTGTGAATTTATTTCTTAGCCTTTTACCATGTGATTTATGAGGGAAATGTCTTGCACATGTTATTCAAGAAAGAAAAAGTAGATAAAATTTATAGTATTTCCCCCCTCAGTTAATGTTCCTATTTTTCTTCAGTCTTCAGTAGCTTTTAGGCTCAACTGGGGGTGAAAATCACTTGAAGCAAATCTATTATGTAAAACTTCAGACGAGTTTAAATGCAGGTGGTTGTTCCCTTCAAGCATACTTCTGAAGGGACAGAGTTAGGAGACGTGGAAAGGAGTTGAGACAGGAAAGGCAGGTGAACGAGCTGAAACGTCTTGTATCCTGACTTCTACCTTGCTTGTCTTCTTTCCTCACAAGTCATTCTCTCTCATTCTCCTGTACTGACTTCTCTTCTCCCTGACCTGTCACTGTTGAAGTGCCTGAGTTGGGTTCTGGGAACTCTGTCCCTCTCTTGATCTTCTTTTCCCAAAAGTATTTCATTGATCCCTAGAGTTTTGAATTCCTTCTTTATACCAGTGACACGATTTCCCTCTTAGCTCCAAACTCACATGCTAACTGCCTCCTTGATAACCATTTGATATAACTTCACCTCCACCTCAACTTGTTTCTTCCCAACCTTCCTTATTTAAGTAAATTATTCATGGAAACCCTCAGGTGTAAGCTAATGCATCATTCTCTTTATCTCTTTCCCCACTAGTTTAATCCATCAGCAAATCATGTTGCTTTTAGATGTGTAATGTATGTGTAATGTATCCTCAATCAGTTTCCTTCTCTCTGTTCTCACCCTAATACAACCTTCTTCTTGGACCCTGGAATAACGTCTACAGGAGACAATATAGATTGTTTACCCAGCATCTATTAATCTCTAGAAGATTCTTATTTATTTTTTTTTTTTAATGTCACCACATTCTTCTACTTAGCGGAGTCCTAGATCCTAGATCGAATGCCCAGATCCTAGATGAAACCTGATTAGTCCAAGGCAATTGTGATAAGATCCTTCTCCTTACCAGAGGCTGTTTGAGGAAAGAGCATCTGACCAAATGATAACCAAGGAGATATGAAGGGAAATTTAGGGGAGGCTCCTGAGAGGGGCTCTTCAGTCTTACAAAGGGATTCAAGGAAATGTAAAGCTTCCTTCTACTTCTGGACATTGTCATGTCTCATCTGATACATGTTGCTGATACACCAGCCAAATCCAGAGAGAATGGGACAAACACACAGAGAAGGCACAGCCTCCAGCACTTGATGGCATGCATCCCCAGTCTCCTTCCTCTGCACTTCGTATTAAGGGAGGTTATATAATATAAGCCACTTTGAGGCAGCAATTTGTTAACTTGCTTTCAAAGTCTTCTGTATCTAGGTGAGTGCCTACTTGCCAACATTAAAAGTGCATTAAAAATGCATGAAAAATGTCCTGGAGTGAATTAGCTTTGGAATCCAGGAACAATATCCTTGTTACATCAGTAGATAACTCTCATGGACACCTTTGCATTGGTGTCCCTGCTAGGTGCAGGAGCAGCCCTGGCGTGAGTGTCACCACGAACAACTTACCTCTGTCTCCTCTGAAAGCCGAGTCTCCCTCCACCATCTTCCCTAGAATCTGTTCTCTGCAGCACCCTTATCTTTGGATCATAATTTCCTGAATTGATGCCTCAGGCAGATGGGTTATGATAGCAAAGATAACACATTCACTTGCCTTTGCTCTAGCTGCAGGGGAGGCTAATAAAGAGAGTTTCTGGTTTCTACCCTGGAGTGGAAGAGCTCGCAAAGGGGGTGCATTAGTTACCTATTGCTATGTATCGCATTTACTCAAAGCTTACAACTTAAAACAACAAACATTTGTTACTTCACAGCTTCTAAGCAGCAGGAATCTGAGGGTAGTAACTGGGTAATACGGGTCAGAGTCTCTCCTAAGATGGCGATCAAGTGGTGGGCTAGAGCTGTATCATCTGAAGGCTTAACCAGGGCTGCTTTCAAGAATGCTTACTGGCTAGCTATTGACTGGAAGTCTTAGTCTTCACTATGCGGACCTCTTCACAGGGATATCTGGATATTCTCAAGACAGCTGGCTACCCAGAATGAATGACCCAGAAGAGAGATAGAACCCAAGATAAGCCACAGTCTTTCATAACCTAATCTTAGAAGTGATACACTATCACTTCTGTTCTATTTGTTACACAGACTAATTCTGTCACAGTCTGGAAGAGGACTACACATGATGTGGGTACTACAATGTGGGGATCATAGCCGTTCACCTTGGAGGTTAGCTAGCTACCTCACTGGAAAATTCTCCAAGCACAGAAGGAGTATAAAAGGAGCTTGATGACCAGAAAGCAAGAAAAATGCTTATTAGTGCAGTGCTTTCTAATCTTTTTCACATCATGGCAGATATGGAAGATGATGCTACTGATGCATCAAGCTCAGGTTAGATCTTTTTAGACAGATCAACTCTGCAGCTTTGACTAGCCCCATCCTCTCCTGGTTACATTAGGCACTGAAGGGATTAATATCTGTCACACCTATAAACTATTTGCATGCTAAAACATCCCAACTGATACCCTTCCTGAATAGTCTTTCTTCTTCCAGTGTTTAGTCCTACAATCTTTTTTTCTTAGAGGAGCAATAGTGGTCTTTTAATTCATAAGTTAAATCACATCAATTCACTACTTAACCCCTAAATGACTTCTGGTTGCTCTGAAAATTAAAGACTGAAGCTCATTGGTTTAATCTATAGTGCACAGAATAACTAGATTTCTCTCTATTTTTCTGACACATCTTCAACTACTCTTCCCTTAATCAGTTTCTCTCCATCACTTTGTTCTTTTTCTGTTCCCAAATGTTATTATATGTTCTCCGTTCAGTGTTGTTTCACTTTCTCCTTCCTTTACCATAGGTATACCTCCTCAGCTGCCTCCTTCCTTCCATTCACATTATAGCCTAAACATCACCTTTGACAGACCTTCCATGATGGCCCTATATAAGTGCTCTATTTTACATTAACTCATTTCCTTCATGTCACTATCAGAAACAATCTTTTCACTAGCAAATCACAAATATTTACTAAGCACCTACTATAAGCCAGAAGCAGCCTGGATACCAGGCATCTGTGTGCTTGTTTTTTTGTTTTGTTTTTTTTTTTTGGTTTGTTTTTTTCACTTACTCCCATCCACCATTTACCATAAGGCTAGAGACCTTGTCTGTCATTATTGAGAATTCAGCATCCAAGACAAGTTACTGACAGTAAGAAAGTGTCTGGTGAATATTTATTAAGTGAAAGAAAGTTGCTCATGAAGGGTAGCTCTCAGATCTAGATGGGCCAGTGCACTCTTGTGTATGGCCCAGCAGCCTGACAAACACATAAGAATAACTGGAATCATGTAAATCAGGAGCTCAGAATCCAAATGAACAATCTGTATCAGAATATATGCAGGACAGGGAGTAAGAAAGATTGTGGAGAACCAGAAGCAAGATGGGAGGAATGGGCTCACAGAAACAGTTTCCCTCCAGGGTCATCTCTCTTAGCATTAGTCTTCCCAACACAGATCCAAGCCAGCAGGGTGTGATGACAGCTGTTGAATTGTGTCATCCCTGCACTCCCCAAATCATGGCCACCTGGAACCTTGGAATGTGACCTTATTTTGAAAGAAGGTTTTTGCAGACATAATTAACTAAGGATCTAGGAATAAAACCCATCCTTGATTTAGAGTCTACTCCTTCTAAGAAGAAAGGACACAGAGGTACACAGAGACAGAGACAGAGACAGTGGCTGAAGTAGTGAGGCAACTACAGACCTGGGAATGCCAGGGACTTGTCAGGGGCCACCAGAAGTTAAGGAACGGTAGGGAAGGGTTCTTATCCGGTGCCTACAGGAGTGTGGCTGATGAACTGATTTCAGACTTCCAGACTCCAATACTGTGAGAGAATACATTTTTTTTTATTTTATGTTCCCAAGGCTGTAATCACTTCCTACGCCAGCCCTAAGAAAATAATACAATAGCTATGCTAGTTTTTTTCTAGGCATAAAATAAGCATTCAATATTTCAGTCAGGCAAGTGTGTAGCCAACAACCTGTCCAGTATTTGGCAGAGAGCAGATGATTTTTAAAAATTCTTGTTGAAGCAAATGTTTGATGATTGAGTAACCCAGTCTAATTTTTTAAAACCCTTAGGAGAAAAAAATTTCAGTAATTCTGTCTGAATCTGGAGAGGCAAAAGTCCCCGAGGAACCTGACCTTTTCCTGCAGGCTGAAATGAAAATGAAATTACCTTTGTTTTTAAAATTATACAAGAGTAGAGGTCAAAATGGAAAAGAAAACAGAAGGGCTTGGAAACATGTATGTACTGTTTATGCCAGGTTTGAATGAGATTACCTTGAATTTGTACCCAAGATTTAGTTTTTTACTGTTTGTGCTACTTCCTTGTACCACGAATGGAGCTCAGAGCCCAGAGCATTACTTGGCCTCTTTCAGAAACTTTAAGGTTGATTCACTAAGTACCTCCTGGTTAACTGTGACTCAGTCACCATGAGCTTTATAAACACAAAAGACCAGGGTCTTTCCTTGTGGGACTGCATAGTCCTAGAGAAGGGGCAGAGAGGTGGCACCAAATTCAAACACAGGGCCATGTTAAAGATTTTTATGGAAACAATAGGGGAGAATTTTATCAAGAAGCATTTGTCTATTATTTGGTTGTGTAGCTCTGAGAAAGTGACTAAGTATTTCTGGATATCAGTGTCCCATCGCCTATGAACATATTTGACAAGGTCCTTTAGGGCGTTGATCTTGGATTCATCTATTTCATGTGTACTTTCTCATCTCTATTAGACTCTGATCGGGGGCATATCATGTCTCAGGGTCCCTTTATCCTAGTGTCCAAGGGCAGTGCTTAACTCAGAGAAGGTCAGTTAAGAGCATATAAATGGATTAATGATTGGAATTCACCTTCCTTTCCTCTTCTCTCAGAATCAAGTAGAATTCCTCACCCCAGGTTGGCAGATCTCAAACAATCAAATTTAAGGTAAATATTAAATATCTGCAGGGAGCTTTTGCTGGCCTAGCAACTTACCTTCACAAATCCTGCCAAAGGGCTTGAGAAGGGCTAAATGTCTCAATTTTACTTTGATAAGAACCTATCAGCAGTCTCCCTTTTCTGAACTGATGTAAGCCCCTCACCCCTCCATGAGCTCCTCCTGCTCTTAACACCTTGGCTCTGACTGCCCTGTGCCTGTATATGTGAATGTAAAGTTATAGTTTAAGAGATAAGTTGTATAGATAAATAGTGTGTATGTACACATGTACACAAAATGTAAGAAAGAACTTGTGAAATTTAGTAGCATGTGTATGCAAGATGTATGAGTGTCTCTGAATGTGCGCTTGTGTGTTTTATTAGTTTAGAGAGAGGAAGGGAGTTTGGAAACCCTGTGAAATTCCTAGCCCAGCCTCAAACTAGAAGCCTTCCTCCAAGTTAGCAGTTTCTCCCAGAGAACAATGAGAAAGAGGATAGGTATCCCTGCCTTTTGCTTGTTGGTCCTTGGATCTCAATTCCCTACGCCTGGGGGAAGGATTTTATTCCCTATGAAGCTGTAGATAAAGATGACCAAGGAAAATCTACCAGTCTCAAGGTCTTTTTTTAGAGTATTAAAAAATAGCAAGGAAGAAAGCCTGGTTTTCTTTACTGAATGGATGATATTCTGTCTGTTCAGAGAGCTGTTATTGGGAAACGTTTTTTGTTTTTTGTTTTTTGTTTTTTGTTTTTTTTTAACTCCAGACAGTTTATAACCTGCTTTGCTCCCAGAGGGGTAAGAGAATAAATCATTTGTTTTTTCAAAAGACAAAAACAGAGCCATAAAAAAAAAAAAAAAAAGAAAAAAAGGTGCAATAAGCTGATCTTTTCCCAGGTCGAGCTGTGCTTGTCCGAGGGAATGTGCAGGAGTAAGGGCCCAACAGGGCTAAGGTCCAAGTCTGGGTCCAGAGACTATCCCATGAGCATGAATATTAATCTTGGATTTTCAGGGAACACAAAACAGCCTTATGTCACACCACTAACACTGTTTCTGGGTCAGGCTGACTCCTGAGGGGAAAGGAACTTCTCTGTACTGGGAAGCTTCAGGTTTCTTTTCCCGTCCACAGACACCCTCCCCTCCCCCAGCGTTTGCTGTCCTATCAAACAAATAGTTATGAAGGAGCAAACCCATTTGTGGAGCTGCTGTTGTTCTAGGTACTTTACAAGCATTATTTCATTGCAAACTCAAAATAATGCTATCAGATCCGCGCTATTATTATCTCCACCTCACAAGTCAGGAGGTGAAGACCTGGAGAGATTGTCACCTGGCCAAGGTGACACAGCCAGTAGGTTGGAGAGCTGGGGTTTGAACCCAGGCATTCTACCTAGAGACTGCGTATGAAGTGTGACACCACCTTACCTGACTGACCAGACCCCTGGGGCAGGCAGGTTCTACAAGTGGATGTATAATGTGAATATTAAAGAAAACTATAGTTAAAACAGGATTGGAAACTAGACTTTTGGTGGGTACCATAATGTAGAATATACAGGTGTTGAAGTATAATTATGTGACCAGAATTTACCCAAGTATTTGGCTCTTTGAATTTAGAAAAAAGCAAAAAGACAATTTTTAGGAATTCAAGCAAGCAAGGCTTTCCTTTGCTCACTTTGCAATGGAGCACTGAGGAAGGTCTGGGGGAATGCACTTGTCACTGGAGTTAGGGTGATGTTCTCCTTTTAGAGGACCAGTCCTATTCTACACGAGAAATTAATTCTCAGTGTCTTATGGTGTCTCTGGTTGCATAGGCATAGTCCTTCATGGATCCACATATGAACACACACATCGCATGCCTCATTAGCATCTTAAATCTCCACCCCTGGGTGTGATTTTTACTATTATAATGAAGTAAAGGTTACTACTGGGACAAAAAGGAACAATGAGTGTATACATTAATGTAAGAGAGGTCCATTCATCAGAGAGGATGCTGCAGTCTGTTTAGAATGATGCCTCTCTGACAAACAGATTATTTATTGGTTCTGAAGTTTAATGGCCCATTTAATGATTCTGCTTAACTTCTTTTTCCTACCTTTTGCCCGGGAATTATGGGATGCTACGTAGCATGGGTTCCTAGTCTGCTACAGGTTTTTCCCTGTAATTTCCCTGTCTTGATATCATATACCTGAAGCTTCTATAATGTTATAAATCAATGATGCTACTTCAACATATTTTTTAAATAAATAATAAAATTAAATAAGGCAATTTAAGTCCTTGAAAACTGATTATTTTTTTAAGATTACAACATGGCAAATATAAGGATGGAAAAGTTGGGATTTTGTTGTTAAGAGTTCATAGCTAGAATAAAAAAATGTAGTGATCAAAGCAAGGAGGCTTTCTCTGCCTCTACTCTTTTATAACATCAACTTGATGTCTCAGAATACATTGCTACACCATCTGTCTATATATACCCTCAGCTATGTTGAATCCTGGGAATTGAATTCCCTAAAAGCATATAGAAAGAGACTTGCTAATGTAGAGACGATTGTGTGTGGTTACAGTGGGGAGAGGGACCAGGAGAACGACTGTTTTGCAACCTTTGATATATGAAAGCCATATACCTCTTATCATCCTCACTTCAGGTCCCCTCTATGCCTTATGTTCAGGTTATTGCTTTACTTGCTATTTGACCAGATATTTGACCAATATCCCTCTGTAACTTTCCGTGTTTCCATATTTGTCATTAGGCAGAGAGGGAAGACAAGTCCGTGTTATCTCACTAGGCTCCACCTGGCCCTTCCTGCCATCTCTTCTGACACAGATTTACATCTATGTTTTGAGAAGTAAGTGGAATTATGAAGATGGATGATTTGATATAATATTATATGGCATGTTGCTTTACACAATAATCCTTGAATATATTATTGTATTTCCTACACTCTGATTCAATTAACTATTTGATTCTATCCAGAATCCCAAATGAGAGTTCCGAACCAAATTTATCAACTACTATGAGATACACTTGATTTTTTTTTTTTCCTATGAAATTAATTATCTATTATTGCATAACAGAATACTGTAAAACTTAGGAATGTAAAGCAATAAACATTTATTTTTCTGACCATTTTTATGGGCCAAGAATCCAGGTGTGGCTTAGTTTAGTACATACATCTGTACATTGTTAAAAAATAAAATGTATTATTTTTGTCATTGCATTTAAATTTTAAGAACAAAGCATCCTGGTCTTAAAAAAAAAAGAAAGGTTGCTGACAAAGAAACAATTGGCAGCTTCATAAATACTCCTCAGCAATGATAAGTACCAGAAAATAATAGAATGGCATATTATTGTTTGTATGGAGAAAATAGTATATAAGAATAATTTTGTCTTCTGCTATTTTTCCATTCTTGATGGCAACAGAAAGATATCCTCATATAAAGGTTCAGCAAGTATACATGCTCATACTCATACTCAAAAAAAATTGTGTATATCATATGTACTTCTATTTCTTATTCTAGCCAATCAGGCAGACTCAGAGAATCAAGGAATGTGTAATCAAGTATAAAATAAGCAATGAGGGAAATTTCCTTAACATTAAAATTAAATTCAAAATTAGTGGTAACATTCTAGAGACTAAAACACTAGAAATATTTCCCTTAACATTAAGGGACAAAAAAAAATTCTTCTAATGTTTTCATTATTATTTAACATTACTTTGTAAACTTGCAAGACAATAAAAGAGTTACAGATTCTGCAGAAGTACAGCTATTTAAAGTTAGGAGAAAAATATTTTGCAAATCATTGATTTGTTGATCTAGAAGAAATTTTAACAAAAACAATTAAATGAATTACCTAGGCAAATGTTCAGATGCAAATATAAATATCAAATATTAACAGCTGTGTCTTTTCACCCATAATAAACCAGTCAGAATTATGATAAGAAACTATTCTATGTCATCAATATTCTTTAAGCAAATTTAAAATAACTTCAGTAAAAACGTGTGGAAAACAATTTAGAGAACTGTATAACATCCATATTGAGAGAATTAGAAAACAATGGAGAGAGAAAATAGGAGAAAATGAAGAGACATACTATGCTCTTGAATGGAATACTAGATATTATAAAAGCAATTATTTAATTCTTCTCGATTTAAAGATTTAAAGTGATTCTAAGAATAATTTTCTAAAAGAGGATTTCTAATGTTTTACTTGACAAAGTGATAGTACAGCTCATTTTTTAAAGTATATAGTTTTGGATAGTAAAAAAGTTTCAAGATGTTAAAATAAAGATGGAAAGAGTAATGAAGAAAGATTTGTCTTACAAGATAATAAAATCTACAATAAGCTTTCAGTTATCAAGATGCTGTGCACCTAGGGCAAAAATTGACAGTTTGATCAATGAAGCAATATAAACATTTTAGAAACCAACAGTTCTTACATGTAAGAGCTTAATATATAGTTAGATTCCCATCATAAATCAATATCTAAAGGGAAGAATATTCAATAAGTGATGCTGGAAGAATTGGTTAGGTGTTTGGGGGAAAATAAAGCTAGATTGAAATGATAGTGGTATGGGTGTCTTAAGTTTAAGAAAAAATAAAACTAAACAAAGCAAACTAAACCAGGATAGACTATAAATGATATTTTGTAGATTCCAGAAAGTGGAAAATTTTTTTTAAGAATAAAAGATATGGGATCTAATTTCAAGATGGTGGATGGTTAAGACCTAGAACTCATCTCCTTCCCATCACTATATCCAAAATACAACTTTTGAGTCTCTCACCTGGAATCTTGCTTTTCCTGCCTGTGACTCTGGAGGAAACTTCTGTTTTCCCTTTCCTAACACCAACCCTGTAGCCTAGATTGTCAGGCCTCAAACAGGGTGGGCTCTAGAGCTTCAACAGTTCTGAGGAGTGTTGAGATCAAACAGCTAAAGGAAGCTCAGCATTCAAGACAACATCCAGGCTTACACTGTGCAACTTGATACCCTATCACAAAGCTTTAACTTTTTACTAGGAAGTCTAACCCTTAGAAATAAATACAGATCCAAGAGACAGAGAGAGAGGTGAATCCATGCATCAAACATAACCCCATGGGAAAATCTGAATGTAGTGGAATTCATTACCCAATGAAGACTTTAAAGCAACAGTTTGAATAATACTTACTGAAGTCAGAAACAAAAATTGAGGAGAAGAGGACTACAACAAAAATAGAGAAAATCTGACAAGTTCCAAACAGAATCCATGAAGCTAAAGAACTCAATATTGAGCTAAAGAACACAACAGTGGAGTCAACCACAGTTGACTAGAAGAAGCCTCTAATAGAACCAGTGAGCTAGAAGATAGGGCTGTGGGAAGCACCCAAGCAGACCAGCAAAAGAAAAAAGAATGAAAAGAAGTAAAGACAATATATGAGATGTATGGTATAACATCAAAAGAAACAACATTTACCTTATAGGGGTCCGAGGAGAAGAGAAAGGAGAGAGAAAAGGGGGCAGAAACCATATTTGAAGAAATAATATCTCAGACTATCCCTAACCTGAGGAAGGAAACAGATTTCAAGACCCAGGAATCTCAAAGTTTCAAACAAAAGAAACCCAAACAGAACTACATTAAGATTCATTATCTTTAAAATGATATTAATGCAAGATAAAGAGAGAATCTTAAAAGCAGCTAGAGAAAAATGAGTCACAACAAAAGAACCCCCATAAGACTCCTCAATCAAAAGTTGGAAGATTCCTCAATCAAAACCTTACAGGCCAGAAAGGAATGGCATGATCAAACAACTATAGGAAACTCAGCTTCTGAAAGAAAGAACTTCCAACCCAGGAGACTTCACCTGCTAGGTTATCACTTAGACTTGAAAGAATGATCAAGGACTTTACGGACAAGCAAAAGTTAAAGAATTCATCACCATGAAACAAGCTTTACAAAAAGTACTGAAGGAAGTTCCCCAAAATGAAAAGAAACCCCATTTAGAAGCAGCAAGATAACAAAATTATGAAATGTAGACAGAAGTAGAGTAAATATATGGACAGTTAGAAAGAGCTCAATACTAACTTGCTTTCATGTTAAAACAGGTTCTAAGCAAAAGTTTGGAAATAAATATTGACAAGAATGCAGTGCAAAGGGAACTCTTAAACACAGTTGATGGGCGTGTAAAGTGATATAATGGTTATAGAAAGCCGTATGGAGGTTTCTCAAAAATCTGAGAAAGTAGGTTCCATATGATCAAATTATCCTACTCCTGGGTATTTACCCTAAAAATACAAAACCACCACTTCACAAAGATAATGTGCACCCCCATACTCCTTTTAGTGTTATTTACAATAGCCAAGAGCTGGAAACAACCTAAATTTGCATCAACAGATAGTGGATAAAGATATACACCATGGAATACTTCTCATCTACCAAAGAAAGATTAAATCCTGCCACTGGCAACAACATGGATGATTTCCTAGAGGAATTTCCTAGAGGAAATTAGGTTTAGTGAAATGCCAAAAAAAGACAGATATCTTATGATTTCACTCATATGTGATATATAGAGAAACCAAGCAAACAAATACACTAAATCGAAGACAATAAACTTTTAGTCTATAAAATCAATTAGTGTTTACAAAAAGGGAAGTGGGTAGAGGGGTAGGCAAATTGGATAAAGGGTATCAATTATATGGTGAAGGAAGAATCAGAATGGAGGTGATGAACTTAATGTATTACATACAGGTGTTGATCTACAATGATGCACAGTTTAAACCTATTTGTTAGCAGGCAGTGTTCTTTGAGTAAAATTATGTTAAATAAAAATCATGAAAAAAAATAAAAATACATGGAAAATCACAAAGATGCAAATAAACAATAGACTTAATTGCTTAATAATCTAAAATCCTGTTTTGCATAAATTACTATAAAATATAATTTAAAGAAATTGAAAACCTAGGGAAATATTTGTAGACAAAAACTTAATCTTCTAAAAATAAATTTTTTAACTTGCTGTCAAATCAAAAAGAAACACTATTACCTCAGTAGAAACTAATCATGGACAGATAATTCACCAAAGAAATATAAGAAATTGAAATATTTTTTAAAAGTGTTTTATCTTTTTATTTATGAAATTAATGTGGGTTAAAATAAGAATAAAATGTTATCCTGATTCCAAATTTGAAAAAAAAAAAATAAATTACAATACTGGAAAATAATTTTGGCAAAGTATATCAAAGTAGCTAAATAGTAACATCCCAAGGATCCAGGATCTTGATCTGGGGGAAGGGTTTGGGGGCGAGGGAATCATCCAAGATGAATACTTCTTCCTCCTTTCTCTTCCTGCCTGTCCACTTACCTTCATTCCTGCTTGTACCTTTCCTTAAAAAAAAAAAAAAAAAAAAAAAATCTCTGAATTAAGTAACCTTACTAATTGAAATTTATATTCTTAAAAATAGAGAAGCTATTTTAAAACAGTTTAATTATCTAACAGTAGGGAAGAATCATTAAATATTGTGTGAGAAGTTAACATTTGTGGAGTCTTTTTTTTTTTTAATGGAGCTGGGCAATGACTTTAGAAAAGCTGCCTTACTTTTACTGGGCTGATAGATAACATAAGACAAGACAAGATAATATAGGATAAGATGATAAGATGTTACTGGGTTCCTGAGTCCTTGCATCCCACAGGAAAGAATTCGAAGGAGACACAAATATGTGAAAAGAAAGATTTATTGCAGAAGATTTAATTGCAAGCAAAAGCCATGCAGGTCTCTTAAAAGAAAAGTACATTTTCACAGAGGATGTCTCCAAGTGAGTTAAGCAGCAGGTATACAAGAGATAATACATTCTCCAAGAGGAGAACGGACTGCCCTGCTTGGGTTCAGTCACAGGTATAATGGAGATAGTACTGTTACCTTGAAGATATTGGCTCCAGGATTCTTGTGAACCTGAGAGGAAATTTTATCGGACCCACCGGCTCAGGGAACAAAGAAGGTAGCACAGCCAGTTGAAAGTAAAGGTACACCCTTTAAGAGTTAGGATAAGGGCAGGCCATATTCCAAGAGGGGAACAGACCACTAGGAGATTCCGACTGAGGTTTTTAAGGAGTCTAAGAGCCCTTAGCCCCACCCAGGGGTGGCCTATGGTTCCCCTTAACTGGAGGACATCAGATTGGTTCTGTTGCCTTTTTGATTGGAGTACTGCCTCTGTTTCCTTCCCCTCTGCTTCTGCTGACTCATTTCCTAGCAGCAGGTCCTCAGAGGAGAGGACCCCCGTGTGGGTTCAGGAACCCCTGTATTCCTTCCTTGTCCTCCTTTAGGCCTTCCCCTGGGGCAGATTCTGCTCATGTCTTTCATTTTGATTGATAGGTGGAGCTATAAAACCAAACTTCACTGCGTGTTCCTTCCCATAACCACCTAAGTGAAACCATGGAGTGGGGGTGGGAACAAAATCATAATGCTAATTTTATTATAATGACACTGTAGTGAGGAAGGTCATCTAAGAACAGGGTTTAGCTCTTTCTGAGCCTATGTCCCCATTCGGTTCCCACCAGATTGGCTTCAGACCTGGCTTTCTGACCACGTGTCTAACTCCTAGGTTTTTGATTAGTTGGTGCCCTCAGTCACTGTAATCAAGAGATATTTCTGGTCCTTGGTGCCCCATCTCATTTCTTACTGACTCAGTGTTAGGCAAGTTTCGGGAATTTGAAAGATGCCTCTGACCTAGAGAGGGTGTGACTGACTCGGTGCTCATACCTAGCAGGTATTCCTTAATGAAACAGTCTTTGTCCTTTAGGGTCTCTCACCCAGTGCTCACCCAGGCCAGCCCCTAACGCTACCTGTCTCATTTGAAAGCGGCCAAAGACCTTGGAACTGAGCTGAAGGCCTTTGGACTGAACCAAAAAGCAGTTATTTTAAGAAACCATAAAGCAAACAATTGTTGCAGAAATCACCCATTTCACATGACTGATGATCATGGACTGTTCACCAGAGTATAGAATCAGTAACCAATTATGTATAGCAAGAATAGCTTAAGCTTGTTAACACTAATTAACTCTTTTCTTTAACCAATTATCTCATTTGCCTCTTTTCTTCCTAAAAAAAACCTCTGATTTTTATCGCTTCTTGGGGCATAGTTTAAGTTTCTACCTGAAACTTACTCCATCTAATTCTTTGATTCCAAATAAAACTTTGTGATGGTCTCCTGACTTTTTTAGATTAACAATTGATCAATTAATAACACATTTTTCAGCAATTATAAATTGTATTATAAAAATAGTTATTTAATAACATTGAAAGTTGTTCACAATGCAAGTGAAATATTAAAATTAAAATTGTTTATATAACATGATCATAAATGTGTGTATATTATCTATGTATGCAAACATAAAAACCAACACATGTGCATACAGGAAAATATTAGAAAACTGATCTTTATGAGTATTACCAATGATCTCTTTTTTGTAAAATAAAATAATCAAATTTTATCACATAAATCAAAACCATCAAATAAAGATTGAGGGTCACAGCAAAAATAATTGATAAAAAGAAATTCATTCTTTGACCTAAGAAGAAGAAGGGAATTCAAGCTCTGAATTCCTTCCCCATTCCCAGACCCATGTGTGAAAGTTTGCACAATTTTTTCAAAGGAAGGGAAGCGAAGAGGCTGTATTTTAGCTTCTGACATCTACAGATTTTGGAAGAGAGGCAGAGCATTCCAAGAGCAGGGGATGGGTCCTAACTTGGTTTGGATCAAGGTCATCAAGGTGCAGATTCAAGGGTGGGAGTCTAATGTGTCCTTGAACACTGTTTTGTCTTCAGCTCTAGCCAGATCCATGGTTCCACTCAGGTGCATTCTGGAGCTGAGACAGGTCAGCCACCATTTTTCTAATCTATAGTTGTGCATTATCTTTTGTAACCTCCCTAGGTATGCATTTCTTTTGACTAAAAATAGGCACAACTGAGACATATATGTTACTTTAGTTTAACCATTTCGAGGGAATTGTCAAGCACCAGATGACAAGTGAATTATAAACGTATTTTCTTTTAGTTCTTTTCGTAATTTTGAAAATACTGAGATGTTTTATAAGTCAAAATTATTGAGATGTATAAGAGGATACTGCTAAAATCTAGGAGACATTCATTCATGTATTCATTCAAAAGGCATTTACTAAATGTGTACTAGTGCCAGACACTGTGTTAAGGTCCTTCATACAAAGTGTAAACAAGACAGGTATGATTTCTCTCCCCAACAGCCTTATAGTCTCCATACCTCTCAAGATTTGTATTTCTGGTTTGCATCTTCTCCTTTTCTAGTATTATCTCAGTCAGAATAAATAGGCTGCATTTTTCTCATACTCAGCAAAAAAAAATTAGCTTGCTTTTCCAGCAAAGGAAACCTAGCAACCAATTTTCTTAACTTCCTATCCTTTTGCTCTAATAGGCAGCCCTCCCCTGGAGCTAACTTTTATTCCCCTGAAAGATGACTGTGTCATCAGCAGCAGCCAAATTGCCAAATGACACCTTCCTTTCTCTCTGATGTGTTACCAACCCAGGAGCTCAGTTTAACGGAGCTCTGTGCTAAGGCCCCAAAAAGAATGACTTGTTTCTTTTAAATAAGCTCTAAGATGAGCTCTAGGAAGAGCTACAGTGAACTACATATCCCCCCAAGATTTTGCTGTTATTTCTATAATACAGTGTGTGCACGTGAATAATGCACAAGTGCTTGGCGGCTGTGTATACATAATATATGTGCACTAGATTCCCCAAATGACACTTCACCGTTTACGAAAAACACATGTAATACATAATTCCAAAATCAACCTTCAAAAAATGCTACTGTTCTTTTAATTACTGATTAGCTGGGCAAGCATTTTAAAGCATTATTTTTTCTCTAGTGGGAAACAGCTTCTATCAGGCAGCCGTTGAACATTTAGTGAATCCCTTCCAAGTGGCAGTAATGATCCTAGTTACTGGGGCTCTTGAGATGAATGAGGCCGACTTTACCCACCCCTCCTTACAGATCTAAGAAGTGGTGTAGAGAATATCACAGTACTATGTACAAGAAGCTTTGGAAAACAAATGAGATTGTCTAATAAATTCTCTTAAGTATACACTATGTGTACTACAATTGCAAAGATGTATAGAAGTTTAAATTGCACACAAAATTGGAGACAAGCAAAGAAGGGGCATGTGGAGAGTTAAGGAACCTGGCAAAAATGCTATAAAGTGTGTACCAGGATGATCTGTAGACCTGTGAATGGTTGTTTTGATTCTACTGCTGTAAAAGAACTGAAAAAGTATGTGAATTCTTTGTATGTTTTTTAAAAATTGTATTTCATCTCCTTTGTATTCTGACAAGTTATCAAACACTGATCTAAATCCTTCTGACAGCTATTAATTCAATAAATCCTCATAAGATACCATGAGGGAAGAACTACTACCATTTATAGTTTGCAGGTAAGAAGAGAAAAGCACAGAGTAGATAAGTAACTTACTGGTTACTGCCAAGCCAAATTCAAACAGAAGCAGATTGGGTCAAAGCCTATATTTATAACCACCACCCAAACAAAAATTAATATGCAGAATATACAAAGAGCTCCCACAAGTGAAAAAGAGAAACTGTAGAAAAACAGTCACTGATTATAAAGTTCATAGAAGCAGAAATCCGAATGGGCAATAAGCATGCACAAAGATGTTCAACCTCATTTAGATTCTTTAAGATGTAAAACAAAGCAACAACACAATGTCAGTTTTCTCTCATCACATAGGCAAATACTAAAAAGTCTGACAATGTCAATTACTTGCAAGGATTTGGGGAAAATGGAATTTTCATACATTACCTGTAAGAATATAAATTGGTGCAACAATTTCAGAGAGCAATTGGTGTTAGCTACCAAAATCAAAACTAGGCAAACTTTCTGATCCAGTAGTCCATTTCTAAATGTACAAACTAGAAAAAATTCCCACATGTATGTATCATAAAACATGCATGATGAAAGTAATTAATCTATTGTTTATGATATTATAAAGCTGACAACATAAGTGTCTATTATATAGGGAATAGACAAAACTTATGTTTATAATCAGATTGTAAAATACTCTAAAATGAATAAAAATGTTAAACTATTAATAGAAGATCTATGTCAGCAATTAACTACCATTAATTCTGGGTTGTGGGAAAATAGGTATTTGTCATATTATTCTCTGTGTTTTTCTATATCTTTTAAACTTCTTAGGAAAAAAAAGCAAAGAAAGGGATATTTTTTTTCTGCCTTAATAAAGAAAGCATAAATTCCTAAGTGTCTCAGATCACAATTTTTCCCTACTTTTTGCTACATCCCTGTCTTAATACAGGCAGATAATTAAGTTTTTCATTTTTAAAAGATTTGACCCTCTCCTCCTCCCCAACTTGGTCTTGGATTGCTGGTTCTAATGCTAAAGACGGTCGCTTTACAAAGATGAGTGTTGTGTTATTTGTACTGTTTTACTATTTTCAGATTGACCATTTGAGCCAAAGCTTACTATTTTAAAAAACTGAGATAATTAGCATGTAACAGTCTATTAGTTTCAGATAGCCAACCTATTGATTTGACATTTGTATATATTGTGAAATGATCACCATAATAAGTCTAGTTATCTATCACCACACAGTTATTATTGTTTCCTTGTGATAAGAACATTTAATATTTACTCTTAGCAACTTCCAAACATACAATATAGTATAATTAACTAGTGATTATGCTATGCATTGCCATAGTTTATTTATTTTAAAACTAGAAATCTATACCTTTTGAGCCTCTTTAGTCATTTCATCCATGGCCCAAGCCCTGCTTCTGGTAATCAATCTGTTCTATTTATCTATGCGTTCAGGTTGTTTAGTTTTATTTTGTTTTGTTTTTTAGATTCCACATATGAGATTATATGGTATTTGTCTATCTCTGCCTGACTCAGTTCTTAACACAATGCCCTCAGGTCTATCCATGTTGCCCTATCTATTAAGATTTTATGTTTTTAAGGGAAAGATGCAGCAGGAATAAACGCAAGCAGGCAGGCAGGAAGAGAAAGGAGGAAGAAGCATTTTATTTTATTTTTACTGAGTTGCTCACATTGATTGTTTTCCCCTGGACCTGGGACCTGAACCCAGGTGTATGTGGTCTAGAACTTCTTCAGAGGTGATTGACCTAACTGCTACTCAACCAGGGTGGCCCAAGATTTCCTTTTATTCAAGGCTGAACAATATTTCATCATATATAATGGAATATTATATATATATATACATTAAGTATGTATGATTACAAAGAGGACATGATACACATGCATACACACATAGGTGATCCAGTCACCACTAGTTGTTACTTAGGTTGCTTCCATGTCTTGGCTACTGCAAATATGCTGCAATGAATAAAGGTATGCAGATATCTTTTTAAGCTGCTATTTTCATTTCCTTTGGATAAATGTCTAGAATGGAATTAATGGATCATATGGTAGTTTTATCTTTAATTCTTTCAGTAAAAACTCCAAATTGTTTTCCCTAGGGGTTGTACTATAGAAAGTGTATTCCCACCAATAGGGCACATAGGTTTCTCTTCTTCTACATTCTCATCAACACATTTTCTCTCTTGTGTTTTTGATAATAGCCATTCTCACAGGGGTGATAGCTCACTGTAGCTATAATTTTCATTTCTTTTGAGATTAGTGATGATGAGCACTTTTCATGTACCTATTGATCAATTGTATGTCTTCTTTATAAAATGTCTGTTCAGGTTCCCTGATCATTTCTTAATCAAATTATTATTTTTTGCTATTGAGTTGTAATGAATTTATATATATGATATTAATCTCTTATCAGATACATTATTTGCAAATACTTTCTCCCATTTAGTAGGCTGCCTTATCATTTTGTTGATGCTGCCTTGGCTATACATAAGAGCTTATCTTGTTATTTTAGAATATTTTTACATTTACTTTGTAAAAATATATTAACTATGCAGCACATCAAAAATAGCAGAAATGTTCTGTTACTGTTAAATTTTCCCACTAAGTCCCCTTGAAATCCCAGCTTTGTAGGTGGCACAAAATCTGACTTAAAGATCCAATAGACAGCAGTTTAAAAGCCTGTTACAAAACACTCATACAAGATTGTCAACTTCTCAGTACAAGGCTTCATTATCCAATGCCCAAGATCTTCACTAGTTCTACAACTCCAGGTCTGTCACCTCGAACACGCCAATCTCTTTGCTAGTTTGTGTATTAATCCATAATGTATTAGATTGTAAATACACTATGTCTCCTTTAATGTCATGGATAGTTTCTTGGAAACTGCTACTTTAAGAAAATGATGAGTAATGAGAGTAGGTTCTTGAATGATGTCATTTTATTCAAACTTCTACTAGATAAGAATTATTTTCTTGCCAATATTATAACAAAAGGGTGTGAACTAAAGGACCTTATTGGAGGATCCTCTATATCAAAACCTCAGTCAAACTTTCTTAAACCAAAAAGGAAGGCTTATTTGCCCAAATACCTGAGTTAACAGATCCTTCAGACATGACCTAAGGGCTTAACTTATTGATTCCGCTTCTTTCTCCCCAATGTTTCTCCCTCTGCATCCTTTCTCCCTCCTCCTCTTCATTTTTCACTTCTGCTGCTTTCTGTGTTGGCCTCATTCTTACGATGGATGAACTTATTCTATGCAGTCAGGAAAGTTGGTTTCCAATAGGTCCAGGTTTCCACAGTCTGAGTTTAGTAACCCAGTGGAATGATGGGAATAATGGATACTTTTTCTAAGTGTCCATATATAAATATCAAGCAAGGGTTCCAGTTCCTTGTTTTTGTTATGTGTCTACTCCTTGGTCCAATTACTGCTGTCATGAGTACAGCATGGGTACTGTGATGATACTCTACCCTACCTGAACCAGATGGATGGAAAGAGTTGCTTTCCCAAATGGAAAAGGGTACTATTGCCAGATAAAAAGGAAATACACATATATACACATATAAACACATGTATACACACATATATGTATATATATATACACACACACATATGTATTGCTGGTTGTATTTCTCTTAATAACTCTGATAATATAATAATATAATATGCATTTATTAAAAGGAATTGGCTCACATATTATGGAAACTAAGAAGTCCCAACATTTGCATTTGGCAGGCTGAGAACTGATACATAGTTCCAGTCTGAACAGAAAGGTCTGAGAAGCAAGAAAGTCACTGATCAAAGTTCCAGTCCCAAAGTCAGCAGACACAAGACCCAAGAAGAGCTAATGTTTTAAAACTATGAACTCAAGTAGTCAAGCGGGGGAGTTTCTATTTGTTCTATTCAGGTCTTCAGTTGATCGAATGAGGCCTACTCACATTAGGAAAGGCAATCTGCTTTACTTGTTTAACAATTAAAATGGTAATCTCATTCAGAAACACCTTCACTGACACACCCAGATAATGTTTGACCAAATGTCTGGTCAGTCAAGTTAACACAAAATTAACCATCACAGATGGGAAAAGGCAAATGTCTCTCTACTTTCACATACTGAGATTTTCAGGTAACACGCCTCATCATCTTTCTGCTGTCTCTCTCTCCTCACTTTTCTCGTTTGACTCTTTTCTCTCTTCCATCTTTCACTCTTCTTTACCTCTATGTTCTCTTCTCCTTTCTGACATGCTTCTTTTCATAGTCTATACTTTCCCGTGAAAATCAAAGTCGTCTTTCTTCTTTTTTTTTTTCTTTTGGCACACACACACACAAAAATGCAACTGTAGACTTTTCAAGAAAGTTTGTCATCATTTTGACATAGGTACTGAACATAAGAAAATTAACTCTATGATATAGTGAGAATTGTTCCTCCTATTTCAAGATAGAATTAAAGTCATCTATGAGAACAGAATAATGTACATAACAATATTAAGTGATATTTAATATCATAAAGATATCTTCTGTGAGGAAGAAAACTGGGGAATTTGTGGAGGGAACCCACTTAATTGACTTCCTATCATAGAGCTGATGGATACATGATCAAAAGACACCAAAATGCCTTCTGAAGGTCTGATTGAGAAAAGAGGGTATCTTGATTGGTTTGCCCAACTAGTCTCAACAAGCGAGAGGATTCTGAAGACTGTATCACTGGAATTTGTACCCTGCCTGACTAGTTAATGATCAACTTGTACCAGAAATCTAATTTTGAACTCAGCCATACCCACAGTTATTCCACAGCAACTGGATGCAGCGTTAGCTCTGGAGTCTACTATGGGAAAGACCCATGCACAGTTTTCCTCATACTTTCTACCAGGGCTGCATGCTTTAGGCTGATCCTGACTTCTCGGGTCTGTAGTCAGATGAAAGTGTGAGTGCTTTTTTTATTCTCCCAGGGGAAGCATCTACCCTCCCTGAGTGTGACCATGCTGTGAAAAGAGAGATTATAGAGTATTGCTCTACAGCCTCTTCCTCAGTAGCTCATCACCAGGCAAAATGTCAGAGCAGCTGGTACTCATCAATTCATCCTCTGTGATTTCAAAACCAATTAAAATTGTGAACTCCTAATTGTCTCATTTCTAGCCACATTTTAAAGTAATTAATGTGTAATTGAGTAATGGGTTAATAATAGTCTTAATCTTTTTTCTAATGATCAGCTCCTGCATATAGTCATCTATATGACTTGTGGGGAGCAATGCATTCAGGTCATAGCTTGTTAACAGCCCCCAAGTCAGTCTAGTGAAGAAATAATTTACCAGGGAAATTTTTTATCCCCAAAGCAGTTAAAATTTTTTTTTAACTTTTGAGTTGCTATTTGTCAGACTCTTTTTCTCATCTTTTTCCTCCTCTTGCATGTCCTGTCCCTTCCTCTCATGCAATTTATTCTTCCACTGAGACTCAGACAGAGGTGTCAACATCCAGGGGTGATTTCTAATTGCAGTGAAGCCTTATCTCATGACCACGCCTGAAAACAAACTTCCTTCAATGATGAGAACATTGACTAGACTCCTGGTTTTGCTTCATCATAATTATAGCTTATAATAACTGTTAGATATGAAAATACTTATTAACCTTTCAGTTTTGACTCCAGGGGAAGGACAGCCACTGCAAAACTACCAACACCATCAGGAAAGCTATAAGAAAGAAGTAGAGAGTCATCAACAGATCTCCCAAAGATGCTGAAATTTTCCAGCCTCATGAGGACCCCAAGCAATTGAGAGCCGGGGTAACCTAGTCATTTAGAAATGGTTCAGAGGAGCATTAGGAGCCTCTTACTATCATTAAACTCGAGTCTTAGGGGATTAAGGAACTGGAGGTATGAACTCTAATTCTAAAAATGCAGAATATATGTTCAGCTCTGAATGTGGAGATGAGAAGGAAAAACATCCTTAAAGGGTCCTCCAAAACCTGTTCCAAAGGTGACAAATCAAAGTCACATGCACTTGTGAGAAAAGCAACTGGAACTCTTCCATCCCTCTTGTCTATGCTTACCTTTAACTAGATTTTGAACAGCTGCCTAGTTGACTAATTGTTTGACATCTCTCTAGAATATGACTTTATTCCACATTTTGAAACTTTCCTCTCTCTTTCCCCTGACATTTGTTTGAACTCATATTCTCTTCATATTCTGTTTACCTCTCCGGCTCTTATTTCTGAGATTCTGTAGTCTTCTATCTATCCAGAATCAGTATAGTATCTAGAACATACTAATAAACCCAAATTGTGTTTTCTATTATTCTTTCTTTATATGTTAGCCATATGCAGTTGATGTCCATATCAATCAATGTGGCTTATGTATCTTTTCTGAACAATTTATCTGTATATGAGTGATGTGTGGGTATACATATTGAATATATTTGGGCATTTACATTCAAATGTTTTAGATAAGTTACACACAGTATGGCCTCCTTTCCCCTCAATTCACTTCTCCTCTTACATTCCCTGCCTCATAATGGTATCACCAGGCCATTCTAGGTTTTTTCTCATTCCATGTATAATCAAACAGTCTGTCTATTCTACTTGCTAAGTAGCTTTCAAATCTCTTCACTATTCTCCACATTGCTATTGGCACCAGTAGAAGTCTCATAAATTCTCACCTAGACCTCTTTAATAGCTTCCTAATGGGTTTCCTCACTCCATTTTCCCCTCATCCAATTCATTTTCCACACTGCTACCAGAATGATCTGCTTAAAACACATGTCTAATCTTATTGCTAACTTCCTTAAAAGCCTTCAGCTATTGCTTTCTGGATAATGTTCAAATTCTTTGTCATGGCATTAATAAAGTGTTATGATATGGCTCTAACCCAAGACTTTCTTCTTATTACACTCCCTGTAGACATACCAATCTTTAGTAATTTTCAGAATTTATCATGTTTTCTCCCACCACTGTCTTGCTTCTGCAGATCCATTTGAAACATTCCTTTCTACATATGGAGGCTTTTTCAGAAGTGAGTTATGTTCTCATAGCATTTATCATCTGACCACATTGTCCAAAGAAAAGAACTATAGGGGTGAGGGCCAGTTGGTAAGTTTTCAGCATTCTATGGCCCATATGATTGAAGGGGAAATGAATGGAGACGATGGTCAGTTCCTCAAGAAAAATAAATACCCATGCATAACTTCAAAATTGAAGTTAGAAAACAAAGTATACAAGATATTTACAATTCTAAGAAGATAGAAGTCTAAATTAAATTTGTTATTGAGACAATCCAGCAAATGTTAAAGGGAAAACACAGCCAAATCATTATCACTGGAAAGCAGAAAAAGATCAAATCAATATATCTGCAGCTTTAGGTTCATAAAAAAGATGTTCATAGGAAATTAGATTAAAGGACAAACATGCCGTTCATCACTGCACAGAAGTGGAAGATGGTCCTGTGGCAGCTCTCTTGGTTTTCTTGGGTCTGAGCAGCTTGACTGTACGCATCTTTCCTAGAAATAGATAAAGCTTGAGTAAAAACTACCCATAATTGCCTACCTAGATCTAAGGGTTGTAGTTGGCAGTCATATTTCTGGCACTTCTGCCCTTTATAACTTTTCAGTGAAATTAATATCTCCATTGAATAAGATTTATGCAGTCACTCGTGTCATCTGAAGTCATTTACATCTTATAAGGGACCCAACTAGGATCAAGACTTTTGAATCTACCTGCCTTGCATGGGAGGTCATTCCCACCTTTCATCTATGGTTTTTAGGAAATAAACTACTGAATTAGTTCAAATTAGTTCAAATTTAAAAGACCCCATCCCAGTTCGGTCAATTGCCTCCAAAGGAGAAAACCAGGGTATGTCAGGGTAGGTCCCTGGGTTCTGGGGGGAAGCAACCAGTGTGAACAACTAAATAAAAATAAAATAAAATGCTTTTTCCTCCTCTCTTCCTTCCTGCCTACCTACTCAATTTCATTCCTGCCTGCACCTTTCCTTTACAAAGAAAAGTTATACCTTCTAGAACTCTGGTGGTTGGTATGGTATGAAATGCACACAAACTGAGATGTGAATGCAATATCCTAAAATATATATATATATGTATATATATATAGCAATGTAAACAACAACAAAACAATTTAATAAAAGAACATTTGGTACATGCAAGTGGTTTAGTAGATAGGTCGACCAGGCATCATTGTCCACATGTATTCCAAGGACCTGGTTCCCAAGCCTGATGGGACCTTGGGGAACAGTAACGATGAATAATCAAATAAAATAAATGAATGTTTCTTCCTCCTCTCCCTTCCTGCCTCGCCTGTCTCTGCCTGCTTGCTCGCCTTCATTCCTGTATGCACCTTTCTTAAAATAAAAAAAATTAAGAATGGAAAAGCTAAAACAAAAATAAAAAGTTAGCCCTGTGTCATGAAGGCAAATAGGCCAACATTAAACAAACAAACAAAAAAGTTAATGTAGGATGTAGAAGATTTTAAAGAATTCTAAGTGCTATTCTGTTAATGGGATGTGCCATTGATAAAAGAGCAGGCTTCCATAATAAAGAGCAATTTGACAATAAGAAGTCTTTTTTCAGTATAGAAACAGTATTTTCAAAGATATGACCCTGAATAGTGGCAATGAGCAGAAGAAAGCCAAACACTGAATGAAATTGTTTAATTATTGAAGCAAATAATTCTCCCCAAATGCAGAGCAAAAACACCAAGACAGAAATTATGAGAAGATTCATGGAAGATAAATCAAGGTGGTCCTCAATGAAAAATAAGAGGACTGAAAGAAGAGAAAAGAGCTAATAGAGAAGAAATGACAATAAAAGTTGAACTAGAAGAACATTTCTCTGAGTTAAGAATACAAATACTGGACAAAATTATTGAAAATAATGTTTGTATACACTTAAACACTCTGGTGACATTTCGGAATACAAAGATAAAATCCTGAAAGCTTTCATGTAGAAAGTAAGTTTTCATAAAAGAAAAAAAAAAAGAATCATATTGGTACCACATCTTCATATATAAAATTGTATATGCCATAACAGTGGAACAATATCTATGGAGTTTTGAGGAAAAGAGATGGTAATTCTGCATTACCATGACAATCAAATTTTGTTAATTCATGATAGCAATGAATATTAGACAGGCACATGCTCAAATAGTATTACATCCATATATTCTTTCTGAAAAAAAAAGTTCTCATAAAAGTACTCTAGCCAAATGAAAATCATTAGCATAAAGATCTCAAGATGGTGAAAATTTAATATATAAGAAACAGTATCAATCAATGAGACTCATGGTAATTCAATCTACTTAACAGTTGGAAGTGTGATCCTGAAGTATCCAGGAATAGTTAAAGAATTCTTGAAACAGAAAGGACAAAATGTAGGAAACAATGAAAAATAATGTAAGAATAAATTCAAGAGTGCAGATTCTCAAGCTTAACTGCTATTTGCATCACTTCTAGCTATTATAATCAAGAGCAAATTATGTAACTTCTCGTGTCCAGATTTCTTCCTTAGTATAATGGTATTGGTAGTAAGATTGTTGTGAGGAATATATAAATTACTACATATACAGAACTTAGAGGAGTATTTAGCACATGGCAATTACTTCATAAACATCATTATTCTCACTATTATATCATAGAGGGCAGAATTTTTAACACTACTAGAGAAAAAAGTTACATATATTTATTCAAATTAAGGAAACCAGTAGAAAAATTGAAATACTGAAACCTAAAAACTTGAAACCAGTAGAAAATTTCAAAATCAATGAAAGGAAAGGAAAATAAACACAAATTGCTTAATACAGATGATTAGCCAACATGGTAAGATTAAGACAAGTAGTTTGTTTTAAGGAGATGATTATAAACCATATTTTGGACATACTGAACTTGAGATTCTTCTTGGATAGTTCATTGGATATTTGGGACTCAATTTAAGAGAAAGATCAGATTGGGGATGTATGTTTGAAGATGAAATTCACAGATGTACATAGGAAAGGATTTTAAGAAGGAGGAATGGGGTAATGTGTGGTGGAAAATTTCTGATCAAATAGTTTGACATGATCATGAGAACGATCACTGGTGATAATAAACCTGATCATAGCAGACAACTGGTGATTGGTGCCCTGGCAGCATGGAGAATCCGACAGCGATTTTTTTTTTTTTTTTTTTTAAGGAAAGATATAGGCAGGAATGAATGTGAGTAGGCAGGAAGAGAGAGGAGGATGAAGCATTTTATTTAAATTGTTCACATTGGTTGTTCCCTTGGGACCCAGGACACAAAACTGAGTCCTGGAGATAAACATAGATTGTGGTCCTTAGGAGGTGGATGACCAAACTGGTGTGCCCTTGATGACTAAATTTAACGACACTAGCTTGGAATGCAGTCAGGGAAGAATATACTCCTCTCTGTGCAGAGGTAGAAACCTCCACACATGAAGTGGCATTCTAGGAATGTGACACTGATCATAGGACAAAAAAACAGTCATTACTTCATTCATTCAACAAATATCAACTGAACACTACATGCCAGATGCCATGCTAGACTCTGGGGATATGGTGGTGAACAGAATACTTGTTCCCTTCCCACAAGTGGTATTAAGGCCAAAAACCACAAAAACTGAAGTCTTTCCTTCACCCACAAAGGTAAAGGTTTCCTTCTAGATGTTAAGTCAACAAGATAAAGTCTAGGATTTACCTTCCAACTTGTTTCATTACCTTGACAGAAAGAAAAAAAGGCTTATTTTGATCAGCATTTTGTGTGTCCTATATATGATGCTTTATAGGACATACAGGATATAATATGCCAACTATACTACATTTTACATCCTAGAATCCTGTGCCTCGCATGAAAAGGGACCCCCTTTTACCAGGAATGTAGGCCATCCCCTTGTTCATTCACCTTAGGTAAGCAAACAATGAGAAAAGTCTGTTCTTTAGAGCTTTCCGGAAATTGTCAGTAGTTGATGCAAGAGAAATGCTAGGCCTTTCTTCTGGCCATACCTTCCCCTCCCTCTGACTCATCCATCTCAAATCAATCTTAAGAAGTAGATTGGGTCAGTAAATGCCGTTTCTCACAGCTCCTATGAATACAGCAATTTAAACGTCATAGGGGTGCAGTTGCTTACAACAGCAGTTTCCTCTCTGCTTACATTTGCATTTTCATACAGTTGTGTCGCCTTCCCTACTGCAGGGGCAGCACAGGGTGCATGTCTTGTCAATTGCCTTGACTGAGCGAGAGAAGATGGGAATTCAGTTACAATCGGAAGGCATATTGTATTGTAGATGAGAGACTGGAGTAAGGAAATCTTTACTCAGAAGACTAGGGGCAGGTAGGTAGGTGCTCCCTGTGGAGTTGTGGTTAGTTCACTGTCTCCCGAGTGCAGTCTACATACATCCCAAGGATCCGGGTTCATGTTCTGGGGCCAGAGGGAGCAACCAAGATGAACAACTAAATAAAATCAAATAAAATGCTTCCTCCTTTTCTCTTCCTGCCTGCCTACCTCGCAAAACAAACAAACTAGGGCTAGGAGACACCCAAATCAATAGCATGCATAAAGTCCGGTGGAAACACAAACTTTGAAGAGTCGGAAGCATCTGTCCTAAATTTGTTAAAATCCAATGGGACTAGAATTGGATATTAAATTCTGGGTATGGACCCAAGACACAAAATTCAGGAATGAAAAATGCAAGAGCAACAGGCATCCAAGTATTCGTGATTGCTTTTATGAGACAGCTTGAAGTGTAATTGGGATAAGATTTGAAGAATTCTGAGATCATTAAAGCTGCATGTGACCTCCATGAGCATGAAGCAATTTTCTTAGAGTATTAAGTCAGAATAAATCTGTATGGGTTGTAGAAAAAATGAGAGCATAGATTTGCACTAGCCTCAGTATACATTCTTTATATTCTGTTTGCTCTAGTTTTTTTTTGTTGTTGTTTTTTTTTTTTTAAATTATAGCTGTTGACTGCTGAGTACTCCACTGAATGGCTACACAGGCAACTTACCCAGTCCCTTGCAGTAGAAAATGTATATCACTTCCATTTTTCATTAATATTTTACTATGATTACCATTTTCAGACATGTATTTGTGTTCCTTTTAAATATCACAGTATAGCCTTAGGACACATGTAGTTACAGAAATTTGAGAAGGAATGTAACTTGATCATTCTTTCCGTTTTTTTAAAGGAAAGGTGCAGGCAGGAATGAAGGTGAGTAGGCAGGCAGGAGAAGAGAAGAAGAACATTTTACTTGTTTTTATTTACTTGTTCACATTGGTCGCTCCCCCCTGCCCAAGGTCTTAAATCTGGGACCTTGGGATGTATGTGGGACCTAGACCACTAGGCCATCTGGGTAGCCCCAGAAACTGACAATTTTATCTTCCACCTTTTAAATACATAACGCTATGCTACATAGCCTGTGAGGCTTGTTCTAACTGGAGGCAATGTGGTATGACTGAATGACATGATAAACATAATTATCACTCACTGTGCCCTAAACATGTCATTTACATCCATTTACCTACTAGATTCAGCACCTTTATTCATTCTCTTCCTCTTCTGTGGATAAATAATGCTTTTATTTTTATCTAAGTTCATCCCCTTCACTGACGGATTCAGTGATATGCTCATAAATGTTTAATATCCGACTCTCCCAGGGAAAATAGTTCAGATTTGTAGCATCTATTGATTTTTGTGGTGCAAATAGTGCCCCTATATACCTTTCAAGTTAACAACATGAGGTGGCTGGAAAAGACACTGATAATCTGCTTTTGGGAGCCTTATGTGTGGGTCGCAAGCACAGCACTAGATAAGCTAGATCTCACCCCTTGTTGATAACATTCAAGGGATATCACGCTTGTCCTTCTTCCCTCCTGATCCTGCATTAACAACTTCCCTCTTTTCTGGAACTTTTTAATCAGTCTGTGAACATACTATTTTTTCTCTGACTAAAACAAAAAAACTCTATTATCCCTACTTCTTTTCAAGCTACTATGCCATTTTCCTGCTCCTCTTACGACAAAAACTTTCAAGCAAGTTGTGTCTATTTACTATACATAGTTCTCCATTCTCTCAAACTCAATCAGATTTTGCCTCCACTACTCCAGCAAAATTACTTTTTTTCATGATCAATGATGACTTCATTGTTATTGGATCAAAAATCCAATGTTGAGCTACATATTTAGATTCCATTTGATTCAATGTTTAACTTCACAGCCTCATGATTCTTGACTAATCAGCAGTATTAAACATAGACCTTCCACACTAATTTAATCTCCTGATTTCTCCCCTCCCAACCACTCCTGAGTATCCTGTGTTAGTTCTTCCACTAATCATGAATTCTTAATGCTGAAGTACCTCGGGTCTCAGTCCATGGACTTTTTTCTATTTATACAACCTCCCCTGGAACTTGTCTCATAACTTTAAATATCATTGATAAAAAGACAACTCTAGCTCAGACTTCTGCCCTGAACTCCAGATTCAGACATCCAATTGTTTTTTTCAATATCTATACTGTCAAGTAGACATCTCAATTTTATTATGCCCAAAACTGAGCTTCTGCTCTTACCTTGCCCAATCTGCTTCATTTGTAATCTAGATCAGCCTAGATAATGGCATCTTTCCTGTAACTATAGCAAAAAACTTTGCAGTTACCATTCATTCTCCTTTTTTTCTCATATTTTATATCACTTTATCAATAAATCATTTGAGTTCTGTGTTCAAGATATATTAAGCTCTGACTACTTTGCCCCACATTCATTCCACAATCTCACCTAGATTAGCTCCCTGATTGGTCTCCATTTCCACCCTTGTCCCTTTACCATCCATTCTTAACACAGTAGCCAATGTAAAATACTTAACCATTTTTGAGGCATTTTATTTTTTATTTAGTTTTTAACATTGGTTGTTCCCACCTGGACCTGGGACACAAATTTAAATTTAAAATTTACATGAAATCATGTCACTCCTCTGCTAAAAAAAATCTCCTATGAGGTTATGGTGTAGGATAGAATTGATAGAATTGGATTGTTAGGAGGGCTTAACATATATATACAGACGTTGATTAATGATGATGTATATCTTAAACCTATATAAGGTGACAATGCAATTTACTTCAATGAAATTAAAAAAGAATCTTCAGTAGCCTTTCATCTCATTCAGAGGAAAGTCATGCTTCTTAAATGATCAATAACACCCAGCATGATCTTCTCTATTCGCTTTCCTACCTGCTCTGTTCCAGCCATTCCTTGAATAGGCTAAAGGATTGTGATCCTTGAGGTCATTGGATTGGCTGGTTTCCATACTTGGAATGCTTTACCCCTCAGGTATTTTCCTGATTTAGTTCAACGTATTTTTCAAGAATTTGCTGAAATGTCACTTTCTCTGTGACAACTTCCCCCAGTTCCATCCCATAACTCAATCTTTTTTCGCCTGCTTTGTATCTCCACAACACTTCTAGTGTACTGAAACTATTACTATTTACTAGAAATGCAAGTTTTTGAGGGTACGAATTTTTTAAAAATTTGTTCATCAATATGCCCTCAGCACCAGAAACAGTTACTGGCATGTAGCTGGTCTTCTGTAAATATTTGTTGAGTAGATAAACGATCACATTGAACTCTCACAATACTATGAGATAGGTGTTCTCAACATCTTATGCTCCCAAAGAAGAATCTGAGGCTCAGATATATCATTTGGCCCTCCACGATAAACAGTGGAGCTAAAATTCACATGTCTTACTATGCTGAAAAGAACAGTTAAAATTACTAATAGAATCTGAATTTCATTAAAAATGAATCAGAGTACAATACACTGAAACTTTTTCATTAACTAAATAAAATATTGGTGATACAAATATTTGTGAATAGTAATGATTTCTTCCAAGGGTAGGGAGGTTTTTTTTAAAAAAAAAACAACTTATTCCAATGATTTTGAGTAGCTGTGACCACTCAATTTTCTCCCAATACAAGTTAAGGAAAATCATTAGTAAATGATGCATGCCTCTCGGAATATCACTTCATTAACAAGTATATTCAGGTAGAGAAATCTTCCCTTTTGAAAGCAAAAGTTGAGAGGGGTGCTAGTTGTTGGAAGACATTTTCCTAACTAGTTACCTCTAAAATATACCTCTAAAATATACCTCTAAAATTCCTCACAATTAGAACCAAAGTCTTAATGTGAGTTCAGTGAAACCCCTTTCCTCTGATTGTCAGAGATCTGGATATTTGAGGCAAGGGAAAGGGAAATCAAGCAGAATAAGTGAAGCAAATCAAATTTTTAAGGAGATGTTCAGGGATATACATTGTACCAAGAGGACATAAGAAAAATCAAGATCCACAGGTGGAAACATGAGCTCTTTATTCATGAAATGGGGGCAAAGTGTAAATCAAAAACGGGGTGGAATAAAAAGTTAAAGGAAAATATGGGAAGTGATGGCCATGAGGCTAAGTTATTTCTTTAGCAATGGGAGATCTTGCAGGTTTTTAAAGATGTGATGTATGTTGTGTGTGTGTGTGTGTGTGTGTGTGTGTGTGTATGTGATGCTGAGGATCATAGTTACAGACAACCAAAGGATTAAAAAGGAGGTTAAATTCGAAAATTTGTCAACACCCAAATGACCTTATTTATGTACTTATTTATATTTCACCTTAGTCCTCAAAAAAGAATTTAAGACCTAGCTGGTCAACAGGCTGTTGCAGCCTTCTGGAATGAGGAAGGGAAATGCTTAGAGACATTACAGAAAATAAAATGCAACAGGAAATGAGAGCAGGAAGCAAGTCATCTAAAACATAAACCCCTGCAATGTAAAGAAATGGGAGGTTCCAACTGGAACCTGTGTAAATTAAACATATTCATACATGCACATATACATGGACACCACAAGTTACATGACTAGAATGAACACCACTAGTTACATGACTTGACATATCATAAGCCGTTGCTGTATTTACTGGCAATCCTGGTTCATGTGGACGTTCACACACTGGATAGTCACAGTCTGCATTTGTTGTTGCACAGAGAATAGATCATGCTGGGCAGTTATAGTATGAAGTGGCTGCGATAAGCTTGCAGGCTGATAAACTGTGTGCTGTCACAGTGTATATAGATCATTAGAATGCAGGCAGGCTGACACATTTTGGGCTGTTATGTTCCACCCGTTCTGCTAAGAAATTATAATTCCTACTGGGCAGCCATGGTGCAGGTAGACTGACAGAAAATGCATCCCCGCTCATGGAGAATGGTTACTGTCAGGGCACCTGCCGAAGGCTGTGATAGTGCATGGTGACCGATAGATCCTGGACTGTGGCCAAGTTATGTTGGCTGTCATGATGTATACATACTGATATATCTGGGCTGTTTCAGCAAATATGAGAGTGTCATGGTGTGCGAGACTGACACAGACTGGTAGCTCACAGTGTGAAATGGCTCCCAAGGTATATACAAGCTGACATGTGCTACATGCCGTATCATCACAGTGACAAATACGGTGGCCAAACAGGTTTCCTACTGATGGTTCAGTGATGTATACCTCTAGTTCCTATCACAGAACAACCATAGAAGTGCCACTAGTAATGCATTTGGTTTATGTGGAATTATAAGATTCATATGTGAATTAATAAGCTCCTCCATTCCAAAGGAAGAACTCAAATAATTGAGCGATCATATTCCCTTCCCAAATACATATGGGGGAATTTCTTTGGTTTTTCATTTTTCCTTCAGTTACTTGATTTATATAGTTTTACTTATCTAGGCAGATGGCAATAAACATATTGTGTTTTCCCTGACAGATAATTTGGTTTCCTACACACAGAGTATACTATGTTTATACCAATACATCGCAATATTTGTCTTTCACTTCTCACAGCTAAAGATATTTGCAAACTTAAAAAAATTATTGATTACTTTCAATTTTAAAATAAGGTAATAAAATATTTCATACAGGTTTTCTTCACTATCCAAAAGTAGAGCACATCCACAAAACCTTTCATAAACCAAAATAGCATAAAGAAAAAAATGACCATTAATTTATATAAAAAAAAAAATTTAGTGTGCCCAGACCCCCCCCAAAAAATCTACCAGTTCATATCAAATAACACATAAACCTAAAATAACACTAATGCACAATCAAAGTGGCTGTGATATGATAAAAAATACACCTGTATAAAGAGTTCTGTATAAAGATGGAGCTTGACAGAGCCATTCTCACTACTCGGAGCGCACTGCCACAGAACAAGCACTGAATGCTATTTTTGCTTTTCAACTTTCACCGTAAAAAGCAGAAATTCTCTTCAGATTTCTTTCAGTTAGTGAAAACAGGTGCTGCTGTAGTGGAAGTGAAATGACATGATGGCCAACTTTCGAAAAGCGGGGTGTAACTGTACACAAAAACCTTTTCAGGCTGAATGTGAAAAAGTATATCATGTAACGTCCATGTAATTATAAATAGAAGTTTTCATGAGAGTCACATATAATGTATTGGGACAAAAAAATACAAGTTATTCTATCTATGAAGGGCTCTGACACACTGATCTCACATTTTTGACAGCACACATGCTGGATGTGCTGATAACAAACAAACAAACCCCAAACCCACAAACCATTTTAGTATATATATTTTTTATTTTGAAACAATCTCAAACCGACAGAAAATCAGTGTGGATAGTGTAAAAATACTTTGAAAAAGAATTGCTGACTTGATGTCTGTTACCCTGAGAACTTCAGTGTATTTTTATCACCAGCAAGGATGTTGTCTTAATAATCATAAGGCAAACACCAGAATCAGGAAATGAATATAGTGCATTAAATATAATCTAAGCCTCAGGGTTCGTTTAAATACTTCCAGTTGCCTCAATAACATTCTTTATAGCTAAAAGATCCTGTTTAGAATTATGTGTTGCATTTAGGTTTCAGAAATCATGTTGCCTTGGTGACTTCTCTTAAGATTACTGGTCAGTTATTTATTTTGCATCATTTCTCATCTTTTTGATGTGTCTCATGTAACCTTATGATCAAACTCTGGTTATAAAATTTGGTAGATAAATCACAAAATAATGCTATGTTCTTGTCATTGAATCCTATCTGGTGACGCAGTATTTCAATCTGCTCACTTTCATCATTTGTTTAAGATAGTTTGTGTCACACTTTTTCGCTGTGAGGTCACATTCCTTTGAAATTAATAAGTATTTCGTGAAGAAGTTTGTTGAAACCCCATTGCTCACTAAGCTTTCTTATTTACTTGTTTATATCAGAATAAATTTCTGTTTTCTATTTTATTCAAAGGGTTATAATCCTTTAATCTCTTGTCTTTTTTTTTTAATGTTCAAGATGGCTCCAGTATCCTGTTGACATGTCTTGTCATTCTTGGAGCACTTCCTTGCTTTCTGGTATAAAAAAAAAAGTATTCTGAGCACACTTCCCCTGTCCCAGCCTTGGAATCAAGGGGCATTGGTTTCTTTTATTAAAAAATGATATTTAGAATTCAAGATACAGTACTATGTGTGTTCAATCTGTTGAAGTGGGGTCTCTCTTTCAGTCAACAGACCATGCACACATATTTACAACTACATTTGTTTCCACATATATTTATATTTAAAGAAGTACATGAACCCACACCAACATCTCTAATTCTATTTAACACCATAGGTTTATCCTAATTTTCCTCCTTTCCATATTCGTAACTCTCTCTGACAGTGAGAAATCTTGGTCCCATCATCCTTATTTTATTTACTTATCATATCAAATATATATATATATATATAAATAACTAATCTTCCATCACTCTGCCTAACCTCTTTGCTATGTGGATGGCCACCTCTGCTTACCCTGGCTCCAGACTTTCCAGGCTCTCAGGCCAGGAAGCCCCTGTGTTGATTCCCTCCCCACCCTGCTTGGTTCCTCACTCACATGCCAGACTGTCCCCTCCATGTAATCACCCCCTCACTCTACTTGAACTTTATCAGGTATTTTATTTATTTTTGAGTGAGTTACTGAGCTTATATATTTGGTATATATACTGATTAGGCTGGTTATAAAAGGGTGAGTTTTAAATTTTCCATCTGTGCTGTGAAGTGACCAAGGAGGAGAATTTATGGTTGATTTACCAAGATAAGTTATTTGCGAATCCCTTCTCTAATAACCACATTAAATCACAAAATACACATTGAGAACATACTGTGGGTCACTATGGAAGCTCTTCACTCCTAAAGGCAACTCTGAACTAAAGGCAACTCTGAAATAGGTCCTTTGCATTAGATGCCTGATATATATCTAATGGATATCAATATCAACATTGATATAGATATTTATATACATATGTATGTGTATATATATAAACACACACATATATACACACATACACTAAGAGCTCAAACGATATTTACTAAATAAGTTAATTGACATGAAACATTGAGTCAGTACCCATCTAATATGCCTATGTTACTCTCAGTTTTACTACAGGCATGAAGAAGACAAAACAATGAGTAAAACATATTTCTTAGATAATTTGGAGGTGAATATTAACATTAAGTAATATATATAAATATAAAAATAAGATAAACAAAATGCTAAAAGTTAAGAAATATGTATACAAGGAAGATCCCATGGAGTGTGTGGCTTTCAAATTGATTATGGAGAGTTAAGCTTCCCATGAGTAGTGAAAGCAGACTAATTGTTTTAGACTAAGCCATAAGAGAATCAAAGATAAAGACACAAAAGAGTGCAGCATATATTTGAAGAATAGGAAGAATAAAGTGTAAATAGGGCACCATGCACTGGAGAAATAGCAGGAGGTAAGCCTGGAAAATAAGCATGAAATATGAACATACAATTCCTGGAAGAAGATTAAATTAGCTATCAGGTTAGTTTGGCATCAGCTGACTAAAATTAATGGAGTAGATATTAAAAAATTAAGCACATAAAACTAAGTAACTAAAAAAAAAAGATCTGTGAGCTAAAGTTCCTAAATGTGAACCGAAGAGATTTATATAAAACTATCAATGATCAGCTTGATTAAAAGGGGGTAAAGAGTGCTGAGGGGAAACATGACTTAGGATTGGTAACTTTATTTTTGGTGGTAAGTGTTAATATAAATTAGGATATTGTTAGCAATATTCTATGCTACGATTCTACATTGAAATAAAGACTTTCTCTATATTCTCAGAGAAACTAAGGAGGACATGTAGTGTTTGAATCAAAAGATCACAAAAAAATAGAAAAGATCAAAGACAAACCCTGTATGAAAAGGAGCGGGGCACTGTGGTTCAGGAGCTTAATTTGGGTAATTGACTCTATATTTTATTTGGAAGCATGTCCTAAAACAAACAAACCTCCAGTTTGAAAGTTTTAAGAGTAAAAAGTAATTTTTTTCTTCAGTTAGCAGCTGAAGTCTATATTCTTGGTTAGTATCTGTCTTTTAGGGTCACAGTTCCCTTCTATCTTGTGGTTTCACCTTTTTCGAGATCCAGAGTCCTCTATATTTATACAGAAGAAAAGCTATAAGGATTGATGAAGTGTCTTTTTTTTCTTTTTCTAACCAGACCTCTTATACTCCAAGCTAACCTGGTATCCAACAACTCAATTCAATTTTAAACTAACTATCCTACATTAGCACAGACACCATAGGTTAAGGTCTCAATCCTACAGGACCGGCCCCACTTCAGACACCAGTCATAAGTCCGAGGTTACCAACTTGACTTCTGATTGACTGCCTGCACTCAGGTTTAATAATTCACTAGACCTACTCACAGAACTCAGGAAAGCACTTCACTTACCTGTTTGCTATAAAGGCCACAGGACAGAAAGAGCAGAATGGAGCAGATATAGGGCGAGGTATGGGGGTGGGGCACAAAGGTGTGTGTAGAACTTCCACACCTTCTCCAAGTACACCACCCTCTGAGCACCTCGATGTGTGCGCCAAACCAGTTTCATGGAGGTTCCACTACAGAGGCATGACTGATGACATAATCGGGCTGGTGGTAAACTCAGTCTCCAGCTCTTCTCCTCTCCCAGGAGATGGGGCTGGATAGTTCTAGCCTCTCATGATGGGTCATATTTTTAGCTACCAGACCCCAGACCCCATCCCAGTGCTATCTAGCCTCCTCAACCCACTCCAGCCAGTAGTGAGCTCATTACCATAAAAAAAGCACTCCTGTCACTCCCAAGAGTCCAAGGGATTTAGAAGCTCTATGCTTGGGACCCAGGACAAAGACTAAATACGTATCTTCACGATATTACAGTGGAGAAGACTTGTCTGCTTCTTTTTCACTCTGTCCCTTGAGCAGACTCAGGAAGTGCCAATATCTCTTGGTGCCTGAGTCGCCAAACCGTGTGCAAACTGTGTCTGTGAAAGCATTCTCTGAGACATCCAAGACATCAATCACTCAATAGTTGCAGTTGAGTCAGAGGACACCAGCTATCCCTGATGAGGCGATTCTCAGGAGTCAGATGGAGCGCATCTGCCTGCCAAAAGTAGCCTGGCCAGAGCTCAGGGATTTGAGACAGCAGCTGGCTCTTGGCAACCTCAGAAGTGGCCAAGGGACAGAGTGGACTCAACTCAGAAGTAGGTTCTTGACTTTGAAAGGAATTCAAGGAAGAGTTGGAGTAAAAGGAAGATTTATTGGCAAGCTGTATGTACACATGCAAGAGTGCTGGGGGCATGGAGGTGGCCTCTAAATTAGAGTCACACCTGCAGAATTTAGAGGTGGTGGCGATATAGTGCCTTTCATAAGAATTTCGTTAGTTGAATTACTAGTCATGAAATTCCTGTTTTTTAAAAAAAGGTGGCATTTCTTCGGAAGGGAGGTCTTTTCCTTTTAAAGGGGACATAGCATTTAAAATCTTATATTTGTCTAGGGAGTGCCAAGTCTCGGGAGGAAGGAGTTCCTATAGTATGTTAATATGGTAATGGGATGGAGATGGGGCTGAAAATGACTGCAGGCAGTTCAGGCACCATGTTAGTCCCATTCGGCCTGGTCTGGTTTGTGGGCAAGGTTTACTTTTCACAAGCTTGTGATAGGATTTCCTTCTCCTGCTGCTGGTAATTTTTACTGTCACTAACTAGCCTGCCTCAACCATCCTGGCAGTGATACACAAGACTTGAGCTCACACTTCCTTGGTGAGAACTTAACATGTGGCCACAGCTAACTGCAATAGTTACTAGTAGTACAGAGGTCTCTGACACAGATTGGCTATTACCTAAACATCTGGAAACAACAGATGTTGGCAGCAACAAAGAATGCAGAGAAAAGCGAACCCCTTTACACTATTGCCTGGAGTGTAAATTGGGGCAAACTTTATAGAAAGCAGTATGGAGATGCCTCAGAAAAACGAGAATGGAAACCCCATATGATTCCATCATATCACTTCTGGATATTTACCCAAAAGGCACAAAAACCACTAATTCTCAGAGTTTATTGCAGAATTATTTACAATAACCAAGAATTGGAAATTACCTAAGTATCCATTGCCAGATGAATGGTAAATAAGATGTAAAGTTTATTTATATGTGGAACATTACACAGCCCTAAAGATGAAATTCTGCCATTTGCAACAACATGGATAGAACTAGAAGTTATTAAGCTAAGTGAAATAAGTCAGAAGGATAAAGATAAATACCAGATGATCTCACTCCTATGTGGAATACAAAGGAACACAAGAACAAAGACCAACCCTTGGGCACTGGGAATAGAACTGAGATTATCAGGGGTGGGGGAGCACAAAGAGGTGAGGGTTCAATGAGCAGTGGTGGAGGACTTTTGATAATGTGATTGGTGTGGTATGTTGTCTTTAATTTGTTGAATGGTGAACCTACACATATGGGCTTATGAATCAAAGTTACCTCAATAAATGTTATACGTTAAAAAAATGTCTCTATCACAGTGTCCTGACACAACCTTTCTGAATTAAGTATACCTCAGCATAATGGTCATTCCAATCCTTGCTTCCTGTCCCCTGACGATACCTGAAATATTATGTAGAGATTACAAACTGTGACACAGAGATTCTCTAATTTATAATGGCAGAATTAGAACATTGTTCACAGTACCAGAGAGGGGAATCAAGGAGAATTAACTGTAGGCTATTCTTGAGTAGAGAAGATTGCAAATGATCCCTCAACATACTGTGCAACATACTTGCAAGACCTGGGCTGCATCTACATGAAGGGTGGGTTGACCTGCACCTACGGTCATGGAGTGAGTAACGGTGCAGCTATTCCTCCATTCTAGATACATAATTAACAGAGATGCACACAAACCACAAAAAAGAAAAAAAAATGAAATCCAAACTTTCCTTGCTTTCTCAGAGAAATTAAAGTTGATGCATTCTTTGAATCAAAACATCAATGAATGATTAAAAGATCAGAAAGATACTTTAAACAAAGCCAATAAAGAGGATATTGTCATGTCACAGGAGATGTATTTTATCTGACTACTTGATTCTACATTTTATTTGAAAGTATAAATCTGCAATAACAATCAAGAACTTTTTTTTAAGAGGAAAGAATAATAAAAGGAGCCTTGACTGGCAGGTAGAAAAACTACCATAAAGCTAACAAAATTAAACAATATAGTGCCAGTGTAAAAAAATGAGGAAACAGATCAATGAGAACAGAAAAGGGAGTCCAAAACACATCCAAGTATAAATATTATGTCATTATTAAAACAGTGACATTTAAAGTCTGAGTGGAAATGAGTGATTATTAGAAATACAGTTTTTGGTATTTGGCTATTTGGGAGATGAAGGTAAATCTCTGTAACATATAAAAATAAATTCCATATGCCTTGATAATCTAAAAGAAAAACATAAAATTATATAAATACTAGAAGAAACCCAAAGAGTAGCTTTTTATTATCTTAGAGAGGATAACATAAGACTGATAAGGTCAAGAAGAAGACTGACTGCTTTAATATAAAGTTAAAACATTCTCAACTGCTTAAGAAATCATATAAAATTATAAGACAAATAATTACAATAATAAACATTTGTGAATGACAGATGCTATCCAGGTGTTTTGCATTTTTACATGCAACATTTAATTCTTGCAGTTATCCCATTCTGAGGAAGATAATTATTATTTGCACTTCACAGTTGTGAAAACTGAGGTTTGGGGGGAAGTAGTTAAATAACTTCACAGAGGTTATCAAACTAATGAGTGACTTATCAACAAGCTTGAGACTTATAAACACACTGATTCCAGAACCTGCTTGCTTCACATGAACAGTACATTCCCTCCTGAACACACATACACACAAAAGGAAACTTATTTCCATCAAAAATATTCAATGTAATGTCGAGAATGCCGACAGAACTCATGTATCATTTAGAAAGACAAACTAATTCAACAGAAACCGTTGTTAAGGGAAACAAAAATCATACAAAAATATATGACAAGAAATATTTTAAAAAGTGAAGCTAGCAAGTAGAGAAATGCAAACGAAATGAAGATGAAAGTCAGATAAGCTTGAAGAATACATCGCACTTGGTAATGGGATGGAGAATGAGGCATTCTTATTGTCAAAGGTAAGCATACATACTGGTCCTTTGGAAATATTTTAAATATGTATATTTATGGCTCAAAGTTTCAGTTCTAGAAATATAGCCTAGAGAAGAAGCACAAAATTTGGAAAAACATGCAATTTTTTTCATTGAAATATTATTTATGATAATGACAAACTAGAAATAATCTAAATACCTACTTTTTAGAGACAGTTCAATAAAAGATGTTATCTACCTAAAATGGAAGCTCTACTGTCCTTAAAGTCTAATGAAGGTCAAATATCTTGATGTGGAATTCTGTTCACATAAGCCGCTAAAACGCGTGGCACCACGTTCACCCGTTTGCTAAAATAAGAGACAGAGAATAACCAGTTTAGGGAGGATGTGGAGAAAGAAATGTAATTCTCAAACACTGGTTGGTAGAGGTGTCTTGGTCAGGTTTCTCCAGAAATACCAAATCAATGAGGTATGCAGATGGAGCGTAAGCTTGATTTTTAAGGAACTGGCTCGCGCAGTTGCAGAAGTGCCAGGTCCAAAATCAATAAGTAAACCAGCAGCCTGGAGCCCCAGGGAAGAGTAGCAGCTGGGATTTTCGGGCTGTCTGCTAAGAGAATTACCTCTTCCTCCTGGTAGGTTAGGCTTTCTAGGATGCGGCCCACCCACATTATGGAGGGTAACTTGCTTTTCTTTAAGGTTGCTGATTTAAACATTCATCTGATGTAGAATTTACTTTCACAGAAACATCACGAATAACATTTGAGCAAATCAGGATACTATCGTCTAGCAGATTTGACACATAAAATTAGCTCCTCACGAGGGGTTTAAATTGGCTTTGGAAAATGTCTGACATGCACATCAAAGTAGAATACTATCACATTCTTTCACCCAGTACTTCCGCTGCTTGGCTTACAGTCAACAGAAATGCATATGCATGAGTCCAAAAGACACACACAAGAATGCTCACAGCAGCAATATTCAGAAGGATTCCAACTGGACCCTACCCAAAAGCCCATCAAAATGCAATGGATAAATATTTTGAAGTATAGGGGCATGAAGGAGTACCAGACAGCAGTGAAAATAAACAAATCTTCAAGGACTTGTGGCAACATGGATGTTTCTCAGATATGTGACCCAGCAAAGCAAGCCAGACTCAAAAGTACACATACTTTGTCATTGTTACATTATTCAGAATACGAAACTAGCCAAACTAGTAACTCCTGCGAAAATTGGCAGTTAGAGTAGAGCAGTCAGAGTAGTGTTTGGAAAGGAGCACAAAGAGTTCTTCTGGGAAGACGTGCTGGGGTTTTCTTGTGCTTGTTTGTTTTGTTTTGTTTTTTAAATCTTGGAACTGGTTACCCATGTATATTCAGTTTATGAAAATTCATTGAGATGTACAATTGTGACTCTTTGCACTTTCATGTTTGCAAACAATATAATTCCACGAAATATTTTTAAAAGTATCAGGGCACCATCTATTTCCAAATAACAGTGCATCTCCATATCCACCCATGTTAGCATCAGGGTAAATGTGGATTTTAAGGTCTTAAGGTTACACATCAGATTATTAATACTGTTTATCCATGCAGTGGGTGTTGTGAGAAGTCAGTGAGAGAAACACTTTCAGATTTTACTTTTTACATTTCTGTGGTATTTGATTTTTAAACATGAGATATGCATATTATTGTTTACAACTTTTCTTTGAAGGGGTAGGGTGAGCATGCTTACAAGCAGCTCTCTATTCATAAATAGGGATAAAATCTGTTATCATAACTTTGCATAACCTGCATTCTGAAGCTTTCACTTTTCATTCGACAACATCTTTCCAGTCAATAAATACAGAATCCACTTTTAGGAGTTATATGAGATTCCTGCATCATCATTCACTTTATCGGTTCATTATTGATGGAAAGTAGGGATGTTTCACATTTTCAGTATTGTAAATAGAGCTGTAATGTGCATACATCTACTTAGGGCAAATTCCCAGAAGTGTGTAGCAGAATGAAATGGCTTATATTTCAGAGGACACTACTGCACTGCTTTCCTCCATGTGACTGTTGGACACTCTCAACCATATTGCATGAGAAGACTTGCTGCCCCTCACAATCTCAAATTTGAGTTTTTCAATAGTTTTAATCTTTGCCAATTTGATGGAGGGAAAAAGACTATTAACATTTGACTAGCATTTCTTTAATTATTCATGATGTTAAACATTTCTTCATATGTCTTTGTGTTTCTTTAGTAACTTGTCTCTGAATATTTTGTCCATTTTCCATTAAAACATTAAATATTTTCCCTATTGATTTTTAAGAACTCTCTATCTGGGACATTGATTCTCTGTCTAAGATTTTGCAAATCATGTTCCATTTGCCTCCTCCCTTTCATTTTATTGTGTTTGTTTTGACACTGAAGTTTCATTTTTTAAGTTGTTGATTTACCAGTCTTTCCTATTATGGTTTCTGATGCCAAGGCAATCTTAGGAAGGTCTTCCATCGGGTGCTTTTTACTTGTGGGACTTAGTGAATACAACCTCCTGTGGCTGCTGTGCTCTTAGGAGTGGTTTTAGGGGTTGGAGTTCAGGACTACGCTTCACTCATGTTCTCCCATCAAAGTTATAAAATTACAGATGGTTTCACAAACAGGCATTTCCTTAGTTTCTGAATTAGTTCAATTTTTATTCTCATCAAAGCATCAAACACGATTTCTTTAATTAACTGGAAGAACAATGTAACTCTGCTAGACAGGATATTTAGCAGAAATCATCAATGTATCAGAGGATCTCTTGACAATCAGGATTTTGATGAGTCACGGTGCCTCTCCACGTGGATGGCTGTTCACGTGGATGACATTTTACACTATCACCTGCTCCTAAACAGTCTTAACTCCCTCTTCTGTGGTGTCACTTGTACTTCAAACACTAATAATGATGGTGTAAAGGAGTTTGTTTTTTGATTTTTTTTTGTTTTTTTTTAAGAATAGGCAGGAATGAAGGGGAGTAGACAGGCAGGAGGCAGGAAAGAGGAGGAAGAAGCACTTTATTTTATTTAGTGGTTCACATTGGTTGTTCCCTGCCCTGCACCCCCTGCACCCCCCCCCCCACCTCTTGGTTGAGAACCCGGATCCTTGGGATATAAGTAGGTCATGATGGTGGGAGGCATCAGACTTAACCCCCAAGTCACCAGAGCTCACCTAAAGGAAATTCTTTACTTAAAAATTACAGCTTGTAACATGGTCAAAGCACTTGCTATCTTGATATGTCATTTGATTGGTTTAACGCTTCATGTGATCTGTGTGTGTGTGTGTGTGAGAGAGAGAGAGAATTAACATAACATTTTAAATTCAAATCCTCAGTCACTCTCTGACTGTACTTCAAATATTCAATAGCCACATGTAGCTAATGGCTACCATGGCAGAATAGATACAAATTGTCTCTATCATCACAGAAAAGCCTACTAGACAGTACTCTTCTAAATTATAGAAATACTTATACAACTATATAAAATAAAATGCACAAGTTTACTTACCTGAACATTATTTTATATGCTAAAAGACTGGAGGCGATAATATTGCCCACCTGAAAGGGAGTGGTTAAATCAATTACAGAAATATTTATACAATGATATAATAAGTCATTAAATATTATGTAGTTCATAGCTTCTAGCAGGGAATGATATCAGGCTATAGAAAAATATGCATTATATATAAATAAATAATTATGAGGCTCCTATACTTAAATACTTTTATATATTCTATAACTTTATATTCATCTTATAAATTTGGGGTGTGTACTTATGTGTATTATATATGAATTTGTAATGGTTTAGAAAAAGGCCTGCTAATGTTAATTCTTTTTTAAATTATTGGTATTTACTAACTCTTTTGTTCACAAAGCTACATTCATTTTTGAATACTGAAATTGTACCTCAATCTATATTTCACACCACACCCTCCAGCAGAGTTTCAGGTCCTTTACCCCCACCTTTTCCACTCTTTCCTCCCCTCCTTCCTCCTTAAAGACAGTCTGGGATTTTGATGGGAATTGCATTCAACCGATGTATTGCTTTGGGTAGAATGGCCATTTTCACTATGTTAATTCTTCCAATCCATGAACATGGAATATTTTTCCATCTTTTTGTGTCTTCTTCAATTTGTTTTATTAAGGTCATGTATATTTCATTGCAGAGGGTTTTCACCTCCTTTGTTAAGTTTGTTCCCAGTTTTTAAAAAAATGTTTCTTGGTGTTATGGGAGTGGAATTTCTTTTTCCTCTCCATTGTTTGCATATAGGAATTCTACCACTTTTTGTGTATTGATTTTATAGCCTGTCACTTTGCTGCATTCATTTATTGTTTCAAGCAGCTTTTCATGGAGTCTTTAGGGTTTTCTGGTATAATATCATATCATCTGCAAATAATGATAGTTTTATTTTTTTCTTTTCCAATTTGGATTCCTTTAATGTCCTTTTCTTGTGTTATTGGCTTAGACTTCCAGAACTATGCTGAATAGTAGTGGTGGTAGTGGCGACCTTGTCTCTATCTTAGGGGAAAGGCTCTCAGTTTTCACTATTGATTATGCTGTTGGCTGTGGGTTTGTCATATATTGCTTTTTTTATGTTGAGGTAGGTGCCGTCTATTCTTATTTTGGTGAGGGTTTTTTTAAATCATGAATAGTTGTTAAACCTTAGCAAATGCTTTTTCTGTATCTATTGAGATGATCATATGACTTTTTATTTTCAGTTTGTTGATGTGGTATGTAACATTGATTGATTGTATATGTTGAACCATTCTTGAAGTAACGTTAAGTTTTTCTTAAAGAGTAGGAACAAAGTGGAGTAAATTGTGAGACATCTTATCTTTATATGCATTTTGAAATTTTAAAATTTGGGCAACATAAAATAAATATTTTGTGTTTATACCTGGAGTTAATAAATGCTAACCTTTTTTCAAATTTCCTTCATAATTTGTAAATAAAATAAAAATTGCTATCCTTTTTCCCTCAGTTAACAACCACTGAATTTGGTGTGCCAGGTTAAACTAGACAAATATACATACTTAAATATATATATATATCATAAACAACTTTAGTAATATTGGATATTCTTAATATTTTAGTGAGTGATGTAAGAACTGACATCTTTCTATATTTTGGTCTTCATCTTCACTCAGCAGGTCTGCTGTATTGATTAATATCACTTGTCAGATATATGTTATGAATATCCTTTCTAGGTAGAAGTTTATCTCTCTCTCTCTTTTTTTTTCTGGATGTGTTTTTACTCAAATTTATCAATATTTTCCTTTAGGGTTTGTGCCTCTTTGAGGTACCAGAGAGTAAAATTTAAAAAATAAAGTCTGAAATATTTCCTTACTTCAAGATAGTAAAGATATTCTTCTAAACGTTCCTCTAAGAGTTGAAGGTTTTTAAACACTGAGTTTTTAATCCAATTGTCATTTATTTTCCTCCTTTGTCATATGGAAGCCAGCTGTAGCAATATGACGTGCTCAGTATTTATCTGCTTGGTACTGGTTTGTCATAGCACCTCTGTCCTATGCTATAGTCCTGGATCTCTGCCATGACTAATCTATGATCAGACTGATATGGTAAGCATATCATAAAGAGATATTTAAAACTCTGATGGGGACATGATGCACTTGATAATTTCCAGATTGAATGTTGAGAGTTAGGAATTGGGAGTCTCGTCTGGATTTTATTTTTTAAACACCTTGCACGTTTTTTTCCAGCAACAAATTAACTGAGGTTTACCAGTTCTCAAGGGAAGGCACTTATTTAAGATTCTTTCAATAGCAGGTTGTATGCACTATCATTAACCCTCAGGATATAACTTCAGGTCCAGTCAACTCTTGCTGGAGGGCACATCTGCCTTGTCAGGAGGTGAGAGATAAACCTGATGATTATACACATCTGGGTCAATACCTATTCTTTTTGTTTGAAACTTTAAAGATTTAGACATTGCAATGATTCCTTTTTCAGTTATTCTAGCCCAGTTCTATTTTTAAGAGTGTGTATACTAACAAGCCAGTGTTTTGCACCTAATAAATTATAATTCAGCACTGCTTTTTTTTTTTTTCCACTCCGATGTGTAATGGTGAAATATGTTTATTTTCATATACAACTAAAAGGCCAAGCAGAATTCTGTCACTATTTTTTTGTCTGGGCTGCATTATCTGAAAATACATTGAGCTAGACTATATGATAGTGTGTAAAATAATTTAGCATTGGGAACAGTTTCATGAAAATATTCTAAGGTACGATATTTTTCTGTTTATGTTACAGGTATATCATGAAATGGGGAAATAAAGACCTTTAATATTTGTATCCTTCTCGTCCTCTTGACAATCCAGGTTTTCTCCCTATTTATATATGTCAGTGTGCAATCTGAGCAGGTTCTTCAGCCTGCATCTTGATATTAAAAGGAAATTTTATTGGTAGCAAAGAGAAAGCAGCAGGAAGAGAGAACAAAAAGTTACTTCTCAAGGCAGGATGAGAAACAGGTGGGGCTCCAGTGAAAACCCACACACACTCTACTAAGGGTGCACATACTTAAGAGGGATGAGGGGTCTTTTCCATGCCCCACCCCACAACACTCTGCTCTGGGGCATTTCTGGGAGGGGAATTCCAGGAAAGGGGCTGTCTTTTCAAGGAACAGTTGTCCCTTAAGTGCGCATGCTCATCACCACTAATTCAGTCTATTATAATGAGCCCTAATGTATCACTCCTACGATTTTGTTAAGTCTCTTACAGTGAGGTAGAGGTCAGTTGCAGGTAACCACGAATAGGAATTACCGCACTTGTGCGGCCAGTTGGTCTGGGCAGCTAGGGCAGCTGCAGAAACACATCTTATCTAGTCATTTTGAGGTCTCGTCTGTGTTAGAATTTTATCTGTTCCTTGGTTCTTTGGAGCCTGCTTTGTGTCAGTGTTTTATGACAGTTTTAGGGTCTTGTTTGTTGGGGCATCTCTGCTGTTCCAGACTCCCTTCTAGCTAGCCTACCTAACATCTGCAGACATCGAGAGATCATTTTATGCTCTCTGTATTAATTCCTTCTATGGTAATATTTTCTCCCAGACTATGTCTGTCACCTTTGTGAAAAAGAATCGTGGATACAATATTTTTGAGATCTTGATTTAGCTAATATTTAAGCCCCTCTTTAAAAAAAAATACAAAATTGAAGTTCATAGATTATTATAAAAGCTAATAATTATTTAGAATGAGATCAGAAATTACAAATTTTAAAAAGCTGACAGTAATCACAGATATTACAATTGCCAGAACAGTTACATGATCTTTTAAATCAGTTTGACACACTTCTTTAATTTTCCCCTACTTTTCTCCTCCAGGCTCTTTCCTCAGATGATAATGATTTTCTATCATTTTTAATAGAGGAAATGGTTCAGTCCTTTGTCATGGTTGCCAACATTTTTTATCAATAACAGCTCATAATTTGACATCACAATGTTTTTGCTAGTTTTCTTTCTGTCAAATTAAATATTTTTTATTTCTCCGAGGATAGTTCCTCCCATTATAGTTGAATATCTGTACGATTAGCTATTCAGGAAAAAAACAAATCATGCCAAATCACTCAAATTAAGTAACACAAAATTGATTCAAATAATTTTTTAAGTTGCCACTGTGTTGTGTTGAGCTACATAATTGTGAAATTATTTTTTTCTTATATGGATTATATTAACTGTTTGATGAAAATATGTAAGAGTTTTCTAGTGAGAACACTTGTTTCTTCAGGGCCATTCCACATGTTGATAGCAATTCCGTGTGCCATTTTATTTGAATCTACCAGGTGACAAGATCTTTTATATCCACTGAGATGAGACCTGATAAGTGACATGTTGAGAAGTTGAAAAAAAAACTCTCACATAGCTACTCATTGTTTGTAAAACTACTGCAGGTTTATGCCCTACAAATAAATCAATAAACCTTATTGTATGAAGTACAGATTTAAAAAAATGTGACTGACAGAGGTTTAGGGACTGGTTAGCAAGAGTCAAAACCACAGGGATTACCCCAAGGAACAGCAGCCAGATGTTTCCCAGGATGGAAAGAAAGGTGATCTCCGAAAAGGCTCCTCTGAGGGAGGGTCAGGTTCAGGTATCTGCCACACCTAGAAGCTTGAGTGGCAAATCTTAATTTTATCAGTTAAGTTACCATACCCCTGAGCACTCACATCACCCTAGAGAGACCACAAATATCAGAGAATCAAGAAAGGAGGAGAAGAGAGAGGGAAAAGAGAAATAAACACTCTGCATCAATGCAGGCTTCTATGTCTGAAATACCATTGAACTGCGGGGTGGGGAAAAATCAAATTTAGGAATGAACAGCAGGGAGGCTCATCCAAGGATAGGTGGCAGTAAGACAAAAGGACTGAAAGTTGTCACTTTCCAACCAAACAGCCTGAAGCAAGATCAGACACTGTTCAACCTCCACACCGCCCCCGCCCCCGCCCACCCCCTCCTGTTTACCGAACTCAAGGACTTCATCCCCACCCCTCCTCGCTCACCTAACCTTCCAGCCCATCGACCCCACTACCCCTAAATCAACAGCTTAGCCAAAAGGCCTTGTCATGATTCCGCTCCTATCCCCCTCCATGCTAAAAGAGTCTGCCCCCTTAAAAGGCCCTGTCTCACACTGCTTCCCTGGGATTGCTCCTTCTGTCCCTTCTCAGAAAGGAGCTTCTCCCAGCCTGCACATGGGACAATTAAGTGGTGTCTCAGAGTGTATCAACTCCCTTGTCTGGGTCTCTTTCCTTGTGGGTCTATCAAGTAAGAGTTTCAAATTTGATAATAATAGAGAACTGAAATTTGACATATCTAAAATAAGAAAAAAATCTACTTAGGTTCCTGATAGTGATCCTGTTAGGCTGGCCCAGAAGGACAAAATGGCCGCCCAGAAGGACAAAATGGCGGCCATACCCGGGAAAAGAAGCTGACGAAACCACACCTGGAATCACAGGACCAATCCCCAATCGCCACGTATGAAGCCCGCGAAATTCTTTTGCTTAAAGATCGCGCTTCCCTTTGTTGGGGCGCGACTTCCCTGGCCCTCGTTCTGCGGACCGGAGAACCTCGCCCGGGTGCGCAAACCCCAATAAAGCCCTGGCTATTCGACTTTTTGTCTAATTGACTTTCTTTCCTCGTGAAGCTCAGAAAAAACCTTTCAGATCCCAAATTAGAACTCCCTGAAATCTCATACACTGGAAGATGAAGCTGAAATACAGCTTTGATGATGCAGTAGCATAAATAATAAGGTTGTGTTCTATTTGCCTTCCTTTGAGTCTGAGCCCAGCTCATTCGATAAAATTTAAGCTTGCCTTTGGTGTTTTATGCTATGCAGAATTTTAAATATTAATATAGTAAAACATGTCAATAATAGTTTTATTGTATGCATTTTGGTACAATGTGCTAAGAATCCTTTTCCCAATATCATAAAGATATTTTCTCCTCGAATTAAAATTTTTCTTTTTAACATTGACATTCTAATTCATAAGGAATGTATTCATTTTATGTACGTTGTGAGATACCAAACTCATTTTTATATGGATGAAAAGTATGCCAGCTTCATACAACCATTCACCATTTTCTCCCAGTGATTAGTAATGTCACCTCTGCAATAAATTCAGTTTCTATACCTGCTTGGGTCTACTTTATGTTCTTATCCCGGGGTCAATATCACAACGTCTTCATGCCATAGTATCTAATTGCAAATATAATGGAAAAATTTAGATGGGATCTCTATATTATCATGGTAATAGAAAAATGGGTAAATGTTGTTACCATCCAAAACTTAGACAAGGTGTCATTTCTGGCAAAGATAACAAGTGTCAAAAATTAGTGTCAATAACTGGAGAGTGAAAAGTCTCATGATGTAACAAGAAAAGTTTTGTTATAACAAGGACAGTAAGTTCATGGGTTCTTATCAACTATAAGGTAACCAACATCCAGTTACTTCCTGTCTTTTGAGATTGAAAAATTAATGAAAATTTAGGAAATTATGAAAGTAATACCATTACTTCTTGAAGTAATAATAAAATCATCTCAAAAGTAACTCCAGAAAGAATTAAGTAGAATGAATATAAAAGTGAATATTTTTAAAACTTGCTGTAAACACTTTATAGTCATGTTTCTGTTCTAATCAGTTTCTTAATTATAGTGCATATGCATTTGACAGCTTTTTGAAATTTTAGAGCATTTAAGAGACTCACATATTCAAAGAGATCCTAATTAAAGGTTTAGAAGTGTTTGATTAAGTTTGCAATTAACATTTAAATGTTTTGGGAAATTTTATCTGTTTAGTGCCTACTTTTGATTTATCAGTTTATGAATATTTTGTGTAAATATTCAATCAGGTGTTAATATTAAAACAATTCTAGAGTAATATGATTAATAAATTAGAAAATAAACTATAAGTAACAGTGTTCATTCTTTTTCTGTGAAGAAATCATATGGCTATAAAGTCATTTGACAGTGATAAGTCATCTATCCTCTGGCTTTTCCCACAAAATGACTTTTCTTAATTCATCCACAAGAATCTTAGAATTAGCAATTTACCTAATTTAAGTTCCATAAAGTGTTCTGTAGTTATTTTAATTGAAATTGTACTGAATCAATAGATGAATATGGAGCGAATTTTCCTTTTTTATGAGAACGCATAGCATTTATTCTGTTCCTGTTTTAAAAGGGAATGCTTCTAACATATTCCCAATTAGGATGCTACCTTCTTGCATTCATAATGCTGATGACAAATTGAATGTCAGCATTGTTATCATTCATTTGCATATAACCCAGATAACTAGGCCCTTATCAGATACATGTTTTGCAGATATTGTTCCCATTCTTTGTGGTTTGTTTTTTTTCACTTTTGTCTAGTGCCTTTTGAAACACTGAAGGTTTTAATTTTGATGAAATCCAATTTACCTACTTGGTGTTTGACTGATTGTTTTTTGGTGTCATAGCTAAGAAAACATTGCTAATCCAACACCAAAGATTTACTGCTATATTTTTTCCAGAGTTCTGCAATTTTAGTTCTTACACATAGGTCTTTGTTTCTTTTAGTTAATTCTTTGTGTATGATAAGAAGGGTTTCAAATTCATTCTTTTATATGTGGCAATTAATTGGCCAAATCCTATTTGTTGAAGACCGTTTTTTTCTGTATGGATTGGTCTTGCTGCCCTTATTGAAAATCAATTGACTGTAGGTGAACGTTTTTATTTCCAGACTTCCTTCTCTATTCCATTTATATTTATCCTTTGCCAACATCACACAGTCTTATGATGTTATATAGTCCACAATGTGTAGTCTTCTATTTCTTTTGTTATATTTATTCCTAAATATTTAATCTTTTTGATGCTTTTCTGACTAGAATTGTTTCCTTTTTCATTTTCAGTTTGTTCATTACTAGTGTAGAGAAATACAATTGATTTTTATATTGTATCTTGCAACTGTACTGACATAGTTATTCACTCTAATAGGGTGTGTGTGTGTGTGTGTGTGTGTGTGTGTGTGTGTGTGTGTGTGTTCCTTAGGATTTTCAATATGCAAGAGCATGGTGTCAACAGAGATAGTTTTACTTCTTCCTTTCCAATCTAGATTCCATTTCTTTCTTTTTCTTACCTAATTGCCCTAGCTAGAACCTCCGGTATAATGTTGTATAGAAAGAGTAAAAGCAGACATTCTTTTCTTGCCTCCTCTTATCTTAGTTACACAAATTTAATTTTTAAAAACATTAATTTTATTTAGGTTTATCTTTGTTGCTCCCTCTGACCCCAGGGCTCAAACCTGGGTCCTTGGAAGGTATGTGGACTGTGTCCAATGACCTTATCCACTAGGTCACCAGGGTACACCATAAATACAATATTTAAATCTCTTTGTCTCTGGCAGTGTTCTGGATGAGTTTCAAATTTGTTTCTTCCATATATCCACTTCTCTTTTCAAGAGTTGTATTATTTCGTAAGTTTATATTATGGAGTTTATATTATCATTTTAACTTTTTTAACTTTTTTAACTTTTTTAATCACTTTAACTTCTAAGACTTTTTAATGGTTCTTTTAAAATCCGTCTTTATTCTTGCCTATGTGCCACATAATAGGAGGCTGGGCTTCATTTATCTTCATTTTTCTCTTTGAATACTTTGAATGTACTGACTTTATAACCATCTGTTCTGGAAATACATCATCTATAATGAATGAATTTTTCACTTGTCTCTTAAAATGTTTGAATTTTGGTTTGCAAACACAATTTTGATTAAGGATTTTTTTCGTCTTTTAATTTTTTTTTTTTCCTTTTCCTCTTGTGCTTACCTTATCTTAGTGGTTTTGAGATGAAATGCCTCCCTACCCCCACCCCTCACTTCTCTGGTCTAGTGTGTGACTTTTAATGATTGTCACGTTTGCTGCTGCACAGTGATACTGGACCACACAGACTTGGTTACATAATCCCTGGTAGTTAGCGATGCCCCCAGTTTCCTGGCTTTCCAAGCTTGCAGCACAGGGCGTAGCCTTAATATGCAGTTCTTCAGAACTATTTGTTTTCTATTCTTTCCCGCTAACCTTTTGTCTTGCTAAAAAAAAAAAAAAAGCTGGAAATATTTAAATTTGTCTTTGTCTTGATTAAGTTTATCCTTCATTGTTCTCTGTCTTCTTCCATCTATTGTTCTCCAGTAGTCTCCTATCAATATAACTGCTTCTTTGCAGGTAATCTGCATGTTCCTTCTAATAGGACTAAAGATTTTCTTTCATCTTTGACACTCGGCAGGTTCATAATAAGCAATCTGGTGTGGAATTTATCTGCATTCTCTCTGGGTCTAGGAGTGCACTTTTACACTAAGGACTCAGATACCTGTTTGATTCTGAAAATTTCAATTTTTATCTCCTCAGAATTTATCTTTCATTTCTTCCTTTCAATTTCTTGGATCCTATAGTAGATAGTATTGGTGTCTCTTAATGACTATTCACAATGTACATATTAAAGTCTTTGTTTTTATTATGTCCATTGTCTAAAATCAATCATGTAGACCCCACTTAAACACAAGACTGCTGAGAATGTTGGGTAGCAGGTCTGTACTCTGACCAGTGGGCTCCACTTCAAAATCATGTCAACCTTCCCTTCTTACACTGCCAGTTCCAACACCCCTGCTGAGTATGCTCAGTCCTCCCTGGGCTGCAGCTCCAGAGGGTCCCTCACAGAGCAGGGGTCCTGAGCTGCCTTGACTACAACTAACTACTCACACTTTCACCTCCTCCTTTGTCTTCAGAAGTCTAAGCAGTCTCCATCCTCCATTTTGCTAGAAAATAATCAGTGTCTTCAGGCCTATCAGTGTCCAAGGATGGCTTCAGTATTTCTCCCCAAAATCCTAAAGTCTCACTTTGGCAAATGGGGCTTTGCCTGCCTCAAAACCCAGAGTTTTTTCACAAGGGTATATTAAATCCTTGCACCCTTGCCTATCGTCCCTAAACTATATTGTGGCCTTGGTGAAAGAACTGGATTTAAACTCAGAAGTATTTTCATTCTGTGAATTGAACCATCATAATAAATGATTCCTGCAATAATGTCTATAATTTATTATGTGTCTTATATGTGCTTATTTCCCTTCTAAGCATATTACGCATATTCCTCACAAAGATTCCCTATTAATAGATGTAAGTCTTAGAGAACTATAAAAATATTTACAGTGAAAACAAAAATCTTACTCTTACAGAGAATTTTTATTGCTGTTTTTGGATCTGGGTCAAAAGTATTTTCATAGTAATAGTAAGATTTTATTTTCCTTTTCTATTCTAATTCTCTCAGGAATACAGAGTTGAGTACATCACGGTGAATTCAGAAATAAATGTCAGAATCCTGCTATCTCTATTTACCAGGCATTAAAAAGAACTATAAAGATGTAATTTTGGAAAATGTGACTAGCTTTGTATATACAACATGTTATTTATATGTTAATAAGTAATGGATTTACCGTAATTTAAACTGAAATAATAGGTAATTTTTTAAAGGAGGGGTACAGGTAGGAATGGAGGTGAGAGGAGGCAGCTAGGCAGGGAGAGGAAGGAAGAGGAAGCATGTTATTTATATTTTATTTAGTTGTCTATTTTGGATGTTTCTGCTGAACCAGAATATGAACCTGGGATGTTGGGATATATGTGAACTGTGCCCAACCCCTACTCCACCAGGGCACATCAATGTATTCTTAAAGTCTCAGTTTCTACTTCTTATTTTTGTTTTTTTTTTTAAAGGAAAGGAACAGGCAGGAATGAAGGCAAGCAGAGGCAGGCAGGGAGAAAGAATAGGAAGGAGCATTTTATTCAGTTTTTCATCTTGGTTCGTCCTGCTGAGCCAGGATGTTAACCTGGGACTTTGGGATGTATATGGACTATGTATGTGGACTATGCCCAAGCACTACTCCCCCAAGTCACACCTGTTATTCCTTCTGATACAGTAAATATCTACAGATGTAATTCACATAAACAAAGCTCCTTGGGATCCTTAATAATTTTTAAAGGGTATAAAGGAGTCTTAAGACAAAAAAAAAAATGAGAACTATTTATTATTCTAGAGTAATCCAACTCTCCAGTGATAAACATATTTGTTATTTCTTAGGTATCACCCTTTATGTAAGAGGTAGGCATGCTAAGAATCACAGAAAAGCAGCAAAGTGGGGACAGGGGTATAGTCAGAAAAGGGTCCACATGATTTAAATTCTTAAGAAAATCTGAATACTTTTCATCTGGGTATTCTAAGATTGAACTTTACAAAATGTTCACTCATGTATTCTTCTGTAATTTATTCTGATGAGAAATATAAATTTAATGTGCATTGGATTTAAATTACTGATTTCCCAAATTTTTATCCAGCTATCAACTTGTCACTTCATAAATGGTCTCTTTTTCAGCTCTTTCGTAGCATGATTGTTTCATTATACAGTTTTAGAATTCTGTTCTGTGCTAATGATCTCTAACGTTCTAGGATAGAATTAGAAGCTCAGCATTTTAGTATTTACCATGTTCTAATACTTGGTAGACCAGGACCCTGAACTATTCCTTTGTAAGTTCCATAATTGTGTGACCTGTTCATTTTTCATATGAAATTTGAAAGCATTTTTTGCTTTTTAAGATAAAATTGTGTTGGTGCATTAATCTGAATTGATGCTTAACTTCTAAATGAATGATTGGAAATAATCACTGAATTAGTTTGGAATTTATAAGGCATGTGAGCGTGACCTCTGAATACATAGGAAAGAGAATTTGAATCCAGAGTTGTGTGAAACTCTTCAGATTCTGCCCCACCACTCAGCCATCATGCATGACCTCCCTTCTCTCCTAACCTACTTCCTTGCTTGTTTGATTATACTTTAATAGACCTCTGCCTTGAACTTTGTTTTTCCTTTCCTTCTTTTTTTATTATTATTATTGGTTACATCCTTTTGATGGTTTCCAGTCTCTGTTCCTTGCTAGCTGCCACGTATTTTTTACCTATTACTTTGAATCTATTATCTTAGGCTGTTTGACAGCCTCTCCTGTTTTCTTCTCTATCTCTAAATCCTAAAATTCCAACCAGGATTAGTAGATGTTTATCTTCTCATCTATTAATATACCTTGCTATAGTTACTCAAAAATCTTATTTATCAAGCTTTTATTATTTTCCTTATGTATTATTATTTTATCCCAATGCCTCTGCGTGTATGTGTGTGTGTGGGATACTGAGGGAGGGCCTTTCCTGTTTATACTCTCCATTTATTACTAGTACATTAAAATATTCTCATTATTTTATAGTATTACTGATATTCTTCACCATAAAAATTAGTACTATTAGTTTTTACCAATTCTTGAAAACTTTCTAACTGTGCAGTTATTATCTACAAATAATAAAATATTTCAATCTTCCCAGTATTTTTTGTCATCATATATATGGGAGTAAGAGAACATAGCATGAATGCCACCAGGAATGACAAGGCACCTTCTAGTGAGGTGGGCTACTCAGGTACATGCCATCAGCGAACATAAGAGATTTGGAAACACGTATGTCTAGATGTTCACCAGAGATGTCTGGAAACAATATGAGAATTGGTAGAGTGGGACTATATAATGGTAAACAAGAACCAGAACCAATAGATCTAGTTTATTACTAGATCTTGCTTTTACTGTTGATATACCCCTTATTTTTTATGATTAGAAGAATGTCATATAGACAACATCAACTAGGAAAGTATATAAGAACTAAGCAATTTGAATGAAAATGAAAAATGAATAAAAGTTTCTAGAAATAATAAAAAGGAGGGCAAGAAGATAAGGCTAGATCTCAATTCTCGATAAAGGATAGAGACAGATTCAAGAACAACTAATATAGGCTTTGGCATTATTTTAGAAAACAGTGACAAAGATTAGTACTCTCAGATTTTTGAACTTCACATTTTTTAAATCCTTTTTAAATTTTTGAGAAATGATATAGTGCTGATGCCTTTCTAATAAGTAAGATTGTTTTTTAAAAATGACCAACTTGTTCATAAAATAAGAAAAAAATCATAACCAAAATTTGGGGAGTGGTACAGGCTATGAATAGTCTTGTATAATTTATCTTTACCATCAATTAAACTTTTTGTCTGCTGTTTCTCAGTTAGCCAGAGTTAAGAGCACAATTCATGACATCTGACCATGGTCTATTGACTAGTATAAATATATCACACTAGGGAGATGTTGAAAAATGTTTTACAGTTGTATAGAAGCTCTACTAGCCATTCAGAATGAATGTCACAAGTAGAATGGACATTAACATACACAATGAAATAAAAATAAAATCTGAGAAGTGTCACAGGTAAAAAATCTAATCTTCACAATTGTGGTGCCAAAGAAGATGTGGAAAAACTTAAACAACACATTTAAGAAACTAAGAGACTAACCTATAACAATTTTCTTCAAATGGTAAAAAAAAAGTATATGCCCTAAAGTCTTAGGGAGATTTAACATCATTAGTATCAAAGGAACGTAGTCATCAATTACTTAATTTTTCAGATTACAAATTTAAAGAACTTGAACTACATGCATCTAGAATAAGAAGAGACCTAACATTCAAAGGGGGGAAAGAAAAGAAAAGCTTTAGCTTCTCTCCTTTACTTTTTTTTTTTTAAATTTAAAGATTAGAGGACTGGGGAGTGTGGGAAAATACTTAAAAACACTTATGGGATATGTTTTCTCACTACAGATCAATTATCTTGCTAAGTTGCTGTTTTCTTTGAAGGGAGAAACAAAAACATTTTCCAAGACACAGTAACAGAAAATTCCATACCTTTGGTGAATATGATGAGGATGGATGTAGCCGGTTTTACAGAAAGGTGTGCATCAAAAAGAGAATTTCCAGCATCTTAGGATGGGAGGGCTAACAAGAGACAATTGGGAAGTATAGAATACATTTTGACAACTATAGGATCTCAGAAAAGGAGCCATAATAGGTTTTAATTATTATTGAGAAGGCACACACACCCTGGTGAAATAGGGGTGGGCGCAGTATAAATACATCCCAAGGCCCCAGGTTCCTGGGGCCCATGGCAAAAACCAAGATGAACAACTAAATAAAAGAATCAAAATGCTGCTTTCTCCTCTCTTCCTGCCTGCCTGCCTCTGCTTGCCTTCATTCCTGCCAGCACCTTTCCTTTAAAAAAAGATTACTGAGAAATCACAAGGAATATTAGATGCAGGTGGATATCAGAGCTTAAGGGGAAAAGAGATAAAGAAAATAAAGCAAAACTCTAGTTCACAAGAGCATGCAGAAATCTTTTGTATTGACTATTTTCTAGCAAAATGTAAGGTCCACAGTAAAACTGAGGGAAAGGGGCAGAGATTTCCCATATACACTCATGTCTCCCGCACATTCATTGCCTTCTTCATTATCAATATCCTCCACTAGAGTGATAACATTTGCTATAATTTATGGATCTACATTGACACTTCATCATCCAAAGTCCCCAGTTACAATATGGTTCACTCTTGGTGTTGTACATTCTACAGATATGAACAAATACATAATGGCATGTTTCCATCACTCTAGTTTCAGAGTATTTTCACTGCCTAGAAATCCTCTGTGCTCTGTCTATTCATCCTCCCCAATCCTGGTGACCACTGATATTTTTGTTTATATTGTTTTGCCTTGTCCAGAATGTCATATTGTTGGAATTATACAGTACGGAGTCATTTCAATCTGGCTTCTTTTTGAAAGTATGCATTTAAGGCTCCTTCATATCTTTTCATGACATTATAGTTCATTTCTTTTTAACATTGAAAAATATTGCTGTCTGCATGTGCCATAGTTTATCCATTCACCTACTGAAGAGCAGTTTATTTGCTTCTGAGTTTTGGCAATCATGAATAAAGTTATTATAAATATACATGGGCAGGCTTTTAATGTGAACATATGTTTTTAACTCCTTTGAGTAAATACTGAGGAGCATAGTTAGAGTGATGTTTAGTTTTCTAAGAAATCACCAAACTGTCTGTCTTTGGAAGTAGCTGTACCATTTTGCACTTCCACTGGCAATGAATAAGATTTCCTATTGCTTGTGTCTTAATCAACATTTGATATTGCTAGTGTTCCAGATCTGGCCATTCTAATAGATGTGAAATGGTAACTCATTACTTTATTTGATGACACATGATTGCAGCATCTTTTCATATGCTTACTTTCCCTCTTTATATCTTTTTTGATGAAGTGTCTATTGAGGTCCTTGGACCATTTTTTAAAAATTTTGTTGCTTGCTTTCTTATTGTTACGTTTTAAGAAATCTTCATATGGTATAAAAAACAGTCTTTCATCAAATGTGTCTTGCAAATATTTACTCCCTCTCTGTGGTTTGTTTTGTCATTCTCTTGATATCGTCTATTGAAGAACAGGTTTGAATTTTTTCCCAGTTTTCTTGAAAAAATAATTGACCCATAGCACTGTATAAATTTAAGGCATACAGCAAAATGACTTGATTTACATATTTTGTGACTAGTATAATAGGTTCAACTAGAAACTATCTTCTTACAAATAAAGAAAAGGAAAAGAGGATCACTCCCTGGTGGCCTAGAGGTCTCATAAACCCTGGGAATAGTCCCAATGTCCCTGGTTAGAGACCCTGGGCTGGGGGGACAGACAATGTGACCAACTAAATAAAAATAAATAAAGTTATTCTTCTGCTGCTCTCTTTTCTACCTGTCTACTCATCTTCATCCTGTCTGTACCTTTCCTTAAAAAAAAAAAAAAAAAAAAAAGGAAAAACATTTTTCAATAATCAAGAATAGTCAAGAAATAGAAACAACCGAAATGCCCATTGACAGATGAATGTATTTATATGTTGTGAGAATTTCCAGGAAGATGGTGACTGAGGTTTTTCTAGGAACACAGTCTTTTTCCAGAGGTGACATAGCAGGAATCTCCATAGCACCCCAGCGACTCAAACAATAGCAACTACATTCAGGGGATCCACAAAGGAGCTTCATGCCTATGAGAATCTGAAGGTGGGTGCACAGAGGCACATGGGGTAGCAGCAGTTGGGCAGTGGTGTTTGGCTGCAACTGCAGGAGCAGCAGCATGGCAGACATAACCAGTGGACTAACAGGGCTACAAGTCCAGTCTCAAGTGTCAGGGAGGGTAGAATGGAGATTGCTGGTGCCACATGTACTTGGTTTGAGGGAAGTCCAAAGAGAAGGGGTTTGGCTCAGTACCCAAGCCAATGCACAAGTTGGAAGCACAGCAAAGAACACAGGGGAAAGGGAGGCATTACTCCAACTGCCATCCCGTAGGACTCATGCTCCAGCTGAGAGGAGCTCTAATACCATAGTCTGTGAACTGCTGAACTCAGCTCTGGAAAATCAGAGAGGAGGGAAAGCCCATGTGATACCAAACAGGAACAGGAGCCCCCAGCCCCTGCTACTCCACAACAACTGCTACTCCTCTTTCTAAGCCTGTACATCCCTCCCCAACCCAGCAGCCAACTTCCACCCCTTTACTCAACAAAACACACACTACAGCAGCTCCCAAGGATCAAAAATATTAAACAAAACCAGAGAGCTACCTGCCAAAAAGACAAAAATAAACAGCTCAACAAGGATCTATCCAATAGAGAAAAAGAGCTTAGTAGTCTTGACAATCTCAATGTATTTTGGCATCACAAGAGGAAGATACCTCATCAGAAACCAATTTTGAAGGCATAGATGATTATTTCTTATGAATAGATAAAGAATTCAAAGATGTAATCAAAGAAACTGAGAAACTGAGAAATCTTCATATGGTATAGAAAAGTTTAAAGAACTACAAAAGAACCCAGCACAACAGAACAAAGAGTCCCAAAACACAATTAAAGAGCAGAAGACATAAATTTAAGCTTTACAAACAAAACAAAACATAACAAAAAAAAAAAACAAAACAAACAAACAAATAACCTAACAGAGATTCAAGAGGTAAAGGATGCAATAAGTGAGATCAAGAGTACCAAAGAAAGCTGTGGAAGCAGAAGTGACCAAATGGGGAAGAGGATCAGTGATCTGGAGGATAGAAATGTGAAAGGATCCAGGTGGAAGAAGAAAAATAAAATGTTAAAAAAAAGAAACACTCCAAGAGTTATCCAACTCTATTAGGAAAGACAACCTAATAATAATGGGTATTTCATAAGGTGAAGAGGAAGAGAAAGGAAGAGAGAATATATTCAAAGAAACAATTACTGAAAATTTCCCAAACTTGGGAAATGAAATGAACATACAAGTCATATAACTGTGAAACTATCAAAGTCCAAAATGAAGAATGAATTTTAAAGGTGATCACAGAAAAAAATCAAGTAATATATGAAGGTAATCCCATCATGCACCATCAAACTTTTCAGCAGAAATCCTACAGGCAAGGGAAAAATGAAATGATGTTTTCAAAATACTCCAAGATAAAAGATGTCAGCCAAGAATACTATATCCTACAAAACTTTCTCTCAGATACAAGGGAGAAATAAAGGTTTTCCTTGACAAACAAAAACTGAAGGAATTTGCTGCCATGAGACCTCCCCTACAAGAAATGTTAAAAGAGGCCCTTTTATTTAAATAAAAAGAAGCAAGTTTACCGAAAAAACTAAACAGGGTAATAAATGGATAGACAAAAACAGAAAAGTAAAAATGGCAGTAACGAGTGTTCAAATATCAGTAATCACTCTGATTATGAACAGACTGAATTCACCAATTAAAAGGCACAGAGATGCTAGATGGGATTTTAAAAAATCCCACAAAAAATATATGATCTTTTCAAGAAACTCGTTTAAGATCTAGTGATAAACACAGACTTAAAGTGAAGAAATAGAAAATGTTACTCTAAGTCAATGGCGAATTTAAAAAAGCAGAAACCACTATACTCCTATCAGGTAACATAGACTTCCAATAAAAAAGGTAACAAAATATAAAGAGAATCATCATATAATGATAAAGGAATACATAACACTTACCACTATATATGCTCCCAATAAAGGGTATCAACATATATCAAGCAAATATGTTAACAGACCTAAAGGGATACAGTGACAGCAGCACAATAATAGTATGAACTTTAATACCTGACTCACAGTAAAAGATAAAGCATCCAGACAGGAAATCAATAAAGAAACAATAGCTTTAAACAAAAAATTATAGGAGATGGACTCAATAGACATAGAAAGAGTATTTCATCCTAAAATAATAGATTACATATTCTTTTCAAGCACCCATGGAACATTCTTACGGATAGACCATATGTTGGGACACAAATAATAATCTAAAAAATTAAACTAAGATTGAAATCATATCTAACATCTCTTAAGATAATAATGGCATCAAAATAGAGTTCAACCAAAAGAAGGAGGTGAAAACTGCAAAGCAGTGAAGAATAAACAACATGTTATTAAGCAACTAATGGGGTCAGTGAGGAAATCAAAGAGAAAATTTAAATCTACCTGGAGTCGAATGAAAGAGAAGATATGACTTATCAGAACCTATGTGCTGCAGCAAATGCAATAATAATAATACAAAAATAATGATGATGATAATGATATTATAATACTAATTCAGGAAATAGAAGAATCAGTCACAAGTAAAGAAATCTAAACCTTCACCTATAGGAACTAAAAGGAAGGGGAAAAAGCCAAAATCTAGTAGAAGAAAAAAATAATAAAACAGAGCATAAATGAATGAAATAACATAAAAACTAAATAAATTTTAAAAATCAGTAAAACCAAGGATTGGATTTTTTAAAGAATAAACAAAATAGACAAGTAATCTAGACTCACGGAGGGGAGAAAAAACACAAATATATAAAATCAGAAATGAAAGAGGACTTATCACAACTGATAGAACAGAAATACCTAAATGAATACTATGAATACTTGTATGGAAACAAATTGGATAACCTACAAGAAATGGAAAAATTATTGGAATTATATAACATTCCAAGACTAACTCTGGAAGAAATAGAAATCCTGAATGGATCAATCACAAACAAATACATGAAACAGTAATTAAAAATCTTCCCCCAAGCAAAAGCCCCAGACCAGATGATTTCACTGATGAATTCTGCCAAACCTTCAAACTGTTCCAAATTGAAGAAGGAAAAGTTCTCAACACTTTTTATGAAGTCAACATTACCCTGATTCCAAAACCAGAAAAAGACATCACCAAAAAAAGGAAATTATAGACCTATAACTTTGATAATATTGATGCAAAAATCCTCAAGAAAATACTAGCAAACCAAATTCAACAACTCATTTAATAAATCATACACTGTGATTAAGTGTGATTTATTCCAGGGATACAAGGATGGTTCAACATATGCAAATCAATAAAGGTGATACACTACATCAATAAAGAGAAGGACAAACACACATGATAATCTCAATAAATGCAGAAAAAGTATTTGATAAGTTTCAAAACACTTTTATGTTAAAAACTCTCTAAAAATTGGTATAGATGGAATGTACATAATAAATAAATGTACATAATAAATAAATGTACATAATAAAGGCTATATATGACAAACACACAATCAACATCAAATTCAATGGAGAGAACCTGAAAGTTTTTCCTCTAAGATCAGGAACAAGGCAAAGATCCCACTCTCACCACGACTATTTAATATAGTGTTGGAAATCGGACAAGAAAAAGATATAAACTGTATATAATTGGAAAGGAAGAAGTGAAACTATCACTATTTGCAGATAATAATATATGGAGAGAACCCTAAAGACTCCAGTAAAATCTATTAGAAATAACAAATACAATAAAGTAGTAGGCTACAACATTAATATTAAAAAATCTGTTGCATTGCTATATGCAAGTAATGAAATTGCAGAAAGAAAACTCAGAAAACAATCCTGTTTGTAGTTGAATCAAAAAGAATAAAATACCTTGGAATAAACAATCAAAATAAGTGGAATAGCTATACAATGAAAACTAAAAGATAGTGTTAAAAGAAATAGATGATTCAAAGAAATAGAAAGTTTCCATGTTTATGGATTAGATGAATTAACAGTTAAAATGGTCTTCATGCCTAAAGAAATATACAGATATAATGATATCCACATAAAAATCTCAAATACATTCTTTGAAGAAACAGAAAAATTTATGAAATTTATTTGGAGGTACAAGATATCCAGGATAGCAAAAACAATAATGAGGAAAAAGGACAAAAATGGAGGGAGGTGTCACTCTCCCTGACTTCAAACTCTACCGCAAAGCAATAGTAATCAAGTCAGTATGGTATTGGAATTAAAGTAGACGTACAGATCAAAGGAATAGAACTGAGAGTCTGGAAGTAAACCTCCAAATACATGGAGAATTAATCTATGATAGTGTCCAAAGGCTTACAATGTGGCAAGGACAGTGTCTTCAATAAATGGTGTTAGGAAAAATGGATAGCCACATGCAAAATCTTGAAACTAGATGACTACCTGACGTCATACACAAAAATGAATTCGAAGTGGATTAAAGACTTAAATGTAAGGCTGAAAACAATAAAATACATAGAAGAAAAAATAGGCAAACTACTACTGAACATTAAGAGATGTCTTTGGGAACTCTGCTCAAATAGCAAGGAAAAAAAGTCCAAAATAAACACATTACATCAAACTAAAAAAGCTTCTGCATAGTTAAAGAAACTCTTATCAAAACAAAAAGACATCCTACTGAATGGGAGAAGATATTTGGATGTCATACACCTGACAAGGGATAAATATCCCAAATATGCAAACAAACTCATAAAACTAACGAAAAACTAATAATTCAATTAAAAATGGCTGATGATCTTAATAGACAATTCTTTAAAGACTTGCAGACATACGTGGTCAACAAGCACATGAAAAGATGTTCTACTTCTTGTCATTAGGAAATTGCAAACCACAACGACAATGAAATAACGCCTTACACTGAGATGGCTATTATTCAAAAAACTAGGAACAATAAGTGCAGGAGAGCATGTGGAGAAAAGGGAACTGTTGGTTGGAGTGAAAATGGTACAACCATTCTAGAAAGCAGTATGAAAATTCCTCAAACAATTGAGAATGGAAATCCCATATGATCCAGTTATTCCTCTACTGAGTATTTACCCTAAAAATACAACAACACTAATTTTTAGAGATATATACAACCCATATTCATTGCAGTTTTATTTACAATAGCCAAGAGCTGGAAAAAACCTAAGTGTCCATCGATAGATGAGTGAATTAAAAAGACTTGGTATATATACACAACAGACTATACTCAGCTATGAGAAAAGATGAAATCTTGCCATTTTCAGCAACATGGATGGACCTGGAGGGAATTATGCTTAGTGAGATAAGCTGGAGGAGAAAGACATTGTTTGAAATCACTCATATGTGGTATACAGAGATATCAAAAAAATGAATGAACTAAATTAAACAAAAATACACTTTAAAGAAAGTAAACTAAATCAAACAAAAAAAAGACTTCTAGTCCAAAAACAGTAAATCAATGACTGCAGGATGAGAAGGAGGGTGGGCAGGCAAATGGGGTAAAAGGGATTAATTAGATAATGAAAGAAAACTGAAATAATGGTGAAATTAATGTATAATATAAAGGTGTTCATATACTAAGATGTATATCTTGAATCTATATAATAGTACAATGTAATGTTCCTTTATTAAAATTAATTGTTAAAAGATTAAAAAGCACATTGTGGTATATCCATACAATGGAGTATTAATCTGCTATAAAATGATAAAATCTTTCAATTGCAACAACATGGATGGAATGCAAGAGGATTAAGCTTAGAGAAATTAGTCAGAAGGACAAAGACAAATGCCATATGATTTCATTCATATGTGGAATATGAGGAAACATAGCAAACAGATAAAACAAAACAAAATTTAACCCTAAGACTCTGACAGCACAACTGAGGTTACCAGAAGGAAAGGGGCATATGGGATAAGAGTAAAGAGCAGGGGAGCACAGCAGTGAAGGACTTTGAGAAATTTTTTGGTGGGCATGGTGATAATATATTTGATGAAGAGTGAAACTATACATATACAACTTATATCGTGTTGTAAATTAAAGTTACCTCTATTAAAAAAAGAAAGGAAAGAAGGAAGAAAGAAAGGAGGAAGGAAAAAAGGGAGGAATAAAGGAGGAGAGGAAGGCAGGCAGGCAGGCTGGCAGGAAGGCAGGAAGGCGATTGTAATCAGTCCCTACTCTACCAGGGCATGCCATCCACCAGGTTCTTGAAAAAAGAGTTCTAACAGAAATGACTTAAATGAAAATGGAACTCAGAGGAAATAAAGATAATGGAGAAATCACAAGGGTTTTTAAAAATAATAATATCCTCTTACACCTGAGAGAGTATATTATATTCATAAAACAAGTACAGGGGATATAAAACTCTAATTCTCTTTTCTTTAAAAATAAGGGATTGAAAAATCTAACTCTTGCAAAGTAAGAAAAAAAAAGAGAAAAAGAAAATAGCCAACAAATGAATTCAAGAAATAAATTCATGAAGACATGGAGGTCCAGATCAACAAGCCCCCTAAGTGAACAGTAGTTGAAAGAAGCCTCAAGCTAATGAATATCATTGTAAAATTTCACAAAAACCTTCTTAACGGAAAAGATTACAGAGTCAGGTGTCAGAGCATCATCTGATTTTGAGCACCAGATGCCACATGTATGAGACAAGTCAGTAAGATAATGTTGAAAAGCAGTGTTATAGTGTGATTTATTAGAAATATGTATTTTTGCTCTCAGATGACCAAAATACATGTTTCTCATCCATATTTGGTCTTTGTCCACATTTTTTGATCACAACTTCCAAAAGTTTTGAAATTTCCTTAGTGTTGAAATTGTGAAAGATTTCTCTTGATATGATAATATAGGCAAGGGCTGGAGATTTAGTTCAATTGCCAATGGTCAATAATGTAATCCATCATGCCTACATAATGAAGCCTCTGTAAAAATCCAAAAGGATGGGCTATAGAGTTTCCAGGCTAGGGAACCAGAGCACTTCCTCATGCCTCCTTGAGGGCCTCAAGTTCTCAGAGGACAGAAGCTCCTTTATTCTGGGACCTCAATCTACGTTTCTTTTCATCTGACTGTTGACTTGTATCCTTTGATATCATGTGTAATGAATTGTTACTCTCATAAGTAAATGGATTTCCTGAGGTCTGTGAGCCATTCAAGCAAATTAATGGAACCTGAGGGGAGATGTTCTGGGAACCTCTGGTTTATGGCCAGTCAGTAAGAAGCCTGGGTACTGTGGGTGCTGAGAAAAGATTCCCCTATTTCATTGCATTCCTGCACAGGATGGATAAAGTAACATTAGACACATTAGTAATAGAAACATTAGTAATAGAAAAGAATAAATTTAATAACGTACCTATGGAGAATTTACATGACAATAAAGTCTGAGTTAACTGCAGCAGACCAGACATGTCCTGTGCTGAGACATGAGAGAAAGAGGGTTTGGGATGTCAGGGAGAGAGGAAGGGGTCTTGGCAAGGAAGGATGACTCATCTTTACTCTGAAAGAACGGATACGTTTCTTAGATAGAGAGGACGTATTTACAGATAAGCTAACTTTTGTTTTAATACCTTCCCAAACTACATTCTTCTAGGATACATGGGAACAATAGTTGCTTCTCTTAGGGGAAGAGTAGAAGCTTAAGGGAATGGTGATGCTTCTTGGATTGAGAGGGACAAGATGGTTAGGAGAACAATTGAAGTTTTTCCTCCACAGTTGCTGTTTCTTCAGCTCAAAGTAATCTGTATGTCAGAATGGGGTCTGTACAGAGTCCTGGAGTGATCTGCTTGAGTCCTTACAGTGCTATGTGGATTTACCACTGGAGCCTGGAGCCATGGGAATCTCCAGTCTTCTGGTTGGTCAGAAGCACAGGTAATTGCCTGGTTTGTAACTGGTATCTGAGGTAGAGGGTGGTCTTGGGACACTGAGCCCTTAATGTGGAATCCGATGCTATCTCCAGATAGATAGAGACAGAATTGAACTAAATTCTTGGACACCCTGCTGATGTTTGAGAATTGCTTTTTTGGTGTGGAGAAGCCTGCATATACCCCTTTGAAACTGAACTGCAGGAACTCTACAACAGGGATTTCATATATAATAAGAAAGTTATAAGTAGAAATATTATTTTTCAGTAATGGACATCTGATGTTTCTTAGGGCTCATTAGTGCTACAAATGTCTGGTCTATTTTCTCCTCTAACAGTCCTATTTTCTTCCTCAAAAGTGAAGAAGGGACCTTCTTATTAAAGGTGGTTCTTCTACCACATTTTTTTTCTGTCCCAAAATGCTATTAAAATGATCATAAATAAAAATGCTTTTAATCCTCATACCTTTTTCTCAAGCCTTTCTTCCTCTTATATAATTGTCTGCAATGTGGTTTTTGTTCTTTGTTGCTTCTGAGCCCATTTTACATCTGTTTCTAAATCTATTTAAAATAGGTAATGGCTCTCTCTTCTTTCCATTACAGTCTGTATTATCTTTAATTTTATTGAACATGCGAATCAGTTGTTCTCCAAAATTTTTATCTATTTTCCAGAGTAAATTTTCATATATATTTTGTCTCCATCATTTTGCATATTGTGTTCATTTCTTTGTGGTCAATTTTAATCAGATTCTGTTCTCTTTTTGCTGTTCATACCTACTATTGCTCTAAGAGTATTCTCCTCTTTCCTTGGGCTTTGCTTTTAGACCTAAGTTGGCATAGCAGGTACTAGTGTTAGTCAGTCACTTAACCTGCGTTAGTGAGAGAAGAAAAGAAGCTGCAGTTGTGGACAATTCATTGCAGACATTGTTGCTTTGTGTTCTGGTCTCTGTAAAATGGTTTACCCAGCTCTATTTGCATATCCTCCTTTCCCATTGCGTCTACAACATAATGGCTTAGGTACTTGATGGGATAAAATTCTGAGTTACAAGAACTTAATTGTACGTAGGAAAGTCTTGAAGGAGTTTGTTTAGATCATAAGAATATCTTTCAGAAAGTTCCTGGGATTAACGCTCAGCACTGTGCCAACTTTCATTTGTGATCTTAAAGGTGTCTCAGATGAAGACTAGATGCTCTGTAATTAGATGTTCTCTGTCATTCACATATATATATATATATATATATATATATATATGTATATATACATATGTTTCTCCAACTGAAAACTTATTTCTGGTAAAAAAAAAAATCCTAATCCTTTCAAATACCTTCATTCTTCTAGATAATGTTCTAGATAACTAAGGGAGTAGCAAACATTTCTCATTAGCCTATAGGACTTCAGCTTGAAATAATCCACATGCCAAAGTGACACCTGTTGGGAAAACCTGTTCTGAACATCTTGGGGAGCTCTTTCTTATGTAAGAGAAAAAATTTCATACACTAATAATAAAATAAGTGTCAATATTCATAACAAAGGTAGTGAAACAAGAAAGGAGTGAGTCTCAGAACCTAGACAGACTATAAATACTTGAACATGAAAAGGGAATCTTCATTCCTGTCTCATACAGAAAGAATAAAGGTGAAAGTACAACAAAGAAAACAATCTACAACATTAAAAGGCAATTTATGGAATGAGAGAAAATCCGGGTATACATTGCCAACTAATATTTGATAAAGAAGTCAAGGATACTCAACGGGGAAAGAGAGGATAATCTCTGCAATAAATGGTTTTAGGAAAACTACATGTTCACATGCAAAAGAATGAAATTGGACTCCTATCTTATGCCGCTTACAAAAGTTAAACTGAAATGGATTAAAGACTTCCATGTAAGGCTTGAAATCATAAAACTCTTAGAAGAAAGAGACAAAAGGTCTTTGGCATTAGTCTGAGAAAAGACTTTTTATATGTGGCACTAAAAGCATAAACAACAAACTCAAAAAAATAAGCAAGTGGTAGGTACTATGTCAAGTAAAAAGCTTCTGCACAGCACAGAAAACTATCAGCAAAATGAAATGTAACCTACAGGATAGAAGAAAACACTTGCAAATTGTATACCTAACAAGGGGTTAATATCAAAGATATATAAATATAGTTTAGTATATAAATAGCTAATAACCTGGTTTTAAAATGGGCAAAGCATCCGAATAGACATTTTTCCAAATATGATATATTTCCTGTAAATAGTTGCAGGAAAAGATGGTCAACGTCATAATCACCAGGGGACTACAGATCAAAGCCACAATGAAATGATCATCTTATACCTGTTTGAATAATTCTCTAAAAAGACAAGCGAACAAGACAAGAGGATAAGGAGAAAAGGTAACACTTGTACATTGCTGGTAGGGCCGTCAACTGGTGCAGCCACTGTGGCAAATGGTATTTTTAAACAGAAAAATAAAAATCCAACTGTCATACTGATGTGGGGCTGCTGGGAGAATTAATGGTTGCCAGAGGCAGAGGGGGGCATATAAAGAGGGGGAGTAAAAAGATACAAACTTCTGGTTATAAAATAGTAAGTCAGGATGCATCTTAGTGTCTCATGAGCAGGAGATGCTGATATGTAGACACTATGCAGCCCAAGGCCTTGGGTCCAAGACCAGGGGCCAGAGTGTAAAACCAAGAATGAACAACGAAATAAAAGATGTTTTTTCTTCCTTCCTTCTTTCCTTAAATGCTTCTTCCTCCTCCTCCTTTCTTCCTTAAAAAAAAGGTAAATAAAATAAGTCAGAGGCTATAAGGTACAGTATGGGGACAATAGTTAATAATACAGTTTTGCATATTTTAAAGTTGCTAAAGGAATGAATATTAAAAGCTCTCATCATAAGAAAAAAGTTTTGTAACTATGCATGGTGACAGATAGCAACTAATTAGGTGAGACTAATTTACAATATATACAAAAATCAAAACATTATATGTTGTACGTTTGAAACTATGTCATATGTCAATTATACCTCCATAAAAAAGAATGAAGTTGAACTTTACCTATACTATTTATAAAAAGTGAATAAAAATAGAGTAAAGATCTAAATTTAAAGCCTAAAATAATAATAAATAAATTAAAAAGTAAAGTAATAACTTCTGGGTTTTAAAACGAACTGAAATCCTCGTGAATATTTTTGATCTTTTGATCTTAGAAAATTATCTATTTTTATGGTATGCAAACAGAAGAGTTTTATGGGTGACATATAACATTTTCTGTAACAAAATCATATAATGGAAATGTTTCCAAAAATCATTTTCAACATGCTCACTACATACTTGGAATTTATTTCATTAATAAAAAACCATATTTTCCTTGAAATGAAATTAAGTAAGTTCATTTTTTCAAAACAATCTGCTATATAGTATACACATTTTAATAAAGTTTGGAAAATGTGGGATGGTTACTTTTTTAAGAGAGAAATAGTTGTCTTTGACAGTTGAATCAAATTTTCATTCCATGAAATAATATGTGGAGCTTAAAAGATTTTTTTAAATCGACATACCCTGGTGGAGCAGCGGTTGGGTCAACAGCCTCAAAAGGATGTAGGTCACATACCCCTGGGTTTGAGTCCCAGATCCAGAGGGCAAACAACCAATGTAAACAACTTAATGGAAATAAAATTTAAAAAAAATGCTTCCTCCTCCTCTCTCTTCCTGCCTATTGACCTTCATTCCTGCATGTAACTTTCCTTCAAAAAAAAGATCTTTATGATCATTTCCTATTGCACACATTTGTAAAGATTTTTCAAACTAGACTCATAAAGTATAAAACTACAAAAACATAAAAAGTGAAAGGAAAGTGTGAGGACACCTTATGAACAACAATAGTCTTTTCTTAAGGACAACCTGCCCCAATTTGATTGTCTGATAGATGAACCAAGTGAAAGCCCATTGTCGGTCTGTGTATCCCATTATTAAAAGAAATATTCTAATGATGACAGAGAAGGAAAATGGAATCACCTTGTGTTCTTGATGTCATTGTTACATTGCTCAATTAGCCAGGTCTGATATCATTTACCATAAGATGGTGAATCCCTATTTTTAAGTCACTTTTCATTGGGCTTTCTTTTTTCTATACTCCTGTACACTCTGCCATGTACATTACATTGTCTTCAGTATTCGCCCCTGCTGTTCGGTCTTGCAGGAGTGATCTGACACCAGGGCTTCATGTAACTGATTTTTAATCATTCCAGTCACTGCTTAAATGTCGATTCTCTTCCACTTGAGCAAATGTACCCTTTACCCCTGCTTGAATTACTCTGTATTATGTTATGTTATGTAATTTTCTTCAAAAAATTTGTTTCTGAAATGCACTAATTTGCTAATTTATAATATTTTATTTTCAGTCTGCCATCTCTAGATAATTTCCAGGATGGACTCTGATTTTTCTCTTCAAGGAAGTTTTTGTTGTGTGTCCCTGTTTGGTTTGTTATAGAACCCAGCGGTTGCTCACAATGTAACCGGAATCGCTTGCTGCTGTGAGGTTTACTGCTTTCTCTTCCACTACACTGGATGTTCCTTGGGAACGGGGTGGAGTCTTTTACAAGTACATGAAACACTCACAGTAGACACCTTAGTAAATACTGGTTGAAAGAAGGAGTGTGAAGAAATAATTGGATTAATAACAAAGATAAAAGTAGTTGGTTTAGATCAGAAAAAAACTGCACATGTTTAAAAATGCATGGTGTGATGGAGGAAATCCAAAGATGGGACATGAAAATAAGAGGTCAAGTTATAGAGGGTAGAGTAGCCCTAAGGGAGGTGTGGAGGAGAGAACTGAGGGTCTTTTCCAATTTGGAGCTTCCTAATATAAAAGGTCAAAGTTGCTAGACACAGGAGGAGTCTATGTCGTAGTTCCATTATGTGGTCACTGGATGGAGTTGACACCTGGAAACTGAAGTTCTTCTGAGTGTTGGCAGAAGAGTCTTGGTAAAACAACGAAAAGGTCAGGTCCCAAAAGTCTCAAAAAGTGAGGGAGAGTGACAAGGGTGGCAAGAGGATGATACGAATAGATAGTATAGATTTGAAAAGAAGTCTTGTTGATTTCTATCTCCTTAGAAGTAAGCGCTGCTAACTTAGTTTCAGAATTGTTTTAGCTGTGTCTTCATTCTACTTTCAGAGTTTCTTCTGGGTTCTATCAGACAAATGTTGATCTGCATTAATGTTTGCAATACCCTTAAAATGTCAAAGTATTTCTGCCAATTTCTACTGATATTTATCTTCTGTTGTCTTGCTATTACAGTAAATGTCTTGACCATCATAAACTTTGCATTTTTATATCCAGCATGAAACTCTTCCTTGGAAATTCTGTGGCACTAGAAGCAATCTCTTGGCATTTCTTTTAATAGCCAGAAAGAGTCAGAGTAGCTCTCAAAAACAAGTTAGTAATGGTAGAAAGAAATATCACAGAGCAGCACAGAAAGTTCAGAGGGTCATAGAAAGTTGAGAGGGTCAGCCTAACTTCAAGGAGCACAGGATAGCACACGAGCCCTCACTGAGAGACTCTAACCACAGAATTATCACACTATAACAATAATGAAAAACCATACCAACATTTACGGAGGGCTTTCTGCCTGCCTCCCATGTTGCAAGCATTTTACATTTGTTAATTCTAATCCTCAACACAATTCTTTGGTGAAAGGGTGCTATTATTATCTTGCTTTTATAGATAAGGAAACGGAGAGATGGTTGACATCAAGGAAATTTGACTCCAGAGCCCACTCCTAATCACCTTACTATTCTACACTTTTTTTTTTTAAGGAAAGGTGCAGGCAGGAATGAAGTAGGCAGGCAGGAAGAGAGAGGAGGAAGAAACATTTATTTAATTTAGTTGTTCATCTTTGGTTGTTTCCCTGCCCGGCCCCTCCTCCACAACTCGCTCCAGGTCTCAAACCTGGGTCCTTGGTATATATATGGACTATGTCCTGTGACCTTAGTCACTAGGTCACCAGGACACACCATTATATTACTTCTTGACAGTATCTCTCTACTTCCTTGTTTGACTAAACACAGGAAAGATATATAATAAGACCATATATTAGTCATAAAATGAAAAGCACTATAAAGAATTAACACTCTATGGGTAAATGCTAACTAATGTATAACTGTATTATTGAAAGAATGTGTTAAAAATGAGCTGGAAATGGCAGTAGAAATTCAATCAGCTACTTTTGTTCCCTACACATTGCTTATTATTGTTAATAATAAGCTTCTACATGTTATTTTCAGTGCCTAAATTTCCCTTTCTACACTGAGTGGCCTGTTAAATAATAATCTCTATTCATCCTTCAGGATACATCATGTTATCACTTCCTCCATGGAAACTTCTTCTACCATCCCAAGCAGAATTCATCATGCACTTGGCTAGATTCTAAATTATTTTGTTTCTACACCTTTTATACCATCTGTAAATGTTTAGGGCAGGAAACAGAAGCCACACTAAGTACTTTAAATGGAAGGAGATTTAATATAGAGAATTAGATGCTTACAAAATTGTTGCAAGGGTTCTAGGCTAGATCTTCTAAAATGACTTTGAGAATACTAGAGAACTGATCCAGTCTCAGAGCACACACCATCCCGATGATCCAGGGATCAGCAAGCTGGAGTAGGAAGGTGCCAGTATTTTAATGGGGTGTTTGGTAAGTTCCTAGGATGCTGATCATCAGCAGAAAACCACCAACTGGACAAGAATTTGCCCTTCTAAATCTTACACTCGAGCTACAAATTTATCTAGAAACCTAGCTGAAAGGGAGTCTAGGAAATGTGGTCTTTAGCTTTTCAGACTTTGTAAGACTCACCAGAAGAAAGAAAACTGAAGCTGAGTAGGACAGTTATCACCCACCATAGTATTTTGTAGGGTGTGTTTGATGTATCTACTTTCGTAAGTGTCTCATAAAAGGGTAGCAAACACTTAAACCTTTATTTATCATTATTTTAAACTACTATCTACATTTCAAAAGAGTAGATTCACACTTCCCCCACCACTAAATTATTGTGTTAGTCACCACTATTAACTTTTCTCCTCCTGGTAGCCACTTTTGATTTCAGAGTAAGATATATATAAGTAAGTAGTGCCCTGTGAGTTCATTCACTTTGTTTCTTTATATTCCACAAATGAGCAAGACCGTCTAGTATTTTTCTTTCTCTTTCTGGTTTATTTAGCTTAGCACAATCACCTCAATTTCAACTCAAGTTGTTGTAAAATCTTTTATTTGATTTTTATAATCCCATGTGCTTAGCCCAGGGAAAGGATATCACTAAATATTTGTGGAATAAAGAAAACTTCTTTACCAATTTCTATGTGTTTTTGCTATTAAGGTCGGAGAAGAGATAGGGCACTATTGGGTCTATTCTTGAATTGACACACTCCATGTATATTACTCTTCTATATTAGAAATTGTCCATACCTCAGATTTAGAGATTTTCCTAAACCCCAATTTGATCACAGACGTTTAGAGGAACATAAAAATCCCACAGGGATGTTAGGAGAAAGCCCCTGGGCTTCAGACAAAAAAATCTGTGTTGCCGGTGAGCTGAAGACTGACAAAGGCTGATTTTTCACAGAGCCCTGCTAATGTGGTTTTCCTAAAAATCTTCAATAACTCTCAGTTCCACAAAATAAAATGAAACATCCCCCTCTAATATTCAAGACCCAAGATAATAAGGTTCCTAACTACCTTTTTCAAAAGTACTCCCCAGTCCTTACATTTGCTACTTCAAAGTACCACTGATTTTCTAGATAGACCATGTGTTTGCCTCCATGTTTTGCTCTTAGCATTTTTTTTTTGGTGGGGGGAATCCTTGCCTCCTTTCTATTTTGAATAGAACTGATTTTCTCTGAGATTTGTGCATTTCCTATCCTTTACAATTTGCTCCCTACCCTGCCTCTTACACGAGACTATCCTGAGACCTGTTAGTTCATTGCTTGCTCCACTTATAACAGGTGATTTGGATCAGTATCTAGCTTTTGCTTATATTTAATTGAGTGCTGGTTGCCTCATATTAGTAAATGTACCTATACTTCCTTTTTTTCTTATATACTGGTCCAGTAGTATAGGGTTGTTAAATGTGAAATATAATCATATTTTTCTAAGTTTTATTTAATATATATTTGATAACATAAGTGATTTAATTTTTCTAAACACCTGCTATTTATTCTGGAATCATTGACAGATAAAATATTAAGGTCAGACATCATCTTCAGAAGATTTTCCCTTTTTAGTCTCTGTGCCTAACAGGCTGAATTTTATTGTATCACTTAATCACAGCACTTATTCCAATGTTTTCTGGTGCATAAAAACCATCCCCAAACCTCAGAGGCTTAAAAGAACAACTACTTGTGAGACAATAAATTCATCTGGATTCAACTGGGGGTGGTTCCTCTCTGTTCCACATGGTTAGCTGAGTTCATTCATGTAGCGATAGCTGGGAAGACTGGGCCTCCCTCTCTCTATGTGGTTCTTCATCCTCACTGAGGCTGGCCTTGACTTGTTTTTCATGGTTGCAGTGTCCCCAGGAAGTGAGAGCATATGCGTCAAAGTTACACAATGCCAGTTCGGTTGCATTTACTGGAAAGCCACATCACAACCATCCCGACTCAATGGACAGGGAAATAGACTTCAACTTTAGAATCCACAGACATTTTAATCTACTATGTCCACTGTATTCCACCTATTTATTGTCTCTCTCCATAATTAGGTTGAAAAATCCTTATGTGCCTTGTCTTGACAATTATTTTCATGTATGGAATGCCTGGAAGTGTCAACTGTCAAGGTGGGATTGAATAAAGAATAGACTGCATGTTAGGTAGGGGGTGGAGTACAGGGATACAAGACAGTAGTTCCTATTCTAGAGGATGTTACCATCTGCTGGGAGAGAAAAAAGTTTAAGGTAAGATTAAGGAGACCTTTCCAAAGGATAGAAAAACTATTATTCCAACATGAAAACACCACATAATGACCATCAATTGGGACACATAAGTCAGAAATGCAGGCACACATTCTATCTGATGATAGGGAAATTAAAACCTGAGCTATATTTTGGATAAGATTTGGATTCTTAAGTAATAGTTGGGCATAATTAGCAGATGGAACCATAGAAGAAATTTCCCAGGAATAAGAAAGTAAAACTGCTCAAAAAAGTAGTGGTTGCCCACTACCTGGAGCAGAAGTTGCTACCGGGGACATGTGGCATCTTGGAATAAGTCTATGTGGATTTTATCTTGTTGGTGAAAGGATGTTATAGCAAGAGATCATTAGGATAAATACTGTAGGGGACCATGGTAGCTTATACAATATGTACAAAATAAGGAGAAATCTAATAGAAAGAAGCTAGTATGATGAGGGCCAAAATCTCATGTTGGTAGCAAGAATGAAGAAGGGAAATTGACAGCTACTAAGCTCCTGCTGTCCTTTAAGATGCAGTTTTCCATTGGAAACTTTAACAATCAATCCTGCAATGTAGATGGAGACAGCACCATCATACAGAGGAGGATTGTACACTTTAGATAATTTAGGTGATGAGGCCAATATACTCGCCCCATCTACTCATTAACGGAAGAGCTGGTTCTTTTAACTTTGAGTTAAGTTATATTACGCTCTTCTCTGGATGTAAAAATATTTCATTATCAAACTTTTTTTTTACCCTGAGTTTGTGCAAGGTCTTCACTAAATAATGAAACATAATAAGATATTGCCTTTGTGTTCTCTTTTTCATAAGTGGAAGGAAACAGGCACTTCAAACAAAATGCAAGGGAGTGAAGAAGAGGAGACAGGAAAATGAAGACCGAGCACATAAGCATTCAGCCACTGAGTTCCAACAGAAGTATTAAACATTCATCCAACATATATTTAGTACTTAATAAGTGAAAATCCTGAGTAGGGTACTGGAAAGAAAATATGAACCAAACACTATTTTTTATCTCTCAAAGTGGTAGAGGCAATTGGCATGTAACACATAAATGTAGTAATAATTTCAAGGGAACTAATGAAAATTCTACACACAGTAAACCAAGGGACAAATAGGAAGGGATTATTTCTTTATGAAACGTTGAAAAAAAGCTTAATGAAGATGACAGATCCACATATTGACAGGCAAGAAAATAGCCAAGTAGCAAAAAGGGCTAAGGGAGCTGCTATTGGTGTGAAAGATCTAAGGCAAGGGGTAATTAATGCAACACACGAAATAAGGAGTGGTCATGTGGTAGCTAGAGAGCAGATCCCACATGATCTCATCCAGTCTCTTAGGGCCAGTGCAGTTGAACCAGAGGCAACATAAAAGAGCAGATGAGAGGGCAGAGGCCAAGGTTGAAAGGATAGCTTTCAAACCCCAGACTGCACCTCCTCCCTCTTTGGCTTTACACCAGTTATTCAACCGCATAAAGCCTTAATTTCCTCATCTGTAAAATGGAAATAATAACACCTTCCTCCTTTCTCTCCTGACTTCTGAACCAGTTGAGGAATAGGTAGGTATCAAATAGAAAACAAATAACCTTTAATCTAATAAATCTATATAGGAAGTATTTGGCTTGGATATGAATGAAAAGGGGGTTTCCTAACACTTGATTTCAAACCCATATTTCTGAGCCTACACAGGAGGGGAGGAGAGTTAGAGGTGCTAAGAATGTTTTTAGATGAAGAACTGAAGACTCTTACCCTCATAGACTCATTACTCAGAGAATGGTTCATAAACCAGCAGTATCAGCATGACCTGAGAGGTTTAGTCGGATGCAGAATCTCAGGCTACAGGAAAGATCTACTGGCTCAGGGTCTGCATTTGAACAAGACTTGTCAGCTGACTTCTATGCACTTGTAAGTTGGAGAAGTACTACCAGGTTGCACTAAAAAAATTGGACCAGTAGAGTGGAGACTCTATCCATCTGGCCTTTTCAATCCATCACTCCTACTCCCCTGGGTAGGAGTTAATGAGAGGAAAATAAGAGGTAAATCCCTCTGTGAAGGTTTAAATTCCCATTTGGGAATGGCAGGAATCCAGGATGGGTATAAAGTTGCTTTCTCCTACAAATATAGAGATGGGGGAGGAAGATGAGCTCATGCATGTGACACTAGCGATTAGTTAACATTTCCAAAGGTTGTGAATGCAGGGTAAAGGAAAAATTTGAAAAAAAAAAAATTGGAATATTTTCTGGTTTTATTTTTTTATATTTCAACTGTAGATCCATCTAGATAGTTTCTTCTAAGTCTGCTCAACTGGCATCTAGTGGGTTGGTCCCTGAGCACTTAGTAGAAATCCCTAAAACTACCACTAGACCTCCAGAACTCAGCACTCCCTGGTCCCCTCTCTCTCACTTAGTTTGTCTTCTCTCCCCACTGGCATGTCTGTGCTGTGCGTTGGCAAGAAGCTGGATCTACTTTGTTCATTATTGTTTCCCCAGTGCCTAAAACAAAGTGTCACTGGGGACATATGTTAGATACTTGATAAAATGTTTGTTAAGTGAATGAATATGAATTTGCTATCCCATGGAACACCAGTGGAGCTGTCCCATAGTACCATAATAACTGTTCAGAAGACTGAGCTCAGGGGAAACTCGAATTTTAGGTAAAGATGGAGAGTCATTGTTATAGATGGGAACTGACACTAAGAGACTGGATGAGATCATGTGAAGAGAATTCTATATTTAAGGAAAAGATGACTGCTTTGTGTGATTGAGGTAATGTAGGATTCCAGAAAACAAAATGGTAGGCCTGGCCACAGAGCGTAAGCAGTCACCAGGAACACCATCATCACCTTTTTTCCATTTTCTTTGGACAAAGCCAGCAACTTCTTGGAAAGTTTGATGATGTCACAAAATGCTAAACAGCCAACAACAGCATTTATCATTTATGGAAAAGCACTTTAATAATTCACTGCTTCAATTAACATTTACCGTTAATCAAGATTTCATGTTTGAAAGCATCATACCCAAGCCCAGCAGGTCACTTAGACTCAAGTTCCATCTGTCCATCATGAAACACAGTAGGATGAATACAAGGAAACAAATGCCAGGCCTCCTTAAAGCTGGCAGTGGGGGCTACCTTCCAAAGCAGGCTGCTCCTGGGAGCTGGATACCCCATGGAGTTAGGAAAAGCAAACTTCTGTCTCCAAAAGGGGCCTGGACTTTACAAAGAAAAGAGCAGAGGGTTTTCCCTATGTGAGAGGAAGAGATTACTAATTAGTTTAGGTCTCTTTCTTGTGCCCTTTAAGATAAGACTGTTTCATTCTATTTCTTCCTTTCTTGCAAGCTGAAAAGAAAATCTACAATGGAGCACACATAGATTAGTACCCATATTCGGTCACTTATAATTTGCTTATTTGCTGACAACTATTTCTGCCAAAGGGGAGCACACCTCCCCACCCCACTAAACAGGAAAGAAGCAAGAAAGAATGCTTTTACCATTTATTATAACAATTATTTCTATTGTTCTAAAGTAAATAAAACCTTATTTTAGATACTGTAACTGCAGTAAACAAGTTTTACCTGGGGGAAACAGTATTAGCAGATTACTAGAGAGCATCAAATCATCACATTCTGCTTTTTGACTTAAGTAGCTGTTACTGAATATCTCAGCCTATTTCTCTACATATAAGGTAGAAATAAAACAACAGGTAATTCAGAGGGTTGCTGTATTAAATGAAGCACTGACAAAATCACTTTGCACATTACTTGTCTCCTAGGAAATACTAAAACATTTTAACTATGTGTACCAGGTAAGAAGCACTGCAAATCCCCAGTATAAAAGTGAACACATCTTTACTTTTTCAATTATTCACCTCTGCTGCTTCACTCAGTCAATAAATATTGAACCACTACTATGTACTAGGTTTGCTCCAGGAGCTGATGAGCCATTAAGAATTGCTGCTCCGTGGAACCTGAAGTCTAATCCTGGAAGAAATACTACATGAAAGGGATCAGAGCTAACCACTATTTCACTTATCCATTCAACTGTTGCTGCTCCATCCCCAACCCACACACTAGACCCTAAAGTAGCAGCTGGGTTAGAGAAAGGATAAGAGAGATTGGCAGCTATTAGGTGGAGATAAGTGATAACCTGACATATAAGAGTAACGAGAGTGGTGGCTACTGAACTTGGGTGTCCAAGAAAGTACTCTCAAGGTTGTGATGGAAGCTAAGGAGTTGGGTGAAGTGCAATGCGGCAATGAGAAAGCTGGTGCCCAGGCACTGAGGTGGGCATGAACCTTTCTGTTTGAGAAACAGAAAGTCATGCAGTTGGACAATAGGCAAGAAGAAGAACAAGGGAAGAGTCTAGAAAAGGAGCTAGACCTTCTAGAGCCTTGTGAGTCAGTGTGGGATTTGATTTTATAATGAATAGGATAAACCATTGGAGTGGCAAGATTGACTGACATTTTTTTAAGTTTAGCAGGAAAGTGGCAAATTAATATTTTCAAAAGTCAACTCTGTACAGTGACTTCTAGAGGAACTTCTGTAAAAGAGGAATTAGCTGCTTAGAAAACCCAGAAAGCAATGCCAGCGGTCCAAACTAACCTCAGAGAAATGGAAACAGAGAAAAGCAGGACTCACTTAGATTTTAAATATCAAGTCATAATAAATGACTGATAAATGGGAAATAGGGAAATGGAAAACAGAAACTCAAGACTTGCCTTGAGCAACTTTAAGAAATCCAGTCTCTCCCCGTCGAAGCCCTCACCATACCAACTACCAAGAATACCAGAGACACAGTTAGATGGAATCCAAATCACTTCTTATAATGTGTGAAGATGAAAATGGGAAAGTATATTCACCTATGACCTTCATTGCTCCCACCACTCTCACATAATAATAAAGAACTGGTTTCAGAAGATCAGAAAGGTGCTTGTCTATGACCAGGGCAATAATCTCTGTAAACATACTTCATGGCTCCTGGAAGCACCTCAGCCTTGAATTCCAAGTTTATAAATTGATCAGCTTAGCCTATTCCTGCAACGTTCCACACCCTGTGGGGGTGGCTGTGTTGCTTCATGTGTCAATGCAAACCACACTTTGACACAGAGTTGCCCGCCCCACTAACGACTCCATATGTGGTTCTCTTGGCCACAGCCCAGACTTTCATGGAGGGTAGCTGTTTGGGTCCCTTTGTGCTGTGTCCAGAGCTGGGTCTCATGTTTGCCCTGGAGATGGCCTATGGAAGGAATCAACAAGTCTCCTGCAAATGATTCCATGTGCCTCCTGAGCTCTGCATGCTCTGAGGACAGGGCCATAGCTTTTGTGACATAGAGAAAAATGCTCTTTTAAACCTAACCTCAGGGCAAGGCAGGTCTGCTGGTCATACATTGAAACAAACATAAACAATCAAATGTTTTGCTCACAATGAGGACAATTTTCACAATTGTTATTTCCACTTGTTAAAAACCAAAGACTGCCATAAAACCACATTTTCTATCTTAAAAATTACCTACTTATATAAATTAAACTTACTTTTTTTCTACTATAAAATGAAAATGTGTACATGTATAAATTTATTCTGAAAAAATACTAGTGAAAGCAAATATGGAGACTGACAATCATCCAGGATCCTAATTTATCTCGGAGCTTGCCATTTTGAGGGGAGAGGAACTGACTCTCCAATTAACTGGACCAGGCAGTATTCATCCTGAATAACAAGGAAAGGACCTTTTACAGCAGTGTGGCTCCTTCTGCAAAGCAGGCCAGACTCCAGGACTGCCAAATGCACCTTAACTCGATGATGATGAGGCTTACTGTTCCAAGATGGGCAAGGCCCAGAATCACGCTGATCTAAATGACTTCTCTCTTGGCATATATCAATTTTATTGTCTTTAACAAGAACATCCACCTATGGGATGTGCTTACATATTAGGTTAAATAATAAACAAAATTCCAGTTTTCTGTTTCCTCTTTAATTTCTCTCTGAAATTAAAGTGATGCCTGATCCTGCTCCCACCCTTCCCAAACCAGCAATGAATTGAGCAGAATGAAACTGCATTGAGAACACGGGAGAGTCTTGAAGGCCTCTTAGAGTTTGAAAAGGTGCAGAACGAAACTTTTACTCCTAAAATGCTAAAGGAATTTCCTAAACAAAGAGGCAGGGCCCAAGACTGTACTGATGACTTCAAAAGTGACAGATGCTGGAAGAAATGGGGAAACTGACCTAGGGAGAGAGAAAGAAAGGAAAGAGAAAGGAGAGACTGCCCACTGGGGTATGTCTGTGCACAGGGTGAAGTATGGCTCTCACAGCACAAACTAGACTGATTCCTGTGGCTAGTCCACCCACGCTATACTCCTCTGCAGAGATGACCTCATCCTTCCCTTGTATTATAATTCTGCCTGTTTTTCTCATGAAAAACCACAAGGCTTGGGCCAAAGGAAAGCTCTATTGTTCCTGGTCCCATCACAGGGTTCTGGTTGAGACATATATGAAAGATTTTAGTCCATATAGAGTATTAAATCACAGTTGATTTTCAGCAGAGATGCTCAACAAATATCACTCCCACCTAATATAGGAGATTCATTTGCCCTTCATAGCTGAGCACAGGTGGGAGGAAAGAGCCCTGAGCACAGGTGAGAAGAAAAGGCCCTGCCACACCTGGATTCCAGTATGTGGCCAAGGTCCCACTCAGTGTGACCACATGGTAGACTGCCATCTCCATTGTGCGCTGATTTAGAGAACATAGATGCTCTAATAAAATCAACTTCATACTTAATTTATGCAAACTGAATATAAACATATCTTTTGTTACGCATGTAGGCATTGTAAGTTCAAGGAGAGCGGTTTCAAAAGAAGATACTAGCAGGTCAGTGTTGTAGGTTTCTAAGTAGCAGAAACGAACCCCAACCTGAAAGGCACATGGTAAATGGGAAAATATTTGCAATGTCACAACAAATCAAACAGTTTTAGAATAAAACTTCAAATGACAATGACAGTAATTTTTCTCCTATCACTTAGCAGACTTTGAAATGAGAATGCTCATTGCTGCAAGGGTTACAATGATTTCAGGGGAGAAAGTTGATAGTAAGTTTCAAGAGCTTAATGTGTTCATAGCCTCTGATCCATGAATTCTACTTTTGGAAGAGATTCTAAAGAAATAATGCAAAATGAGATCAAAGATTTAAGCACACAGATGTCTTCTGAGGCATAATTTATAAGAAGAAGCCAGTCAAATGTCCAATACTTGGAGAATGATCAGGGAAATTATGGCATGCTCATAGAGTGGGGCACCATACTATGTACTGCTATTTATGCTTATAAATGTTTTTAATGATATAGGAAAATGCTATGCATGTTCTTTTAACAATGAAAAATACATGCTGTTACTTGATATACATAACATAATTTCAACTATATAGAATTTCATGGCAAAATATCTAGAAAAGAATGTATTAAATTGTTGTCAGGAGTTATTTTAAAATGGTGGATTATTTTTCTGCTTCTTTATACTCTTTTGCTGTTTCTGTACTTTCTGGAATGAGACTATTCTTTTAGAATCAGAAAAAGTAATGTGAAAATACAGTGATGCAGATTCATATTAAAAGGAATGAAGACTGCTTGGAAAAAAAAGTGAAATTCAAGACTGGGGTATGAACTGTGTAAGATGAACCCAGATGTAGTATTTTGTTGGTACCTGAAAACAAAGAAGTTTTCAAAGACTGTTGGAATGAGTCAGGTCAAAAAAATATGTCAACTTGATGAGATTGCCACAGGCCAAATATGGTACAATTTGAATTGCTAAAAGAAAACAAAAACTGTAATTAATTGAAACACATTTCTATGTGCAAAACAATGTCTGAATTCATAATACCTTGAAAATAAAAGTCACTAGTTGTTTTTGGCAATTGCTAGTCAATGGAGTTAGTATTCAGAAAACTGGGAAATAAAGAGAAATAATGAAATAAAGAGAAATTTTTTTCTTTTTCCTATACAAACGGTACTTTAAAGCAGTATTTTCCAAAGTTGAACCAGCAGCAGCAACAGAAAACTTGGTCAAAATGGAAAGTCTCTGTTCACACTTTAGACTTTCTGAATCACAGTTCTTGGGTTGGGCCCAAGTCTGAACTGATTTGAAGTAGACTCTTTAAACATTAAACCAAACTCTGACACTTTTGCTTTTTTTTTTTTTTTTTTTTTGGTTCAGTTATTTGTGCATCAACTACCAGGCACTGCTATGAGCTTTCATTATCAAAGAAATAAAAAAATCCCAGACTCTTGCAGGTTCAAGGGAAAGACACCAAGTAGGCATTTCCGTCTGCTTTCTACTGGGACATACAGGTCAGCCTGGCCTCAGTGAGAGTTCTCCAGGGGTTCCAGTGTGCCCCAGCTGGGGAGTGTGCTGGAATGTGGACCAAAGTTCTGGCTCATATATTAATGCTCCTTTCTCAGTAATTGTGTCAGTGCATATAACTTCACCCAAAGAGTACCAAGACTGCCTTATTCAACGACCAGTTCCTTCAAATTAAGTAAGTAATCCTAATCCCCTTAAAATGTTCTACATCTTAGCGGTTGTAAGGTTGACACAACTGATAGCAAAACTGGGTAGAAACGACAGTGACATGGACACTGCCGCAAGGAGAACTGTGTGTGAACAACGGTTCAGAAACCCTGCATTAGGAAAAAGTAATAAAATCCCCCAAATTGTGGCATTTACAGTAATGTACCAATGTTAGCTTCCTAGTTGTGACAAATTTAGCATAATAATGCAAGATATCAGTCATAGGAGAGGAGTGTATACGGGAATTTTCTGTGTATATTTGCAACTTTTCTGTAAATCTATTACTATAAAATACAGTTTTTATTGAAATACTTAAAGCCTGTTTAATCATAGGTGCTAAAATACAAGGCTGCACACCTGAAACCTATATAGTGTTATAAACTAATATTACATCAACAAATAAAAATTTAAAAAAGTTTAAATAAAAATGTAAAGTGCTTATATTCAGAAAGTAGAACAGAATTAAGGAAAGAGGAAGTAAATAGAAGAGAGTAAATATAAAGCAGATTAATTGTGCCATGTTTCCTCGAGAGGGTTCAAGTTCATGCCCAGACACATGGACAAATGAGATATACTAAAAGGATCTCAAGGACAGTGGCTCTCACTGCATCCTTCAGACCTACTTGGCTTCCTGCAAGGCTGAAACTGAAAGATGCAGATCTGTGACATCTCCTTCCTGCATTTCGAACTATCACAGCTATCACCTTAAAATAGGGACAAAAAAACCTCAAACAACTAGTGCAGGTAATAGCTAATGGTAACATGTCACTTTGGAGGTATGGAGATACTTCCTCAAAGGATCACACATCACTTGATAGCAAGTTCTGATTACTTAATGTCAGAGCAACTGAGACATATCAAAAAATTTCTCCAAAGACGTTCAAATTCTAGCTTCCAGGTAACCTGGCCCACAAAACAAATGCCAGGTCACACCAACCAGAAAAAAAAGAAATAGAAGAGGCCACCCTGCCTGATTCACCAGTCTAAGAATTCTGTCCCCCTCCTCACTATAACTACCAAGATGAACAGGCAGGAATAATGATCAAGCGCCCTAAAGCGTAGGTCTCCTGTTTCAAGAAGCTCGTCTTCCACTTCTATGCAGCAACCTCTGCTACGACACTGTCTCATGACCACTTCAGATAATATAAGATGCTAGGATATTTTGTGGTTACGACTCTAGTCTGATACCCTACAATCTACTTCTTCCTATGATATAAATGCTTGAATCAAAAATAGACTTGACAGACAACTGAAATTTTCTAGGACAAACACCAGAGTTTATGTAATGAACCCTTCATAATTCACAGGATTGTGAAGCAAGAGTGCAGTTGCAACAATTTCCTCCTCATTCATTACAGACACTCAGACCAATGCCTTAATCCCCTTTCATCAATGAATCCTCAAGTGCCAGGTAAAGTTCTCGACATGTGTATTTTTATAAATATTGTGGAATATATTTGGTCTAATTACTTACTTTTCTAGGTTATCTTTCCTGGACAGAAAATACATTGGAAACAATGTCACAAGAAACTGTATCCTTGAACCATATCATTTATTTGGGTAAACATATTAAAATATGGATATTATCAGAGTTGAGTGAGCCTGCCTTCCCAAAATTTTGAGCTTACTAGTCTGATCTTAAAGAACATGTCCAGCCATGGGCCCCTCTTAAAGCAACTTCTAGGGGATCTTGTACTGAAATTAACAAAATTCCCATTTACATCATCTTTCCTTTAAATTAATTAGGACAAGTATGAAGTTCCCCACTCATTTACTTCTTCAGAAGATTAGTGGCTGGGGGATTGTTTCCTTGCAGGAACAGACAGTGAAAGACCAAACAAAATTTGGAGAGAGGAGTCTACCAATTAGAACCTAAGATCCCTGAGACATAAAGAAGTACGAAGTGGTCTAATTGGTTCCATGAGAAGAGAGCAATTGGATCAGACAATGGCCTTCTAAACCACCTGCCATTGTGTTGCTAAGAGAGGCATCAATGATCTGAGCAGGGAACTTCCTTCAAACAGCCCCTGGAGTCCATAGGAGAGCCAGTCATCCTCATTGTTCTATCAGGTGCAGGGCGCATTTATTCTGGGTCTGCTCTTTTAATCCTCTGTGAGCCATCCACATGTGCAAGGCCTCTGGTCTATTATCAGAGTGTAATCTTTTCACTTTTCAAAATAGCTCCTCTCTGGAGCCAGAAAGCTTAAATAGGGCATCAGAGTGCTAATCAGCTCCTGTACGTGTGTGGGAATGGCAAGTCATCTGTGTGACAGCTGAAACAGAAGAAAAGCTGGATCTCTAAGTCTAACCCACGATGCCGCAATGGCGCCTTCAGCTCCTGTTCCAAAGACACTTGCCCAGGCTCCAATTAGTGTAAACAAAGAAAAAGCAGTGGCAGGGCAGCTGATAATGCACGTCAGCTGTGGATAAATAGAACAGGCAACAACACTTAATTTCTCTTGTAGTAATTAGACTACTACTAGAATTTGAAGTTTCTGGGCTAAATTCATTACCACAATCTGAAGGAAAAGATCTCTTCTGAATCATCTATCTTTTGATTTGATATGGAAACACAAGACATTCTCTTCTTTGGTCTGGATTTTTGTGCCCATTTTATGATACCTAAGTCCCTCAACATTGATTAGTGAATCAAGAAGAAGAGTAAAGACAATGCTACATTTTCCTAAAGAGTTAATCTAATTTTCCCCTAGATAAAACATTTCCAGGCTACATCCAAAGTCACTTCAATTAGCTTTGTTTTTTAATTAGAAAACACCTGTCTCATCCCCTCTGGGTTAGAGCATCTTCAGCAAGGGCACTGGCAAGGGAGGCAAGATTCTTAATAGGGGTAGATGGCTAATGAAACGTCTAGAAGTGGGTAATGTCAGAAGGCAAGGATAAGTCACATCTTAGAAAGTCCTAATGGTTAAAGCCAGGAGCATTCCATCTATAATACTCCACCTAACCTACATAACCTCATCCAATCCAACAAAAACTCTTTCAGTTATACCTTCAAACTATATTCAGAATTGCATCACTTCTTCCATGACAGCCTGGTCCAAGACACCATTAACGCTTTCCCAGGTCATTCTGCTGGACTCCTAACAGCTTTTTCTTCTTTTAATTTTCTGTACAACCCTAAGCCTATTCTCCACATGAAAGTTCAAGTTACCCTGTTAAAATATGTCAGGACGATGGCACATTCCTACACAAAACCCTTTAAGAGTAATGCTTCAGATTAAAGTCAAAATCTTAGGCTTAGAAAACCCTATATCCTATGCTCCTCTTGCTTTACCTATTACCAGTCTCATTCCACTCATTCTGTTCCAGTCTTTACACTAGCAATTCCCTCTACTGTGTGCGTTCTTCCCACCACACACAATCGTGACTCTCACTCTGAATCCCTTAGCTTTCTCTGCTCACGTTACTTAACTCCCAGTACTTGTCCCTCTATGCTAATGCATTTTCTTTTTCTTTTAATTGTTTCATTATTTTTGTTTATATTTCTATCCGCATTTTAGGATACTGAACTCACACCAGAGTTTGTGTGCATTTCAAACCACACCTACCACGAGAGTTCCTGGGCTCTTTACTACCACAACATTTACTCCTTCCTTCCCTCCCCTCCCAAACCACTGATAACCACAGTTTGGTATCCTATGAATTTTGTTAAGATTTGTCTGTTCATTTGTTTTATTTCCTTGTATTCCACATGAGTGAAACCATCCTGTACTTCTCTTAATCTTCCTGGCTTATTTCACTTAGCATAATCACCTCTAGTTCCATCCAGGCTCTTGCAAAAGACATAATTTCATTTGTTTAAACAGCTGCATAGAATCCCATTGAGTATGTATATACCGCTTCTTTGTATTTTATTTTCCTTCATGGCATATTGTAAACCTTATCTATACTTATTTGTATCTTGCCTCTACCACCACGATGAGCAGCAGAAGTTCTATTAGGACAGAGACTTTGTTTTACTCCCCAGCATCTTGAACAGAGTTCGATATGTAATAGACTTTCTATCAATATTTGTTGAATAAATGAATGGAAATCACATTTGATATTTCATTCAGAGAGAAAGGAGAGACTTACAAACAAGAGACAAAACTAAGGACATGAAGCCAGAACATATTAGTAGAATAAGGACTAGGAACTAGAGTAGAATCAAAATGAAAGGATTCATGATTCTAAAACTTGAACTCACTTTTATTGCCCACCCGATGCTTGATACAGGGTATGTGCACTTGATTTGGAACCTGATTGAGAACCAGAAAGCTGGCAGTTCCTTTGAGAAATCTACTTCATTCCCCTTGGCAACTTCAGCCTTTTCTATTTTCTGGAATTTTCAAGCTCCCAGGAGAGCTACCTTGTGCTGTTTTTATTCCTGTTTTGAGTGTCTGACCTGGAGCCAGGCACACACCATGTGCTTAATAAATGGTTGTTAAAATGACTGAATTGTATTTCAGGAATCCCCTTTACAAAATCTTAGAATATGGGCTGCAAGTCCTGTGTCTGGAGATGGGCTGGGGCTCTCTGAGGCTCCTCCGCCTGCACTGTAGCCTCTTCTCTCTCTCTCTACAGTCGTTATAACCCTTCTCCCAATATTACACCTTGAAAGACAAGACAGAACCAAGTCAGGACTGAGAGCTCAACTTTAATGTTGTCCCCCTAAGTATTAGAGAATAGCCTTCAAGCAGGGTTTGTTTGTTCTTAGAGCAGGATGTTCTTTTATAGCCTATGGCTAAAATAAAGCCCCTTCTACTTCTTTGCCCACAGCATTTTTTGCTATTCTAGTATACTCGGATGGAGTTTTTGGGACATAGTTCTTATACACCTTATTACTGTCATATATTTCAATTTTATTCATACAAATGTAAGTTAATCCTCAGTGAACAGTGCATGCATGGCAGTCTTGAGTATGTGCTGTCTTTCATCTCCGAAATGTCCTGTAGTGTCTGAGCTGATCAGATAGCTCCCTCTACAGTCTTCTTGGTTTCTTTATGTGCCTTTTCCTTTTCTTCTTCATATTTTTAAAATAATTTTCCAATTCTAAAGTTCACTTTCCCTTTAAGGTATCATTATGCAGAATTACAGTGTCATGCTTCTTATCTTTAGACTATCTACCATTTTCAAATCATTTGGATCTATTCAGACCTTCAGTTGATCGGATGAAGCCCATTCATTTGGAAGGGCATCTGCTTTAACTCCATCTATTGGCTGAAATGTCAATCTCATTCTCAAACAGCCTCACAGACACACCCAGAATGTCAGACCAAATTTCTGAGTTTTCTGTGGCCCAGTCAACTTGATACAGAAAATTAACCATAATAGGCCCTTGTTACCAAGCCCCCTAGTTCTCTACTTTTGGAAAATAAAATTTCAGAAGAATCAAGGTCCATCTAGTCCTTCTTTCAACCAGAGTCTTCCTCCAGATATCAATTCTTATCACTTTTATGACCAAAAATAATAACTGTTGCAACTTAACATAATGTCATGAAAATAAATATTGAATGAGATATCAATGCACAGCTAGAAGAGATTTAGGAATACTAGGATTAATGATTGTGAACCAAAAAGTTAAAATGTCTAGAAAATTGTATTTCATCTGAAAATCAAATTTTATTACGTCAGTTATATATTTGTTCCTAGACTATTATCCATCATGAGACTTTCTAAAATAAGTGGAATGAAGTATGATAGATTTTGTGTACTTTTCATACAAATCAAAAACAAAAATCAAAGAAAAAAACTGAACAACAATAATATAAACTGATTTATGGTTATTGGATCAATCAAGAAGCCCAAGTTGTTACTGAACAACTAAGCAAGAGAGAATTGGAATTTCCTCTCTCAACATGAGAAAATTTAAATTATCTCATTAAGTGAAAACAAATTTAAATTAAATTATGAGGTAGATAATACAACATCAATTTGTTGCATTATAACTAAGCATGGTTACTATCCAGACAGAGGAGCCTATTCAGGCAGCACATAGCAAGGGAAACCACTGGTTCCCTTAAAGGCAAGCCATAATTCTCTGAAGCAGCCCAAGGGAGAACGTCCACACAGGGAAGGGGAATTTACACCTCATAGCTCTTCCAAACATTCTTTGTCCAAAGGCCCTAATATGGAGCCGAACTCAAGCTTTCCCACCTGCTAAGACCTTCAACTTCTCTTTGGCTTTCCTAAAATTGATGTTATATAAAATATATATTTGCAAGTTTTTATTTCAGAGGAAAAGATCCTTTCTGGGAAGAGAAAGGACCAACTTTTACAGTATTTGTTGCCAATGTTTCCTCATTTTATTAAGTGGTTCATAGGGACAACAGGAAGATTACCTGCAAGAACTTGGGAAGACGGTTGTACAAAGAGTTTTATTTACTAATCAATCAATCAATCTATCCATCTATATGTCTACTTACTAGGACTTTCTTTTAGAGGAAGGGATGCAAGCAGGAAGAAAAACAGAAGGAAGAGACATTTTTATTAATTTGTCTGTTTTGCTTGTTCCCACCCATCTCTGGGTTACACACTCAGGTCCTTGGGCTTTACATGGTTTATATCCAATTGCTTAATGCCCAAGTCACCAGGATATACCATGTACATGGTACATGGATTTTTAAACTATTTTTTTAGTGATAGATTGAATTAGAGATATGTAAGGTCACAAAACAAGCTCTAGTCAAGACTTAAACAAATCTATATTAAATATACAAACCTAGATAGTGTAAGAAAATACAATATTTCAGAAAAGTAAAGGACAACGGAAAGTTGAGCTTTGGTTAGTGTTTAATTTCATAGTCAGAAGAGAGGGCAGCATGGAATACTATATATGATGACCAGCCTGATGATGCGACAGGTATAAACCTGTGGTGGAGAAGCAATTGTCAATTTCCAGGACTCTGGCATCGGGCATTAAAATTCTCAGCTAGCTACTTTTTCTAATTATAGACTTACTAAGCAAATTTCTAGTTATAATTAAGTTTTCTGTTTTCATCTGTCTCCAGAGAAAGCATTCATTTTAAGTCTATCTAATAGCTAAATTCTTATTTTAATTAATTGGCTTTCTAGGTTTTAGTAATTGGCTTCCATGAGCTTGTTTAATGTAAGTCTATGTTGAAAAATGGATCTAGCTTTCATCATGACAATCATATTTTCAAGGTGATGGCATGAGAGCTATATTCAGATCAGTCATAAATTTGCAGAGGAAATGACTACCCGAAGGGATCTGTCTGAATTTCCAGTCAACTTCCCAAGGGGAAAACTAACTTTCTTCTGAGTGATTTTGCAACAATTCTCATGGAAAGTCTGAACTTCTTCCTGACACTAGCAAGTTGCCTTTTTCTATCCCTGATAAGAAATGACAGAGAAAACAGTGAACTTGAAAAAAGAACAAAAAGAACAAATAGAAATTACCTAACTGGACAAAAGAGGGAAAAAATAAACTAAACAAACAAACAAAAATGCATCTGAAATCCTAGGAAGAAAGAAAAAGGAGGGTCTGAAAGGTACTTAAAAAGTAATGGATAAGATCTTCTCAAATTTAGAAAAAACATTAAGCTGCGGTTTTAAGAAACTGAGTGAAGAGAAAACAGAAAAAAGAGAAATCTGACAAACAAATTAATTAAAACTCTGAACACTAAAGATAAAAACAAAACAAAACAAAACAAAACAAAAAACTCATGGAAACAGCCAGAAGAAAATGGTGTCTTAACTATTTGGAAAATCAATTTGAATGATGTAGATTTCTTATCAGAAACCACTGAAGACCAAAGAAAGTAACAAAATATTTTCAAGCAATAAAAAAACCATCAGCTCAGAATCCTATGCCCAGAGAAAATATTCTTTAGGAATAACAGGAAAAAAGAAAAGCGAAGAATTTGTCAACAAATCTACCCCGAAAAACGGCTAAATGAAGTTCTCCAAATAGAAAATAAGTGAAAACAGGAGAACACGAGGAAGACAGAGGCTGGTCATAAGAATATGGATAAATACAATATAAATAAATCTTTGGTGATTTATATATTAGAAAAGAGTAAAAATATTGAGTTGATATTTGATAATAACATAAAGAACTTAGAAAAAGAAAAGCCAAATCAACTTGAGGCAAGGAAACCTGAGGCAAGGAAAGAGATGATTAAAAAAAACAGAAATCAATGAAATAAAAAACAAAACTAAAATATAAAATTAATGATGGAAAATCAATAAAATTGACAAAGCTTCAGCAAGACCGACAAAGAAAAAGAGAGGAACAAAAATTATCATATGGTGAATGAAACAGATAGTACTACAGATCTTATAGGTATCAAATGTAAGGGAATATATGAGCAAATCTGTACCTATAAATTTGACAACTTAGATGAAATAAGACAGTGCCTCAAAAAAAAAAAAAAAAAAAGAAAAGACAACTCACCCAATATGAACAAGATCATTTGATGAATTCTATATATTTTTTAATTGGAGAATTCCAGGCCCAGGATGGGAGACTCTTAATACGTTACGCTTGTCTCCTCACCACCGAAACAATTAAATTACACCCATTTTGCAACTATGAGCTTTGAAAAGAAACAGGGTCCAGCAACTTCACAAAGAGAAAGGACATACACCTTCATGAACGATTGAAGACACAGTCTGTCTCAGAGATGCTACCCTATTCTGAGCCTCGGGGGACACATGGAGAGACCAATGATATAAACATTTTCTCCAGAGCCAAAGGGCTTGACCCCTAAACAGGTGCCCCATGCCCTGAAACTGACATTTAATCACTGACTCAAAAATCTTCAAGTGGGGTGGAATGATGGGTAACCTCCTTATAAACTGAGACATTGCTTCTGTACTGTGATGCTGTTTCTTTTATTTCTGTTCTTTATCATTTCTTTCCTTGCTTTGAGTTGATTTTGCTTTTCTTTTTCTAAGTTCTTTATGTTATTATCAAATCAATATTTTCACTCTTTGGTCAAAACTCTTGAGTCTCCTTGTTGTTCAAGCCTGCAACTCTGGAGGAAACCTCTTCATTCTTTACCCCAACTCCAACCCTGTAGGCTAGACTCTCAGGCCTCAACACAGAGCTGGCATTAGGGCTTCAACAATTCTGACAAGTGCTGAGATCATACAACTAAAGGAAGTCCAGAATTCCAGATCAATACTTAATTCTATACTGTGCAACTTGATACTCTAATACAAGATCTTTACATCAGGGAAGCCTATCCCATAGGGAAAAAATACAAAATTCCAAACAGAATGAAGAATCAGAGATATATACGGAGGGAGAGAGAAATGATGGAACAAAAAAGAGAAAAAAGAAATAAAATAAATGAAGACAGCATAGGAGACCTGTGGGATAACATCAAGAGAAAAAGCATTTGTCTTATAGGGGTCCCAGATGGAGAAGAGAGGGAGAAGGGGGAAGAAATATTTGATGAAATAATATCTGAGAATTTCCCTAACCTGAGGAAGGAAACAGACCTCCAGATCCAGGAATCACAAAGTTTCAAACCGAAGAAACTCAAACAAACCTACAATGAGACATGTGGTTATTAAAATGATAAAAAATACAAGATAGAGAAAATCCTAAAGGCAACTAGAGAAAAATGAGTTACATAAAAAGGACCCAGTAAGACAACAGAAAGATTTTGAAGCAAAACTTTACAGGCCAGAATGAAATGACATGATATATTCAAAGTGCTGAAAGAAACTTCCAACCCAGGACACTCTACCCTGATAGATTATCACCTAGAATTGAAGAAATTATAAAAGAGTCTTACAGACAAGCAAAAGTTAAAGGAATTCATCACTACAAAACTAGCCTTACAAGAAATATAAAGGAATTTCTATAAATGCAAAGAAATCCCACTTAGAAGCAGCAAGACATCAAAAACAGGAAAAGTCGGGATGGGGAGAGTAAAAGTGTGGCCTGTTAGAATGAACTCGAGACTAACTTGCTTTCAAGATAAAACAGGTTATAGGAATAGAAACTTTAGTGAGCCCCAAGGTAACAGGAAAAACAAAGAAAATGAAAACAAAAGATATCCTAAATCTTTTCAAAGCACTAAGAAGACAATAAGACAATATACCTGCAGCAATACCAAGGAAAAACATTTAGAAAATGGTAATAAACAGTTACATATTAATAATCACCCTAATTGTTAATGGATTGAATTCACCCACCAAAAAGCAGAGTGGCTGAATGGATTAAAAACAAACACAACTTTCTGATGCCTACCAGAAATTCATCTACTTTAGAAAGAAAAATATAGGTTCAAAGTCAGTGGTTTTGGATGACAATCCTACAGTTAAACGGTAACATAAAAAAAATCAGGGACAGCCAAACTTACGTCAAATAAAATAGACTTCCAACTAAAAAAGGCTACAAAAGACAGGGATGGACATTACAAAGTGATCAAGGAGTCAATTCAACAAGAAGACTTAATTCTTCTTAATATATATGCATCAAATGAAGGAGCCTCAAACTACATAAAGTAAATATTAACAGGAATGAAGACAGACATCAACAGCAGTACAGTAATAGAAAGAGACTTTAACACCCCACTCACAACAATGAGCTGATTAACTAGGCAGAAAATAACAGGGAAATATCAGACTTATATGACAAATTCAGACAAATGGCTATAACAGACATTCACTAAACACTTCACCCCAAAACAACTGGATTCATATTTTTCTCAAATGCTCAATGGAACATTCTCAATGATAGAACCTATGCTGAGAAACAAAACAAGTCTCAACAAATTTATAAAGACTGAAATCATACCAAGAATTTTCTCTGAGCAGTGACATAAAACTTTAAAATAAAAAATCACAAAATTGTTAAAAAATAATTCAAAGTATATGGAACTAAACAGGCTTCTCAATGATGTTTGGGTAAAAGAGGAAATCAAAAGAGAACTTAAAAAGTACTTGAGGACAAATGAGAATGAAGACACAAGCTACCAGAATTTAAGGGATTAGCAAAAGCACTTGCAAGAGGGAAACATAGCAATGCAAACTTACCACAAGAAACAGGAAAAATCACAAGTAATTATTAAGGATACCGAATTAATATTTTTAAAATTCCCAGAAAGAAAATCTCCAAACTCTGATGGTTGAATCAAAGAATTTTACCAAATGCTTAAAGAAGTATAAATTTTAAATAATCTCTTCTAGAAAACAAAAGATGAAGAATCACTTCCCAGTTTATTTTATGACACCAATACTGTATTTTATTGTGTATAATGCACACCCATGTTTTTGGCCCAAACTTCCTAGCAAAAAAAATCTTTTAATTTTTTTAATTCAAATTTGTATTTGCTTATATTTAGGTACTTTTTGTGTTCTAGAGGGATTTTAGCATTTATTTTTTAACATATTATGGTACAAAAAATTTTATGTAACAAATAATGACAAAAGACAAGAGCAGATACAGGTACAAGAAGTTTTTCTTCCTGTGGCCTCCACAGTTTGCTGACACTCTGTGGGAGGAGGTCCAGAGTTTCTCTCATGCTCTGTTGCCGTGCTCTTGAGCATATTTAGTAACAGTTAGCTTAAAGCTTGCAGTGTCTATATTTTTTATTAAACTATTACCTAGATTGCTGGCTCCCGTCTAAAGTGTACAGGGAGAGATGTCTCACTGTTCACCCTATGGTAATAAAGTCACCACCACCTGTCTCATCAAGTCAGTCACTTACTCTGTGGGCGGCAATGTCGCTCTTCACTTCATTCCCTTGAATCTTTTGCCAAAATTGCTTTTGTTGCAAGCTCGTCGTAAGTCCAACAGAGCTGATTACAGTATTCCAGGATATTATTTTGCAAACAGATATCGTTACTGATTTCTAGAGTTAAACTTTTACCTCATAAGCATAAATAAAAGAATTAAAACATTTCCATAGCTACAGAATTAGTACTAGCCATGTATAATGCACATATTTATTTTTCCCTCACAGATTTGAGCAAAAAAAGGTGCATGCAAATACATGGCAAAACAGGGTAATACCCTGATACAAAAGAAAACAAAGAAATTATATTAAAAATAAAGTTAAAAACCAATATTCCTCATAAATATAGATGAAAATCCTTAACAAACATTAGCAAATACAGTTAAACAACCTATGAAAAGGATTATATGCACATGACCAAGTCAAGATTATTCTAGAGATGAAGACTGATTCAGTGTTGAAAAGCCAATAAAGGCATGGCCTTGATGACCTAATGGATAAGGCCACTGGACCGGGTCCACAAACATCCCAAGGACCCAGGTTAGAGACCCAGGGCTAGGAGGAGCAACCAGGATGAACAACTAAATAAAATGAATGATTATTTTTTTTCTCCCTTCTCTTCCTTCCTGCCTGCCTACTTGTCTTCATTCCTACCTGAACCTTTCCTTTAAAAAATTACCTAATTAAAAAATGTATAATCTACCATATTAACAGACTAAAGAAAAACAATCATATGAATATAGAAAATTCATTACCTATTCATGGTAAAAAAATCTCAGAAATATAGGAATAAAAGGGAATTTCTTCAATTTGTTAAATCATCTACAAAACACCTAGGATAACAATATGCTTAATGGAGAAACACTGAATTATTTCCTCACAACACTGGCTATAAGACATTCGCCTCTTCAACATAGTGATAGAAGTTCCAGTCACTGACAGAAAGCAAGAAAAAAAAAAAAAGGCAAATAGACAGAAGAGAAAAAGAAATCAAATCCTATATTCACATGACCTGATTATCCAGGTAAAAAATAATAAGCAATCTACAAAAACTCCTAGAATTAGCAAGAAGTTCCAGCAGGGTAATGGAATATAAGATAAACATCCAAATATTATTGCACTAGAAATAATGACTAAGCAATGAAATTTAAAATACAATACCATATACAATCACTCAAAATAATATTCTTAAATGTAATTTAACTAAACATGTATAGGTATTGCATGCTGAAAACCACAAAATGATGATGAAAGAAATCAAAGGTCAAAATAAATGCAGACACACACTGGGTTCATTATTTAGAAGACTCAGCACAGTAAAAATGTCCACTCCTCAAATTGATACACAGATTCAATAACCTCCTACCAAATTCCTAGCAAGATTTTTTTGTAAATACAGATGAGATACTATTTTAAACTTCACATGCAAAGGCAAAGGAACTATAATGAAACAACTTTTAAAGACAAGAATTAGAGGGGGGCATACTCTGGTATAGTGGTTGGGTGCAGTCCACATGCATGACAAGGTCCTGGGTTCTCATCCTGGGGCCTGTGGGAACAACCAAGATGAACAACTAAATAAAATAAATAAAAAATACTTCTTCCTCATCTTTCTTTCTGCCTTCCTGCCTCTGCTTGCTTTCATTCCTGCCTGCACCTTTCCTGTAAATAAAAAAATATTAGGAGGAAAGCTTATTTGATTTCGAGACTTATTCTATAATAATCAACACTGTGTAGTACTGGCAGAATCACGGACAAATATAACAAAGGAACACAATAGAGAACCCAGAAATTGAACCAAACAAATATGCTGCATTTATTGAAAAAAGTTTCAAAGGCAATAAAGAGAATTCAATAGTAGAAATATAACCTTTCAACAAATGGTGCCAGAGCACTTGGATATCTCTAGCAAAAATGTGACATATGTTTCATGCCTCACACAAAATTATCTCAAAATAGATCACTGACTTAAATGTAAAATGTAAAACTATAGTATTTTAGAAAAAAATCTAGAAGAAAATCTTAGTAAATGATGGCTAAATGGAATAGTAAGTGGTACTTCATCAAAATTAAGACTTTCTCTCTGTGAAAAACTGTTGAGGGTGAATGACAAGATACAGAGTTGAAGGAAATATTTGCAAGTCAAATATCTTAACAAATGACTAGCATTTAGAAAATATAAAGAATAATGAAAACTAATCAGTAAAAACACCACAATCCAATCAGAAAATGGGAAGGGGCTTGAAGAGATATTTCACCAAAAAGGCCATGTAGACGGTAAATCAGCACATGAAAACATGTTCAGCATTCGCTATCTTGAGACAACAGACAAGATGACACTACACACCTATCAGAATAGCTGAAATAACAAATACATACCAAAGCTGCACCATTCATACATTGCTAACATGAATGCAAAGCAGCACAGCCCCTGCGGAAAATATTTCGGCAGTGTTTTCAAAAACTAACATGCAACTATATATAATCCAGCAATTGTGCTCCTGGGCATTTAGTCCAGAAAAATGAAGACTAATGTTCACACAAAAACTGTGAAAAAAATATTTATAGTTGCTTTATTCTTAATAGCCACAAACAACCCCCAAAGCTCTGACGGGCGAATGGCTAAACAAACTGGGGCATATTCATACTTTCAGATAGTAGTTAGCAATTAAAGGGCACAAGCGATTGACATAGACCAAAAACTTGGATCAATTTGCAGAGGACTATGTTGCGCAAAAAGGTCAACCCACAAAAGTTACATACATGATTTCATTTATATAATATTCTTAAAATTACAAAATTACAGAAGTGAAGAACTGACCAGTGGCTGCTAGAGTTTAAGGAAAGGGTACTTTAAACAAGTAAACTAGATAAAGATACTCTAAACGGGGGTCTCTTTATTATTTTACAATGGTATATAAATCTGAAATTATCTCAAAGTAAAACAATAAATATGAAAGATAATCTTCAATAACTAGAAAGTTGGTTTTCTGAATTTCGTCTTTATCATTCCTTTATGCTCTCAATAAATATTTATTGAACATATTTTGTGACAGGCATTTTAATCTTGCCACATTTGATGCTCACATAACACTACAAGGCAAGTCATATTATCTCTATTTTATATTTTCAGAGTCTATAGTTTAGTGGGATTAAATAACTCATCCAAGATCACACTGTTAGTTCTCAAGTGACAAAGTCAAGTTTCACCCGCAGACTTACCTGGCTCTCCATCAAGTAGGTGCTCTTAACCACCATAATATCCTGCAAAGACAATCTGCAATCTGTGTTGAGCAGCACTTGGGCAGGACTTTAGTTTGAACAGAGGGCCAGGAGCATGAGATTTAAATTGTGTTTCCTCTTAATCAGTTTTCTCTTGTATCTCCTATTCCTCTATGCTCTAATGAAGACACATTTCTTGTATTCTAGATGCATCACAGGCATACTGAGCCTTTTCTGCTTCACTGACTGACCTGATAACATCCAGTATTTAAAAACATAAGCTTCTAAATAGCTCATGGAATCATTGTCAGGCATTGCCTGTAGCACCCAGCATTTGTTCTGCTCTTCTGAATCACCCAGTAAAACAAACTGCCTCACCCTTTCCTCCATCTCCCAATTCTCTGATGATTCTAAGTGATTATGACAGTGGTTTTTAAGTTATACTAATAAAAAAAAAACCTCATTACTAACATGAATTTAAAAACGCAGACTGTGGTACCAAGAGTCTTACATTTTCATGGCTTGGAGATATTGAATTGAGTCAATATTGCGTGGTTACGGAAGTTCTTGAGGACTGCCCGTCATACAGGACTTTGTAGAGATCCCACTAAACGAATGCCACACAATTAGCAGTAATCTCACAAAAATTGTAATAGATTGGAAAAATATATATTAATGTGATTATTATCATGTGCCAAGCAAGCACTGTGCTGTTTTAAATAATTTAATCTTCCCCGTTCTCAATGCACAGACGACACGGAGAAGGTTAGAGGCTTGCCTCAAACCACACATAGGGTGGGATTTTGAACTCAGGTGATCTGATCAAAAGTCCAAAAGCTTAACCATTATGTTTTACCACACCTTTGCTTAATTAATTGACTTCCATATTTTACTAGGTTACTTCCATGTGTCTTTGGGAATCATTAGAAGGAAATTAAAATCTGGAAAAAACAGAAGTAAAGGTAGTTCAGAGAAACCATGTTTTAAAAAAAACTTTATTTTTCAATAATCCCAAAGTTACAAAAGTTTGCAAAAACAGTAAAAATACTAGTATGCCTTCATCCAGGTTCTTAATTGTTAACATTTGACACATTCTTTATCATTCTTTATCTCCCTCACCCAATCTATGTCTATGTATACACATAAATACATTTTCCCCACCAATTAGTTGAGAATAAGTTGCAGGTGTGATGACCCATTATTGAGATTTTCCAAAGAAAAGAACACTCTCCTATATACTCACAAACTGAGAAAGTTAACGAGACTATATAATCCACAAAACCCCATTCAAATTTCACAAATTATCTTAATAATGCATTTCATAGTAAAGGAAAGTACAAAGGATCTTTTCGTTCCATATCTATTCCAAGATCAAGTGTTACATTTCATTGTCATTTCTTTTTATTCTTTTTTAGTCTTGAACAGTTCCTCCATCTTTCCTCATTCATGATCTTGACATTTTTGAAGAGTACAAGATAGTTATTTGGTAGAATTCCCCTCAATTTGATTTTATTCATTTTCTCTCAGTATTAGATTTAGGTTGTGCATTTGGGGCATGAATGTCACAGAAGTGATGCTGTATTCTTCTCAGGGTATTTTATCAAGAACACAATGTTGATTTGTGCCATCCTAGTGATGTTAGTTTGCACTAGGTTAAGGTGGTTGCCATCAAATTTCTTCATTATAAAATTACAGCTTTCCCTTTGTAATTAATAAGCATCCTGTGAGATCTTTTGAGATTACATTGCAACCCTATTCCTCATCAAACTTATACCCACCAGTTTTATACTCTGTTGATAATTCTTGACTAAATTTATTATGATATTTTTACTATGCTATTTGCTAATAATGATTGTTTAACTCTATCATTCCTTCTGCATTTATTCATTGGCATTGCATTGAAAGCTTTTCCTTTTCTTATATTTATTCATTCATTGACCCTTATTTTAATCACTAGGCTATAACCCACACAATCATTATTCTGATGCTCACACTGTCTGAATTGTCCTTCATGCTGGCTACCAGCTCCTTCTGACACGTTCTCATAATTACTTTTTTATCAATTTCTTGCTTTATAACAAATCAAGATATTTTCAGCTCATCTTGTACTTTATCTCCCCCCAGTCTTGCAGTTAAACATTTCTCTAAGAAGGCCTGGTTTCTTTTATCAGAGAAAGATATTGAAACCAAGATGTGTGTCCTTTGCTACTAAGGTTTCAATAATCTTAAGCTTTATCAGCCAGCAGAGCTAGAAAATATGCAGATATAGAGACAGACATACATACAATATACAATACATGCATCTACTTATCTATACGCATAGAGCTATATCTATTTCTCTTTCTGTTTAGATAAAAAGATGTGATAGCTCACCTGATACCTCAGTTCCAATCTGCTAACACTGTATTCATTCTAATATCTACCCTTTCAATGTTTAAGTATCCTTTCTCTGACAGTGAGCAACATGACTCTGACTACACTCTCTCTAATATATATGTAAATATATACATATACACATATATACTACACATATGTGGAGAGATATACATGTGTATGTGTGTATATGTATATAAAAAAATCATTTCCCCTATTTGCAAACAAATGCCTTTCCCATCCTATTCCCACAGGACTCATTAGCCCAGACCACCTCCTCAGCTGTGAACATCTCAGGTGTTTCCATTGGGGTAGGTATTTTTACACTGAAGTACTGACATAGTAAGTATAACGCTATAAACAGATCAGAGTCTAGAACTGCATGATAGTGGAGTCTGTGAGCTCTGATCCAAGACCATACAAGGACCAGAGCACATACATACACATACAGAGATGGAGGGAGTAGTCAGGAAAGAGTTTATGTGTCAATGACCACGGAAAGGAAGGACAGGGAACCGTCAGAGTGCATAGCATGAGCAAACGTACAGAGGCATAAAATAGATTTTTTTTCTCTTCAGTAAGTTGGAAGAAGACAATGTTTGCAGAGATATTTGAAGTGAGACATAAAGCTGTACAAGTAAGTAGGACACAAATTTTTTTTTCACATGATCTACCAAGTAGTTTAAAATTTGTTCAATAGGGTATGAGGAGCTATTTATTGTCTAGTTTTAACATGGAAGAACTAGGATATTCTTAACAGTTTAGAAATGTCATTCTGTCTGCAGCATTTAGATTACAATTTAAATAAGGCTAGACTGAAGGTATCAGACAGTTAAGAGACCTGTAATACTCCAGGGGAGAGACCATAGAGGTAGATGGAAGAAATATTAAGGAGGAAAAAAAATCAGTGTTTCATCGGTGATTCAAGATGGGGAAAATAAAAACTGAATGGAGAGGGACATCGATGGTTCTAGAATAGGGGAATGAGTTCCTAATAGTGATAGTCACTGAGAATGGAGAAAAGGAAAAGTATTTTAGGGAGAAGGTGATGAATTCAGATTGTGACCTGTTGAGTCTGAGTTTTCTGCGGGATACCCACCAAGATACTGAGCAGTAGGTCTGGGGCTCTGGAGACTGAATAGGACCAAAGGCAACCCTGAAAGTCACCAGGGATTGGTTACAGTGGGATCCACAATATATGACACAACCTAGTGAAAGTTGTTCCATGAAAAGAGAGAGCCTGGAAACAAAGACATCCAGGAGATGCTCAGAAGCTGGAAGAGCTAATGAAAGGAACTTTGAAGGAATGATTTCACAATGAGTTTGAGAAGCCTGAGTTTTCAGAGGCTAAATTGATGGGAATGAGTTCTAGCTTTATATTATTTCTGGGTAGCTCTCCATAACACAGTCTTCCCAACTAAAATAACTGAACAAACAAAAAGGGAATAAAAAAGTACATTCTGTAAAAAACTAAAAGTTAAAACCACTATCAGACTATTTTAGTAATCTCCAACAACTTCATTTCTTATGAAATTTCCAGATTTTATCTTAAACCACGGAGGCTCAAAGCCAGAGTGAGGCTAATGTATAATTCACTATCAGTTCAACGGCTCACAAACAGCTCCAGGCAGATCTTTGGGTGGTATAGATATCTCCTTCTCATCCACTAGGTAGCTCCTTTCTACTCCCTACCTGCATTTTTTAAAATCTCACCACCCGTGTACCTCTGAGGTGCCATCTTCAAAATGTAACATTTATTTATTCAACTCATTTGAGGATCTTGTTAAAGGGCAGGTTTAATTATGGGTAGAGTCTGAGGTACTGTGTAGTAACTGAGCCAAGGACCATACTTTGAGTAGCGAGATTTGTGGGTACTCTGTGCCTTCTCTCCTATCTACACCGGATAACACTCCTCCCCCTTCATCCTCTCTAAATCTCTGTCTCATTATTTCCCTGTTGCATCCTCTGTCACTCTAACCATGCTCTATCCTCCTTTCTTCTGATCCCTATGCATCCACTACTTTTATGCTGGCCTTCAATAATGTTTCCTTATTGTGTTCTTATCCCAACAAAAATCCTCTTTGCTCCTTCAGTTGGGTTTAACTTAGCATTTGGAAAGCAAGCTGATTAAATCAAGCCAAAGAGAGTGTTAGTCTCCCTGGATATTTGTTCATTTATACTGAGGAAAGATATTTGTTATAAGGGGTTTTTTCTTAAATCACTCCAACTGGCACCACGGTGTAAGACAAGGCCTTGGGAGGAAAAGAAGATTGAAGAAGACTAGTCTGCCAGAACCCAGAGTTTTCCCTTAAATAGGAAGGAGTTGCTTTTTTTTGGGGAGGTGGGGGGACACTGGAACCTTAAAATTCTTAGTACTTCATAAAGATTCAGTGAGGATGTTGGAGATTATAGCTTATAGACCAAAAACTCGAACATCACAATGATACAGGACATCCGAAAATGTGATTCCCTCAAAAAACTCTAGAACCCTGTTTGTGAAAATTGAATAGAGGTTTGGCTATCACCCTGGTGGATTCATTAAAAGTTATTTACTCTTCTTAAACTTTGCCCTTTTCTTTTTTTGCCATCAGACAAAATATAACATTTTGTAAAGGGTCATTACAAGAATTAAATTCTTGACCTCCCCTGGTAGTTCAAGTTAACACCAGAAGCTGATGGAGGGGCGGGGGCATAGTGCCTGTAAAGCCCAAGGACCTAAGGACACAGGTTTGTCTGGGGCCAGGAGGAACAACCAAAATAAACCAGAAAAAAAAACCAAAAAAAACCCAAAACAAACTTCTTCCTCCTCCCTCCCTCCCTTTTTCCCTTCCTTCCTTCCTTTCTGCTTCCTTCCTTTTTTAAAAAAATTAAGTTCTTAAATTGCCAATTTCTTAGAATCTAGAAACAGCTCACATATTTATATCACAGAATCACATTAAATATTCACCACCATCTATGGAGCCAGTACTATTTCTTAGTACAGCTTTACAGATAAAAGATGCAAATTATCAGCAGTTTTCACCATGGTAAGCATGAACACCTTGAGGGCAGTACTTACATCCAATTCATCTCCTATCCCACCCTCCCCCAGATTTGTGATTTGCTAGTTGCTCAGTATCTTTTAGTTAAACAAGAAACTAAAAACACTAAAGTAAGTGGCAAATAATTTTGAATGGAGAAACTCAAATCTTGGTCACTAAAATAGTCATTAAAGGCATAGAATTTTACTTATGGAATAAAAACCCAAGATATTCAAGCAAATTCTTCTGTTCAACTCTTCCATTAAAAGCTCAGAATTCACTGATCTTAAGGCACAAATCCCTGGTAAGACTAGAGTTCTAACTAAAGAAGACTCTGATTTGCTCTAATTATTCCTTAAAAGTATATTATAGCCTATTATAATTATTTGCTCTTGACCTTATTCTGTCTTATTATTCTAGAAAGAAATGAAAGAAAGTGAAGGAATTGACACTTTTTTTTTATGAAGTTCTAAAAATATCCTAGGATAACATAATGCAAAAGCAACAAAGAAAGTGTCCTGTCATCAAATATTGTCTTGGACTTGCGGAGCCTGACACATTCCCTCAAGAACAATGCATAATACTGACATGGTCGTGTTTCTCTCAAGAATTCAATTTGTCATCATTCTGTCAGGCACCTAAGCACTCTAGTGGTGTATGGTGACATTCCTCTTATTCTCTAGTATGGAGAAAGAGTCAGAAGTGACCCATCCAATAACACAGTAAGGTTTTGCAATATGGATTGCATTCTAGAATAAGTATGAAATTTCCCACAAGCCCAGAAAGTCTACAAGCTATGAACTTCTGACCTCCTAGAACTTAACAGTGTAGAGACTCAAGAACAGTTCCTCGACTTGGAAAGGTGGGGTCTTTGTATGATACAGTTAACATCATCTTCTGCTTCCAGAATTATTTCTGTTTCCCAAGGGATCAGTTTTCAGAATGTCTAACTTGATCATGCTGCAGGCATTCCTTAAATATCTGATGATTCATAGCTAGTCATTCATATTTAACAATAAAGGAATAAGCCTGACTAGAAGATCTGTGCATGTGGGTGGAATTTAGCAACTGGCAGGATTCACATCTGTTCAGATTATCAAATCATTGGTCCATGAGCTGAATCAGAACTTATATAGTGATTTAAACAGTATAAATGAGATTGTAGATCACTTAAAATTTGGATATTTGACATAAAATTATATTTCTGGTATTTTTAAAAAATAGAGACCATGTGACACCAGTAGGCCCACATTCACAAATGCCATTTGGTCAAGAGTGGATTGCTATTCTGACTGTAGCATATTACACAACGTTATGTGTGACCAATCCGGTGCCTACTGACATCAGGAACTTAAGATACCCGAGAGTGACAGGCTACGCTTTGTGCTGGAGAATTCTTACATACTAGGACAGAGGATAAAGAGGATTTTATTCTGAAGTGGGAGACTATACTAACTACCCTTGCTCTTCCTGGAGAGGTAATTTGCTTCCTTTTTTTAAATATAAAAAATTAGACCCCAGGTACAGGAAATTGATTATATTCTACATGTTATTATCGGGATCTTCCCTTGTTATAGCTTACTCTATTTTTTTTTTTTCCTTTTAATTTCTCCTCCATCTTCCCATTCAATTTTCCTTCATGGGCACCCAATCAAATGCATCCCATACGATCTTGAAGAGGTATGTATTCATGAAAGAAAACAAAATATATTTACTTTAGTGTTGTGAAATAATTGTTTTAAATTTATTTAAAGGATATTTTGTTGTAGAATTCACCTGTCCCTAGTTTTTCAATTAACATTGTTTTAGTAATCTATCCATGCTGCTTTGTGTATAGCATATTCACTGATTCTGACTGCTAAATGGTATTCCATCATACATGCCCATTATTTGTTCATTCAACATATATTTAATTGCTGAGTGCCTGTTATGCTCCAGATGTTGTTCTAGGTCCAATGAACAAAGCAGACAAAGTGAAGCCGCTGCTTGAAAGTACGGCTTTTAACACTGTTCTGTTGTTCTTTTGTTATTCCCACATTACTTGGCTATGTAATAGGTCTTAAATTCTTGGTAGGATGAATCTCCGCTGCCCTCCTCCCCAATTTATTAACTAGTTGTGGATATCATGTCACATTTATTCCATTTACTATTTCACATATATTTTATTTACCATTAGAAGATGTAGGATGTTATCTCTGTAACTTTTAAATGGAAAAGTACTTTTAAAATTAGACAGAAAAGCACTAATGTTATCATTACATCAAAATTTTTAGTGAAGATTGTCAGAAACAAGGTAACAAATTATTACAGAATTATGGAAGAGATTATTTACAGCATCTAAAATTGAGAAGATACATATAAAAACATATATATGTATAGATATGTATACAGAGAAATTATATATGTTGAGCACCTAAAATAAATCTGTTAGAATATTTGTTCAAGTCTTATTTATATGTTAACATGTAAAAGAATCATAAATTCCACAATGTTGAATAGGTCTGCCTTAAAACATGCTACATGAAATTTTCTTTAGTCCTCACATAGTTTTTAATATTTTTCTATTTAAAGGTCTTTTGAAAACTTTGTTGGGTTAGTTTCCATATAATGTGCATTTTGCCATTACAGTAATGTCATCTCATTTTATGTTTTCTAGAAACAGTTGGGGATGCTCTAAGAAGAGCTATGAAAGGGCCTTTGAATTAGTGATTGCCCATGTAGAGGGAATGGTATATATTTTTGTAAATGATATCTATAAACTTTAATTTATTTATTAGTTCTAACAGTTTGTCTACTGATTCTTTGAAGTACTGTATGGAAATCATAATTATCTCCAAGCAGTTCAGAGGTTTACAGTGGCATAATCTAATGATGAGATTTAAATTACAAAAAGAAAGCAAACATAAACACAAATGACAGGTTAGAGTCACTTGTGAACATACATTAAAAATTATAAATATCAGAAATTGAATCTAGCAGTACATTGCAAACTATCTATCATGACTATATAGAGTTTATCAGCTTAAAATAAAACAAATGACCTGACTGATAGATACCCCATAGCAATTGCTAATGTTAAACAACCATTCCTGGTTAAAAGAGCAAACTAAAACCCTACTACTCTTAGTAATAGGGGAATAAAGTAAATCTCCTTTAAGAAATTACACAGCAAATACTATGCCTCATGGCAAATACTAAGAACAAACATAGTTAAGTTAATGAGAATGCTCATTATCACTGCTATGAGTAAAATTTTTGCGAGTTGTACCCATTCTAATAAGGTAAGAAAAAAGTAAAGACAAATTAGGGGGAAAAAGGAGCAAAAAGTGTTATTTTTACAAACTCTGTACTTGTCTTGTTAGAATATATAATGGAATCAAATGAAAAACAATTTGAAGTTATGAGTATTGAGTAAGTTGGCCCTATATGAGAGAAGTCTACAAAAATCAATAGTTTCCCATATCAACCAGCAATAATAATTAGGAAAGACTGAGAACTAAAAGCATTCACTGTAGGAAGGAAAGTTATTAAACATGTTGGAATAGGCCTAACAAAATCTATATAAGAAAATGACCCAATTTTACCTCAGGATATGAAACTTTATTAAACAGGAAAGCAAACTATTCTTGGATTAAAAAAGTAACTCAATAGCTTTAGAATATTAACACAAAATTTTCTACAATGTCTTCCTTCTCAATTAAATATAAAATAGTTTTTAAGGAAGCTAAGTTGATTTCCAGTTTTCTCACTCAGAGAAAATCTCACAAGGTCTGAGAGATAAGGAATTAGAGACATTTATCTGTAAAGGGATGGGTAGTCCTAAGTGGTAAATAGAGAGGATTTGGTGGCAAAGAGAAGCTTTTTAGAGATTAGACTGTTGGGGAAATGCAGAGAGGAGAAGAGTTGAAATTGGGGGGGGGGGGGAATAGCACCAGTTTCCTAAATAGCTGAGGAGCATGGCACATTCTCAACAAAGCCATAAAAATGCATACATTTAAACACACTAAATAATACTTGTTTCAGAATATACAAAACAGAATCCTTGCTCAGGGTGGTATCACGAACACACTGGCTAATACTTAATTTCATTTACTTCCAAATTCTCACTGAAAGGACCAAAAGGATAGCTAATGAGGTAGGGACTCTATCAGGGAAGAGCCGATGAAGATTGTATTTTACCTGTGAGAATATATTGAAAGATAGAAGGCATGTTAGACAGGAAAAAGGAATATAAAACTGCAATTTCCTGCAAGAGACAGAATAGTCTGAGAATAAGTAAAGTATGTCAAGGTTACAGCTAATTAATCAAGCTAGTTCCCTAGTCACCTTGACTACGCCTGAAAGGATGGTGCACTGGAGGCTTTTTGGAAAGGAGGACTAGGGAAATCCTACTGGAATCAATGGGAAATGATATTGTCCAAAGAAAAAAGAATTCAGACCCATAGCACAGATTACCAGTTAATTAATGTGAGGGTCCTGCTGTGGTGATAACTAAAAAAGACAATTTTGCCAATTATAGAAAGAAAAAAAGTGAAAGCTTGAAAACAACGAGATATGCTCTGGAGAGATTAAAACAAGAACAATGAAATCTTGGAACACACACACACACGTACATGTACACACCCCTATGCAGACACACAAAGAGACACATATAAAATAAAAAATAAATCTTAAACGCATCAAAATGTAAGTGAAAAATACTTTTGCAAGAAGAACATTTGCAGAATCCTCTGAACTCCAAAGGTAGTTTCCAAGAGTTTCTTGGGTTTTGGAAACAAAAGAAAAAATCCAGGTTCTATCAGGTGATAATTTTAAAAGGTGAGGCTCCTTCCACAGAGCTGGCATGCCATAAAGGGTTCCACCCTCAGTGCAGGGTTAGGCAGATGGTGGCCTTGCCTAGCCCACAAATCCAAGTTTGTCCCACCCACTGGCCCACCCAAGTAAACTAAAATTTTATGGCCTCCTTCAAAATCATTAGAAAATCTATTAACTCACAATAAGATTTGAGGGTTTAATGTAATTCATAAAAATAAAAAATTAAGAGAATAATACAATATGAGATTAAGAGATTCTTTTCATCTGAAAAGAATAATCATTGATTTTTAAATGATATCCACAAAGAAGAGATTGGCTATGAGAAAAAAAAAAGCTGGAATAACATAGTAAATACAGCTGAAGAAAAATTCTTAAACCCCAGAAGAAATGGTCCAATAGAGTGAACTGATACCAAAAATATTAGAGATTTGGAAGACAAATCAAGAGTGTGAAGTATGCATATAAAAAGCCTTCTCAAAAGAGAAATAGAGATGAACCTAGATGGTATTATGCTCAGTGAAATAAGTCATCAAGAGAAAGACAACTTCATGATTTCACTTACAAGTGAACAAACAAAACAAAAACAATTTATAAACTAAGACAATCAGAACAAAATGGTTATTGGAGGGGGAGCGGTAAGGGAGGTGAGTAAATCAGGTAAGAGAGATCCTTGTATGGTGAAGACTGGAAACTAGACTTGATGGTGAACATACAAATATGGACTTGTAATTCTGTATACACGAAACTTATACATTATAAACAAAAGTCACTTCAATAAAAATTAATAAAAGAAAAACAGAACTATGTTTTATTTTTGGTTTACTAAGAGTTTACATCAAAAGTAGACACTGAATTGTCATTAATGCCTCATTGGAATCGACCGATATAATCGTGTAATTTTTTTCTTTCAGCTATTGATATAAAAGTTTCTATTAATAAGATTTAATAAAACTGCATTCCTATTTGCTCATGGCATATTGCTCTTTAAATGTGTGGTTCAGTATCAAAGAAATAGAAGAAAAGTATGCCTTGAAGTAAAGAACTTACATTTTCAAGTTGAAATGTTTCACTTTACTTACAAGAAAATTAATGAAAAAAATCCTCATAAAACGTGTCAGTTTTAAGGATTAAAAATATAAATTCAGCATCCGACTAAGAAGAAAAGTGAACCACAAAAGTAAAATGAGTCCTGCTGATTTCAGATTTCTGTTCTGTAACAATAAATGCCAAAAAACAACCTAGCATTAGCTGCAGAATCTTTCTGGTACTGCAAGCACTCATCTGAGAATCACTGAATATTCTCAACCATGTAAAAACTCCTGAAGTCTACCAACCACCTTTCCATTCTAAAAGCAACTCCCTATTTCACTTTAGCTGACCACAGAATGAACTTAAAAGAGGAGATGGTAGAAAATATTAGCAAGTACTGAAAACAAATAAAACAGACTACACATCTTTAAAATACTCTATTGGAATTGAATGCAATTGTTGCTAATTTTATAAAATAGTTACATGAAACAATAAATTATCAAACTCTTAAATCTTAATAACTTCATTCAAAAACTGCAAAGGGTAATGGGACTAAAACACTGTAATTTTCTTTTTGAAAAATGAGGGTGTATAAACAGTTTTTTTCTTGATCATTGCTTCCTCGTTTATAAACAATTAACTATAAATAAGTTATCAGCACACAATTATCTCTCATCTCCTTATTTAATAACTTTTTTTTTTTTTTTTTAAGGAAAGGTGTAGGCAGGAGTGAAGGAGAGTAGGCGGGCAGGCAGGGAGAGGAGGAGGAGGTTTATTTTATTTAGTTGTTCATCCTGGCACAGCAGGGAACAGGCTGCTGCTACATACAAGCCAGGGTACCAGACAGAAGAGACATCTGACAGTCCTCTCATCCAAGTACTAGAGAGTATGTGTGTGTGCATGTGTGCGTGTGCACACGTGTAAACTATCTGTGGCTGGGAAAGCATCATTTGAAAGGATTAGGAAGAAATAAGACCTGGTCTTCACCCTGGGATAGGCACAGTACTCCCTGCAGCTGAGCACTACGCCACTGCTGTTCTTAAAATGTAATTCATGTTCTGGTTAGCCAGCAATTATAGCTTTAAGGAGCTGAGACCTCATTTCATCTCTTTGGGGGTATCACTTGGGGCCTATGAAAATGGTTATTTAGAAACATGCATAAAATCTAACGACTGTTTCAACAAAGTGTATCTCTTCCCCAAGGTTCACAATCTAGCTTTGTTGTTAATCCTTCCCAGAACAAATGATATAAAGTGAAGTTCATTTAAATACATTAGTTACACGTGAAGCGTTTACTCCACTGGAAATAATGAAAATAAACAAAAGTGTTATTATTGAGGATATGAGGTCCATTTTGTGAAAACTAATTTTTACTCATTTGCTATTTCAGTATATCAAAATATTCACACTATTTCTTATTTCCTTAAATCAGAGCAATGCTGTTTCTTCAAAGCTTACAGAAAGCAATTTTTCCATTCACTGTTATTATTTTTTGAGTTCTACTGTCAAATATATTTCACTGGACACAAAGGGGACACATATAACAGCTTTATCCAAATCATACTTCACTTCAGCTTGTTATTTAGGTTTGTTTCTGAGCTTCAATTTTCCTTCTATCCCAAAGCGAAAGCTTATTTTCCACTGCTAGTGCAAAGTGGTTTTCACTGGTCCTCTTACATGGAAGCAGAGTTGCAATTGCTAGTTTGCGTTTTCCTTCTCCAGTGGACTGAGAGAGAAGCACTCCAAGGAAAAGACCATAGTTGATATTACCTAACTGGATTTTCACCTTTCAGAAGCATGTTCGGCCAGTAGCTGAGGGTTAAACTAATTTTCACTGATTGAGGAACAGAAGGCTGAGGACACTGAAAGCATGAAGAGCATGAAGTGGTGCCCCTTCACAAGTCTGTACTCCTTCTTTCCTCTCCAGTGAGCTGGACAGTTCATAAACCAGTGAGCATTCGAGAAGTGGAATTATATTTCCAGGCTGTCTAAATGTCCAGTGCGATTCTTAGCTCAAAGACATTTGCCCCTAATTAAACATGCAAAGGATCATTCTTCCCAGGTTTCTAACTTTGGTGGGAGCACCCATCCTAACACCAACCACAGAGATTCAGAATCTCGCCCAGATACTGAATGAGGCCTGGACAAAAAAGTGACAACTACATTCCCTGATTAAAAAGAAGGCTCGAACCAAACACTGCTGTGTGTGGCCTCAATGATAAAACACAAATGAAAACCAGAATTTCACTGAATTGCTTTCTCTGGAACAAATTTGATACTAGAGATAGAATCCTGAAGTTTCTTGAAAAACAGAAGCAAAAATAAAAGCAGACAGTATTGTAATATAATGGGGAAATCAAGATCTATACGAGCTCACAATCTCAAATCAGGTAAGAATCAAGCTGCTGCCTGTGAGGTAGTGGGAAGATTCAGGCCAAGCCAAGACTGAATTTAAGAAGCCAACACTGATGAGGATTTATCTCGTTATATTCGGACGATTGGCCCCAGAAAGCGGTAAAAGTAGTGTGTGCCCTAAGATTCTGACAAAACTGAGCTTGACTGTAAACGTGATACCAACAAACCACTGCAGGATTCAAAATAATAGTATCGATTCTAATTCAAGATTCCTTGTGAGATTTCTTAGTTGAAAAACAGCTGCCATGGTTAAACAGGGTATTTCATGTTTTATCACAATGAAAAAAATCTCTAAAAAACAACTTACCTCAAAAAGTTAATTATTAATCCACCTCGAAGGAATTTTAGAGTTGAGAGAGAGAACTGAAGTACTTAGCCAACTGAATCAGTTTACTTAGTAAATTATTCATCTTTCCCTATCAATTTGATTACTTACATACACTTGTACTCTTGAATATATTCTGGTCTTTCCAGCTGTATACAATGCTCAGTATCTGACCAGATGAAGATTTCCAGTTGCATCTTTGCATTATACCCATAAGGAACCACAAGCAACAGGAAACCCTAGGGCCGGCTCTGGAACTGAGTTCCAGGTGGCAGATTCAAGTTTGGATTTGTTAATCCACCGTCCTTAAGCTTTTAGTGCCATCTAGTGGACCGTCCTCAGTTTTTCTACAGAGTCAAGAAACACTTCCTAGCTTAAACCACTGGGGCGATTTAGCACATCAGAAACTCAACCTTTATCATGTATAGGATTGACCTCTGCCTCCAATCTTTTTCCATGGTCCCTCTTTTAGGTGTCAGTGATATAAAAGCCAGGTGAATCTCAGAGAAGTACTCCTGTCTTCAGTCTCATGACTTCCAACTAGCAATGTAATTAAAGTACTGGTAAATAAATTAGCAGAGAGGGAAGTCAAATAAATAAAAATGAGGACAACCCTAGAACTGACTGCAAATAAAACAAATGGGCCTCACTTTAAGACACAAACACAGAGAGGAGTTTCCTTGTTCCAGGGGAAACCATGGAATTCACAGCCTCAGGAAATCTTCCTCACAAACCAGAATTAATTTGTTCCCCTCCTACATCACGCAGGCCTATCTCACAGTACTTGGCTCTTTGTTTTACAACCGAGAAGGCTTAATGCAGGTCAATCTGTCACCCACTTTAAGGATAAAGCGAATATCTGATTCATCTCAGATTCCAACAGCCCTGACACTTTAAGAAGAATTACTTGCCCTGTGAAGGTGACTTTAGTAAAACTTTAAAGGGGGTACCAGTGCACACACAGTTCATTCAGACATTAATCCAGATGATCCACACCTGTTTCCCAGATTGTACATTTCACCCATTCATTTCTTTTTATTAGTCTGACCTCAAAGCGATGACATATTTTCTGCCTTTCTTTTCACATTTTGGTGTTCCCCATTTTTCCACTGCTTGTATGCCTTTTTAAATGAATATGTTAGTGATTTATCTGTGTTCCTTCACCCTTATCTCTGTTCTTAAACTCTAGGCAAACATTATCTTGATGTCAAAAAAGTATATCAACATGAAAACCACAACTTCTATCACTGAGACTTCACTGTATGCTCCATGCTTTAATATACTGCCTCATTTAATTTTTGTAACAATCTAGCTGTTCCTCATCCTTCACATGTCACTTCAAGGATGCATTCTGACACCCTTTACTACAACAAACCTTTATCAATACTGTATATCTCAGTGCATTATACATTTATCATAGTACCAAACATAGTTAAAATTCTACATTACTTAAAACCAAAGGCTATCTTCCCTTTTGAACACAAATTCCTCTAAGGATTAATAATTTCTACTTTTATTCACCCCAGTGTCTCCATCACTTGACTGATAAGCATTAACTTGTCTAAAACTAATCACAGCAGATTGACCTCTGCCAAGTAAAAATGGGCATTATGCAAAATGAAGTGGAAATTAGATAAGGTCTGGCTTTGAAGGAATTCCACTGTGATCAGAAGCCCAGTATGGACCCACAACCCAACCTCTTATGGCTATGTTGTATCATGGTTAATGCTTCCCCAACTATGACTGCTGATGGGGCTAATCCTATCACTAGTTTGCTATGTCATACAGCTTCAAGACTTCAACAAGACTTTGATTCTAGCCCCCAACACCACTGAAGAAGTGTTATTCTCAGTAACATCTTTTCAGTCACTATGTTCTATTCACTTTGCTTTCAGCTGAGCTGACCAAAAACCTCCACCAGGAGGCTCAATGTTCTGTAACCAGTGTGAAATAATGCAGATACATTTTATTATCAAAGCCTCAACTCCTTCATATCCCAACCATGAGCACTGAGCGTTGAGGGTTAGTCCTAAGGCTCTGTTATGATATATTGTTTCTGTAACCCTTAATTATTCTAGAGTAGGTCCTAGTACATCCTATACTATGCAACTCAAGTACCAAAGACTAAATGTAGGGGTTACTCAAAGCTGATGTCCATTTCACCCAGATCTCTGTGCATTCCCCTAGAAGTCATCTGGTCAGGGTACTGCTACTGCTACTGCCCTGAATCTTTTTTAATGAAGATGAATTCAGCACCCAAGTATGTGTGCTTCTTTGCTGTTTGCCTTATTGGTATGATAAGGCAGTGTTTGACATATTTGGGCACTACCAAAATACTTGCTCAACATTGGATCTAATGAGTAAATAGATGGATGGACAAATACCTTCATTAGGTAAGCATTCTTGTCTATTTTATAAGTAAAGGAAACAAAGCAGAGTCATCAAGTAACCTGGAGAAGATCACTCCATTAGTGAATGGTGGGATTCACCAGGTTTGAATTCAGGTCTAACAGATTCCATGACTTACACTAGATCACTACACTCTACCACAAAATGGGGCCCTCCTTAGGTGCGCCAGTACTAGGTCAACTGTAAGTAATAACACAACAATAACAGCCATACTTTTGAAAGATTCCAGATGCTGTTCTAGGTACTTTATTTCTGGGATGAATGGAAATCTGAGCCAATTATGCCAGAGAGCAGGTAATTTAAACCCTACAAGATTTGAAGGAATTAAGATATTGATAATAACATTTTCTACCTAATTTCAGACTGGTGAGGAATGGGGCACTGAGCCTGCTGGTGGAAGCTTTTGGTGACCCCAGCTGTCAAGAAGTGAGAAGGAAGAGGTAGCAGAGTTAAATAGGGGCTATCAAGAATCAAATACAAGAATTAAAATTCAAGATTTCAGGCTAGGAGAATATAGCTCAACCAAACACAGAAAAATCTTTCAAGTTTAAGTTATCTGAAGACTGCTAGTACATATGCAATTTTACCGGCTAATGGAAACAATAAATTCCAGAGGAAAATGTGACCTCCTGCTGTGTACAGAATGCCATGGTGCTACCATGTAATGATCCCCATCACATTCCAGGCACTGTGCTGCATGCTCTATGCGCATTATCTTATTTGCAACTTCCAAAAATTTTATGATTAAATCACCACTCACATGAAAAGAAACGGTCAAAAAATTTAAGAATACCCAAGTCACTAATAGAAAGAGAACTTTTACATATGACAAGATTACCATTCAATGGGGGACATTTTACTGTTTTTCCCTAAAATCTTTGTAAGTCCCATATTTGTCATGCCCCTTGAGTACTTTTTAAAGCGTGATAGTGGAACGTATTCCATAGGCTCATCATGGCTCTGTAGTTCCTCTACAGTTACTTCATATTCTGTACTTGCTATCCATGTACAATGAAAGTAAAAAATATTTAGGTGCAGAATAGCTTATAAAGATTTCTTAGACTTGCTACACTCTAAGAGAAATTAGCCTCAGAAGCACCTCCACAACAGAAACCACCAGATTGCAAAAGCAACCGTCTGATTCTGCTTGGTGAGCTCCTGAATAAGCCCCAAAGAGACCACAGTAACCGACCTCCAAAAGAACATTTCTGTGGAGGAAGACAAGGAAACTCACATCACCTTTAAGGTAAAGGCTAAAAGGGGAGGCAGCATGGACCCCACATAATCAAAAGGCTGAGAAATGTTAGTGATATCCCAGGTAGGAAGAATACAGGCAGAAAACTCTTCCCCATCTTACTTGGCCTGACAAGGGACAAGGGGAGCGACTGTTCAGTAGTCAGTCAGTCCACTTAGGAAGTCTACAGCAGGAAACAGGTTGTAGTCAGAAATGGAAGACGTTCAGGTCTCACCTGGTGAGACATAGTAACGCTAGCAGCTGCCTCACAGACAGTTTAGATGATCCTGGAACCCTGTTTTTCCGACAGAAGGAATGTGGAGATGTGGGTCTCAGAAGTAGCCTGAGACAAGCGCAAGACAGAGAAGGTAAAGCTTTTAGTTCTAAAATGCACTTTCTTTAAATGACAGCCAGTGGGTAAGTCTTGCAAACATCCTACAAAACAGTTTTAACACATCAATTGCCAGCTGATGCTGTGCTGAGCTCAATTTTATAGTAAAATTTGTATTAGGAAATATTTTGAAGATACAGAATAGCAGCAATAGATGCCAATGTACAAATCATAGAAATTTAAGATTCTAACACTGCCATTTTGCTTAAAGATAAATTTCTTTAAATAAAACATAGGAAACGTCAAAGCTCTTCCTCATCCCATCTTCCTTTCCTCCTTATGCTGAATAGACTTTTTATCACTCCAAACATATTTGGCTTTTTATTATAACCTATGTACTTATGCAGTTTGCTTTTTGTCACCAAACAAGCATTATATTTACCCATGTTGATACACGCGGACCTGCTGGATTCACGGTGACTTCTATCTTGAACTTCATTTTAAAAAAACACCTCAGTTGATCCATTCCATGTAGGCTGTTTCTACTTTTAATATTCATTTCTACTTTTAATATTCAAAGACCAACTGGTAAGGGTCAATCTCGTGTATATCTCCATGTGTACATGTGCAAGTTTCTTTGAGTCCTCTCCTTGAGGTGGCAATTCTGGGTCATAAGTTCTGCACCCTCCAACTTTACTAGGTATTACAAAATTAGTTCCAAAGTAATTGTGTCAATTTACACATCTATCAGAAAGGTATGAGTTCTTTGCCCATTTTTTTTTTCCTAATTCATTTCTAAGCAGTCTTTTGGAAGTTATTTCAAAGCAAATAATTTCTCCCCATTAAGGCTCGTTATTTTTTGCTAAGTGTCTTTTATTGTACAAGATCACCTTAATGATAATGTGGAAAACTGCATCATTTTCCTTCTAGATTTGTGCTTTTCTTTATAAATTCTGTACCCAGTGATACATTTCTTCATTTTGTTTAAAATAATTGCTCTTTGCATTTATATCTTCAAACTACCCAGAATGTATTTCTGTGTATGCTGTTTTTTTTTTTTTTTTTTAGAGAGCAACTGAAAAAAAAAAAAAAAAAGTCCATCCTTTCTCATCAATAACTTTAAAACTATCTGTCAGATATCCTATTTCATATACAAGTACACCTGTTCGAAGGTTCATTATTTTGGTCTACTGTGTTGATACTGGCTGTTGGTTTCACACCACTTAAATCACTAGAACTTCACAGTAAGTTTGGATACCTGGTAGGGTAAGTCCTTCCTAATTACTATTTTTCAGATTTGCTTTGGCTCTTCTTGCTCTTTACTCCACCATATAAATATCAGGATTAGTTAAAATCTCCCATTAGTGTATTTTTTAAACTGCTTAATAATTTGTTGCCATAGTGACATGAAGTTATTGAGTTTTTCTGATTTATGGTTGGTTGGTCAAATCTTTTTAGTATTCCATCGCCGATCAACACAAATAGATGGTGTCATTGGGAAAGAGGGGAGGGGGAGCTGTGTTAAAAAACGTAACTTTATTCAATGTCATATTGATTTTCCAAATTAATCTGGTGAGGTTGAGAATAGTTATGATAAAAAGTCCCCAACCATGACAATGAATCTCCATTTATTTAGTCTTCTTTTATGTCCTTTAAAAATTAGTAAGTTTTACTTTCCATAATGGTCTTAAAGTTTGCCAGATTATTCCTGTAATTTTTTTTTTTTTTTTTTTTGCTATATCTTGCATTTGATCTTCTGGGCCACTAGTACAGTCTCTCCTGTGAGTCACCTACTTTTATTACTCTGTTGAAAAACCATGTTTTTAGAGTTGTACGTGTGTTACAATTCAGATTTCTCCTAAGTACTTTGTTGTTCATCTGTCTTTTCAGTAATTATGACACGAACATGGGTCCTAATATTTTAACCTGATCCTTCTTTCTCTGGTTGTAGACAGCTTTGATCATACAATTAACATTTCTCTCAGATAAATAGGGGAATTCCACAAGTGCAGAATAAAAAGGTCTCTTGCCCTGAACTTATGTAAAGAGAAGAGACTTTTATAACCCCTTCTGAGGCACCTTGGAGGAAGTACCTCTGAGTTTTTTATGGGCAAGCCCTTCTCCCCTGCCTTTAATAGGATGGAACATCTGACGCAATCCCCTGGCCTTTAGTGAACAAGAAGACCCAGATGTCTTATACTAGGCTGAAATCCTCAGATGCTGCAATGCCAAGCTCTCTCAGGGATTCTCTGAGCTTCTGAGCTCTGATGCTATTCATATTTGATTCCTCCACCCCTAGGAGTAGAGCCCATTTCTCTCCACAGGAGTCAGCAGTTGGCTTTAGAGCCAAGGACAGGTAGTTTGTATTTAGGAATGGAAGCCATTATGGTCCCCAAATTCACCATTGGTATATTTTCTATTTGTTTCCTAGTATTATTTTGTTGGTGGTGAAAATTCTATTAATTGATGTTTCGGTGTTTTGTTTTCTTTTGCAGCTTTATAGTTTGTTGGCCAAATCTTTAATTTAGCATTTCATCCACGTTCAACACTTATGAATGGTGTTTTTGGGAGCAAAGGGAAAGGAAATTCTGCAGATTTCTAAAGAAAAGGCAAAAAGGCAAACATGACCAGCATTATCCACCTGCTTTTTAAAATAATGGAGCCAATAGACCTTTTTTTGGAAAACCATCTGATGTGAAGTGGTTTTTGTTGCTATTGCTGGTCATTTGTTTTTTAATACTGGGAACACCGAGATTCACTTTGAAAAACACCCTGAAATTTTAGAAGCAGCATCCATCGCCTCCCACTCTCCCCCTCCCAAAATTGATTTGGTTTGAATGGCCAGAATGATCCATTTTTCCATTTTTAGGTGGGCAAATGTTTGTAAAACATCTTAAAACTGTGTCTCATTTATCAGGAAAACTTAGAAGGAAGCTTTTAGTAGAATTTCTACTTGCACACACAAGAAGACTAGTACGCAGGTTCAAGTTATACTTTTAACATGAACTTGTTGAAAGAAACGTTAACAAAAATTCTAAAACGAAATTAAACGAGTTTGAACTATTTCCTCGCAAAAGCACAAAAAAACTATGGCGAGGAAGTTAACAAGACATTCTTAAAACGTAGAAGTAACTCTTCCTTGTACTAGTCCTTGGATACCATTGAACGGGTTCTTCTTTGCTTGAAGTTTCTTTGAAAAACGAATTTGGTCCCAAGTCAGTACGCACTGCACTTAGTATCTGCTCCGGCCTTCCCATCTCTCGGAGCGGCTTCCTAGGCGGCCTCCGCCCCGGGGAACCCTGCGCCCCGACCGGCTGTAGGACTCGCGCGGGGGAGGACACCCCCTTTCCATGGACGGAGGGAGGCCGCGATCCACTCTGCCTACCCGCTCGTGGCCTCTCGAGTAGCGGTCGCTCCGGCCGCCGCCGTAACTGTCGCGGCCGCCACCGTAGGCGTTGGGGGAGCAGCCCCGGTACTCGTCGTAGCGGCCTCCGCCGCCGTAAGATGGAGGTGGCCCACGTGAGGGGGGAGCGCCGCGTGGGTCCCCGTAGCTCTCGAAGGGGTCTCGGTAGGAGCCTCCGCTGGGATGATCCCCGTAGTCACGGTCGCGTCCCCCGTAGCCATCGCGGTCACCGTAGCCTCTCGACAGACAGTCGTCCCGGGCGCTGGAGTGGCCGTAATCGCGGTAGGTGTACATCCTGGGCGAGGGCGCAAAATCCCGGGGGTCGCGGGCACTCGCGTAGTCTCGGCTGGAGTACCCGTCTCTGGGCAAGTAGCCCTCTTCCCGGGGACCCAGGTAGGGGTCCCGGCGCGGGGGCGGTAGCTCCCGGCGCGGCGGGCCCACATAGGGGTCTCGCCCGCGCGCCGTCGGGGCCCGCCCGCGCATTCCCCCGCTGCCGCTGCGCGTCGGGCTGGACGGCGCGGCCCTCTTGGTAGGCGGACCGTCCCTGCGCGGCGGCGGCCCGCGCTTCATGGGCAGCGGGGCCCTGGAGGGCCGCGGGTCAAAATCGCCGGCGTAGCCGCAGTCATCTGCGGGCCCGCCCCGGGAAGGGGGTCTCCGCGGGCCGCCCCCGCGGGTGCCGCGCAGGCCCCTCGGGCGACCGCGGCTGCGGGGCGGTGGTGGACCCCGCCGGCCGCTCTCAAATGCCGGCTTGGTGGCCTGGGCCACCTTGATGGCCTTACCATCCAGGGACTTGCCGTTCATGTCTCTGGCGGCGGCCTTGGCGTCTGCGGGGCTTTCGAAGGTGACGAAAGCGAAGCCCCGGGACTTGCTGGTTTCTCGATCTTTCATCAGAAGCACCTCGATGATGTGGCCATACTTGCCGAAGGCCGCCTCGAGGGCTTTCTCGTCTGTTTCGGGGTTGAGCCCGCCAATGAAGAGCTTTCCCGGGCGATCCGCTTCAACCATGTCTGCCGGTCCAGTGGTCAATGGCGGTGAGAGGCGAAGAGGTGGCGTCCGTCGCGGCTTTTGAGTCGGCGCTCCGAGGGCGGCTCCTACCGGTCGGGCGGCGCGTCGCAGACTCCACGAACCGCAGTCAGCGCCCCCTTCTGCGCAGGCGGAACGCTGGGGTCAGTGCCTCTGAGGTCTGGGTCCTGCAGCCGCCTGCTCATGCTACCGTTGATTGGTTGGTTGTCCTGGGAGATAGGTTGGCCGTTTGGTGACTTTCTTTACGGCCTTTAAAATTCGACTTATCGTGGTGGTGGTTTAAGGTCTTTTAATTCACCTGGAGTGCTGATGCCAATGAAAAGCCGTTAAGTTACTCCCCCACCCCCGCCCACACACACCCTGACTCATGAGAATTATAATGCATTCCAAGTAATCCAAACCGTTTACAAATGAAAGGTTGATTGGAAAATGAAATAATGTCAGCATTTTAAAGTGCAGTTTGTACATAAAATGTATTAAGAGTTTTGTATTAGCCAGTGGGAAGAGAAGACGAAGTTGGTTGATGAAACAGGAAGAGAGTCATTCTTTGGACACACTGCTTTATCTCCTGCACCATTTTCTTCAGTTTTTCAAAATGGTTATATAGCATTAATACAGTCCTTCAAAGGTATTGTGTAGCAAGTCACCTTTTGGGAAAACCGACAAAACTTGAGAGCTCTGGATCACTCGTCAAGGAAGCACTTGAGTAAGCAAAAGTGAACTGAAGCCTTGGCCTCTTCCTCTGAAAGAAGAGGCATACCTCGGCAAAACAAACATTTGGGATTCCTTCACACAAATCAAGCAATTCTAATCTGTTTCTTATGATATTCTCTAAATGGAAATAAATGTTAATGTAAACTGGTGAACATAGTTTTGCCTGAGATTGCAATGTCTAAAACACTTTTTAAAAAACGGTGTTTGGGGTGTTTTAGGACTTCTTAAAAAATGTGGTATACATTTTTTTAAAGTCCATAATGGAAAAAAATTAAATGAGTAGTCATGAAAAATCTCTATGTGTGGATCAACATAAACATGTATATATATGTATACACATACATATATATATATACTTCTTTTTATATATAGCATATATATGTCACATTGGTTTACTTCAATAGCTATAAGAGGTAGAGATGTTTCTGACTTTAACTTGGATGGACCTCCTTAAGATGTTAAGATATTTTTAGAATGTGTGAATGGAAGTTAGTTAAATGTATTACATCAGGTCATCAATTGCAGTAACAGATTTTTACTATCAAAACATTATTTCCAAAGTAAACCTGCCTGTTTGGGATGCATTTATTTTTAAATATATTGATGATTTTTGTTTGCTCATACTTGAACTAAAATTTTATATTGTTCATATTTTTGTGCATAAAGAGTATCATGATTTCCTTTTCCATACTGAACTGGGGGAGATTTTTGCCTACATTCTTTTAGATTTAAGTCTATTCGGATTTTTAAAAATTTCTTCTTGACTTGGTTTTGGTAAGATATACTTTTCTGAGAAGTTATTTGTTTTTGTTTAACTTGAAATTTTATTTTATCCATTATTATGTTATGTTTTGTTTTCTTGTTTGTGATCAATCTTGTCAGAAGTTTTTATCTTTTCAAAGAACCAGTGTTTAGTTTAACTAGTCCTATGTTTTGATTTTACTTGATGCTATTGTCTTCCTTTCCTTCTTTCCACATTATTTGAATTATAGTTTATATTATTTTTGTCTAAGTTTTAGGTAAGACACAGTATATTAAGAAGTTTATAAAATTGTTTTTTCATGCAATACATACACATATGCTATTTTGCTGTACACTTGAAACTAACATTATACATCAATTATAATTCAATTTATTAAAGACCATTTCTTCTAATCATTATAGCTAAGCTTAAAACTTACTCTCTATGCAGTAGTTAATGGCTTGCCCTGATCTGTGTGATACATGGTGTTTTCATTGTTCAGATTCTAACAATTTTTCCATTTTCATTATTTCTTTCTTGACCCATAAATTGTAAAGAAGTATGTTTAAAATTTTTTTAAATTAGATTTTAGGTTACTTTTGTCATGCTCTGTATTATATCAATGCTTTTTTTTTTTTTTTTAACTTGCTTTGTAATCTTGTATACATGTACGTGTATTTGTGTGCTGTGTTCCATATATGCTTGAGAAGAATTATAGTCCCTAAATGTGAGGGTAGAAGTATTTCCTTATATTATAAAATTCATATTTTCTGTCCTAACTCATTTTATATTTGATGAAACTGTCGATAATTCAGAACTGGCTTTACATCTCCCATATTTGTGGACTTGTCAATTTTTCTTTATTTTCATATTCATTTTTGCTTCATGTACACTGATACATTAAACTTGAGAATTGCTGTGTGTTTCTGGTGAATGCCTTTAGTATATAATGCTCCTCATTATTCATAATATTTTACCTTAATCTATTTTATCTGCTTCTTATCTAGCTCAATATTTTTCAGATTTCCTTCTGCCAGCTTATTGTGTCTGTGAAGCACTTTTCTCATCTAATTTCCCCAATCTTTCTTGCCTTCTCTTGTATCAAATGATTTCTCTTTCATCCTTTCTTTTTCCTCTAATAATATGGAAGAAGTTGTGCCTTCTCTCTGTATTCTTTGAATAATTACTTTTTATGTTTTTATTGAAGATTAACTTACACAAGTTTATAAGTTTATGTGAATTTGAAGCTTGGTTAAATTTACATAATTGTACACAAATGTAACCACAACCCATATCGAGATCTGGAATACTTTCATCACCCCAAAAATTCCCTCTTGCCCCTTTCAAAAAAAACTTTCCTTTCAGAGGTAACCACTTTTCTGACTTATCAACAATAAACAGTTTGCCTGTTAGTAAACTTAAAAAGAATCATTTTTGATTCATTTTAAAATTACATACTTAATCTCTGCTGTGCTTAAATTGACTCTTGATATTAATAATTAGACTTAATGAAATTTACTTTTAGTTCATATACAAACCAGATAAAAGAGATTGAGGTTACAAGGAATGAGGAAAGATAACCAAGGTGACAGAAAAAGTAGCAAAACAGTGTAGGAAGATACCAACAAATATTGTACAATCAATTGCTGAAAATTTGCAAATTGAATGAGATCATCTTGAATAGATATAAAGTTAATATAAATAATGCAAGAAAATGTCAGATTAAATCCAACCTATTTCTTAAAAGGAAGCATTAAGAGATCAGACCTCTAGTGATTGGAAATTTATAGAAATCACCATTACGCAAAAATATTTCTGATACTAGGATATTTTCAGTTTTAAATTCAATCACCTGGAATTAATTTTTCCTCCATTAAAAAAAATTTGTAAATCATATAGAATGAATTAATCTGTTTCTAGTTATTTTCACTCAGTATATTTTTGAGACATCCCAGTATTGCACATAGCAGTAGTCTGCCCTTTGAATGTATTTCAGTATTCACTGTGTGACTATACCACAATTATGTCCATCTTCCTCTTGATGGACATAGGGACTTGTTTCCACTTTTTGTTTCCTCTAGTTCCCCACAAATTCCCAACCCCCCATCCAATCAATAACTTTCCTTCATATACATCCAAAATCTATTTGCTTTACTTTGTGTACTGCTACAACCTCCATACAAACTATCACCACATGTAGTATAGCTATGTAGATGTGTATATATACATCTATGTAAGTGTGTGTATGCATATATATATGATATGTATATATATGGTCTTTCCCCCAGTTTCTGTCACAGAATTCCTATCACCTTGGCATTTCTTAAGGGATAGTCTTTTATTTATAAGGAGTATCTTTTTACCTGAATTAATGCTAATGAGGAGACTTCTGGTGAGGTCCTATATAGCTGTAGAATGGAGAATGGTAACCTGAGATACATACACAGACACAGACACAGACACACACACACACACACACACACACACACACACACGCAACACCTCACTAGGATAGGGAAGCTGGAGAATGAGCTATTTCTGTGTTTATTCTTTCCAGTGAAAGTAATGGGACCACTGCGTGTACCAAATTTTTGCTCTCTTTTGTTCCAGGGTTCCTAATAGGTAGATTAGCTTGGGAAAGTCCAAGGAGCCCCCAAAAGGGCCATTACCCTTAAATAAAATCTTTAATTTTTACCAGCAAAAATCAAACAGTATTAGAGTTATAGTTACAACTCAAAGTCAGCTGAGGCAATGGAAATTCTCCCATATTCTTAACTAATTGTAACTTACAAACCCAAAAGCCCAAGACTTTATCCCAATTAAAGGGTATACTCAGCATCTTAGCAATCAAAATGTGTCCTCCTGTGTTACAGAGCACTGACTCAGGAGTCAGACTCACCACTGGATGCCAAACAAGGACGCAGACTGAAGACAAAAGTTCTCCTTGCTTACAGATTTCAGTTGCTGCATCCCAGGTTCCAACGGAGGTTTGGATCCAGATCTGTGTAGGGCACCATACAACTGTCAAAGTGAAACAGTACTGGACACTAGTTAAAGGTGGCAACACAGTCTTAAGTATAAACTTAAGCTGTATAAACTGAGCTCAACACCAACTAAGACAAAGGTGGCAGGCTTTAAAAAGGAGAACAGAGAACAAAAGGAACTGATGGGTAAGTAAAAATGTGAGAAAATAAAAGGTGACTGAGGGCATGGGGAAATGGAAAATTGCAGAGGGGGCAAGTGAAAAATTACTGAAAATGATTTGGGATAATATATTCTGCAGTTTGCAATGACTCAGCACAGAGGCTGGGTCTTGATCAGAGACATAGTTGAGTACAGATGGAAGCCAGACTGAAGTTTGGACAAGTGTCTTAGCACAGTGTTTTGGCAAATCCCTTGAGTGTCATGGAACTCACAACTCTTATAATGACTAATTTATAGGTGATATCTATGATTTTGAGTGCTGCAGAATGTAAGGACATGTTAGGATTGATACAGAACTGCCAGTCCACCATGGAAAAATCACAGATGGCTCTACATAACCCAGATACACAGCAGGTTATTCTCAAGAAAAGAGCCAGGCTGATGGGTTGGAATCCCTATAAAGTCTGTTTACCCTGAGGAGGAGGAAAGTCCAACTCCCTCTTAAAGTTCCAAGTGGAATACTTCACATGAAGTAGCTGATGTGCTCTATATGTATGCTAGTCATGTGGGACTGGCTTTATGACAACTAAGATACTCACCTACTACATATGCCAGTTACTCAGGTCATGGTAAATGTTGTGTGTAGGAGGCTCTTTGCATGTACAATCATGCCACACAACTGAGCAACATTCTGAAAAGGCTTATAGAATGTGCTGTCTAGAGTCCCCTCCTCAGTCTTAAAGTTACTAAAAACTAACAAAAAATGAGGAATGATAAAGGGAAGAGTCAAAGGATTTGTCCCAACAAGATGGATTTTTTCAGATGGTTATTTATAAAAGGGGTGACTAAAATGGACTTGGATATAGTCCTGAAGAGAGTGTTAATATAGCACAAAGGTTGAGTGGGTATTAGGACTTCCTGCTCTAGTCCTTTACTATTCAAAACCTCAAACAAGTGTGCTTTGTTGACACCATTTTGGAGGGATTTTTAAAAGCCTGAAGGCAAAGATTATGATGAGAAACTCACTTCAATAAGATGAAGATTGATAAAAGGGTCTAGGTCCCTTACTAGACACCGGCTGGGAACACCAAGTCATATGAGAGGGTTAAATGATTAGGGATAGAGAAGAGTCATTTCTGGGACTCCTGGAGACGGGAGCCTCATGCACTGTAGTATTAAAACCCATTGGTGAAGCCCTTATTGGAGCTACAATTAGACTGAGTAGAAATGTGAGGGTTGATAGAATCAGAGTAGAAGGTTTGGATGAAAATTAGAAAATTTAAACTAAACTAAAATTTAATGTATGTGAAGTGGTTGGGTCTCTTCATGTCTTTTATCTGAATACATTATATAGATAGATATTGTATCTGGGGAAGGTTTCCCCTACTTAATATTTTAAAACATGAAGCATGAAAATTCCTCCAAGTAAGAGTAATTAACATGATCAATGGGACCAAGTAAGATTGCAGGCCACACAGTGTAAAATAAAACCCAGAGTGCCAATATAGGTGGATTGTCTGTACAACAGACCTACGAGAAGCAGAAATTGGGGCTTGTGGGTAAAGGATGTGGAAATCCCCTTCCCACACTCCCACCCCCACCCCTGAACTCCCCATGACTGCTTGGACTTTGGACTAGAGAATGTCCATTTGAGAAACAACCATTCCTTTAAGACTGGACATTAACTGAAGTGATCCTATAACTAGAGGACATAAAATAATCATTACCTCATACCCATTAAGATGGTACAATAAAAGCAAAAAGAAGAGAACAAATATTGTCAATGAGGTGGAGAAATGTGAACACTTATGCACTGGTGATGGGAATGTGAAATAGACACAATGCAAGACAGTACAGTGGCTCTTCCAAAAGTTAGAATTAAAATTATTATATGACTCAGTAAATGAATTAAACAAGGAGGACATTAGTCTGGGGTGGCTCTAATGTCCAGGTGGCCTATGTAGGAAAACTCAAATCTAAGCCTGTGAATGCTTCAAGATTAAGAAACCTAAGGACAACCTTTTGTGGGTGGAATGGATGAAGGTGTTGAAAAGATACATTTCCAGCTATAAGTAAGATGTAATGTACAGCATGGTGACTATTAACAGAACTAATATTTTTGAAAGTTGCTAAAGTAAATCTAAAAGTTCTCATCACAAAAATAATTGCAACAGTGTCGTGATAAGATGTTAACTAAACCTCTTGTGTTAATCATGAGCAATACAGGCATAAAATAATTATCAGCTACACCTAAAACTATTACCATGTTATGTGTCAATCATATCTCAATTAAACTGGTAGAAAGAAACCTAAGGACAACCAGTGACTAACAGCCAACTAGACTTTCCCAAATAGAGCAGCCACTTAAGCTAGAGGCAATCAAATAATTTCCTAGCTTTGTTTACACATCCACCTATAGAAGTCTCTCCACTAGCTCCTTCCTATTGGAGCATTCCTAACCACTTTGGGTTTGATGCTGCCTGATTCAAATAGATTTTTGCACAAATAAACTCTTAAAATTTCAACAGGCCCCAGTTTATGTTTTAATATCCAGCAATGGACATCTGGAGATACATCAAAAACAAAACAAAAAGCAACAACCTAGAAAGCAGGGTCACAGATAATAGTATCCCTTGTTCACAGCACAAATGTTGTGATAATTCCAGATACATGAGGTACATAAAATGGCTAAGTTCATAGAAACAGAACATAAAGTAATGGTGGTCAGTGGCTGGAGGGAGAGAGAAATTAAACATCAGTTTAATTGGTATGCATTTCAGTTTTGCAAGATGAAAATATCTGGGGGTTGGTGGCACAAAAATATATGTAACACTGCTGAATTGTAAACTTAAAAAGTGGTCAAGATGATAAACTTTGCCTTATATTTAATCACAATTAAAACTTTTCAAAGTTCAAAATAAGTAATAATCTTTAAATCCAAAATTCCTTTGGTATCTTGGGTCAGGTCAGAGGAACAGTAATGGGGAGGGCAGTGTCCAGAATAGTTCCATAATAAAATGTAAATGTTTTTATAGGACTATGCTAGTAGAGAAATGCAGAGAACTACTTCACAGATTCATAAGCGAGTAGACTTTTTCCTAAGACTGACTTTGGAACCATGTAAGGAGCTGCCAGATTCTATTCCATGAGCAGTATCCTATAAACAATTTCTCAACAGGTCAACAAAGATTTTTTTGGTTTATCAATGGTAATTCCAAGGTGATTCCCCTGGGGAAAGACCTTGAACAAAGTTGGGAAGTTAGATTGATACCTGTAGCCGAGGAGTCTTCCTAGGAACAGATGTTGACTCTGGATTAGCCTTTGCAGTGAAGAGGCAGATCAAACACTGAGAGTGGCATAAAAGAACTAAAACAGAAGATACTGCGCCAATTTTGATGACCAAGTTACATCAAGGAACATGTTTAGCAACCCATAATGTCCTCTTTAGAGTTAACAGCATGATCGTTGAAACAGGCAGTTGAAACACTGCTATCTAAAACACAGAGTGAGGAGATGCCAGACACAAAAAGGCAGCTTTATGGGTGTGTGCTCAGATGCAACATGAAGGGGCAAAAGGAATGTTCCTATTAATTAGATTCCTCTTTTTCCATGCTGGATCTTGGGCAGGGGAGACACCAGAGGATGTTAATATGTCAGTGCAGTTCTTCCCATGGGGAAGATGACTGATGACTATAAATATTTCTCTTCCCTGTATCTCAACTCTTTTTCCTAGTGGTCACAGGACCAGGCCTACAACTACAAGTCCCAGAAGTAGGGATGATTCCTAAGTATGACTCTAACTGTATGTTAAACCTTTATGTCAGAATTCCTAATGACCTCGCTGGCGGGTGGGAGGGAGGATGAAGCTTTTATCTCATTTGGTAAAACTGGAATTAATAGCAAATACAGTTATATGGCCCGATGGTAAAAAAACAAAAACAAAAAACCAAAACACTAGTTCTGTATGTAATAACACCTTTCAAGATGAATATGAATGGACTGAGCAAGAGGACTTGCTAGACTAGTATTGATGTCTGAAGTCTAGACTCCAACACTGGTGGCAGATCTTTGCTGTCTTCTGATAAAGCCCAGGTCCCCATCTTTGAAGAAATGGATTTCTCCAAAGTGGACTTTTATCATTCAGTGAAGTAATAAAAGACATGCAAATTAACAGAAACATATAAAAGTATTTTAGTTCATATCATTGGATAACTGAGGGTGTGTCTGTAGTCAGAGTACAGTGGTGATTGCCACTGGAGGGAACGGGGAGTTATTTAATGGGTGTTTCGGTTTCACAAGATGAAAAGTTCTAGGGATTGCTTTCACAACAAAAGGAATATAGTTTCCACTACTGTAAGGAAACTCGTTATCATTTATATTACACTCAATACTCTGAATATTAGAACACTACCTACGCTTCTGGTCACCAAATTGTGTGATTTTCCATGTTAAGCATTTCTGTGAGATCAGCTTGGTGGCCTATAATTTACCATATTTATTACATTCTAAACCGCACATCATTTTTTTTCCATTTTAATGTCCCCCAAATTCAGGTGCTGCTTACATTTGAAGGTGGTGGTTTTATCAGAAGCCCGCACACATCTGGCAAGTGAAAGGAGTGGGAATGGTTGCAGGTCCTAAACGCTGTCCAGGGTTCTGATTCTTTGGTTACTGCGACCAGGCTTGGGGTTGCCTCCTTCCAGGAGACCCAACCCGAGTCCTGAGGAAGCGGAGTTCAAAAAATCTGGGAGCGAACGGTGGACTTGACCGGCACCGGCGAGCTTCGGGGACAGACAACCAGCTCGGCACAACCCGCCGGCCATAGATTCCCACGCCTCGTCCTGTCCAAATCTAGGCCAGTAAAGCGCTCTGCCCACCCCGCCCTGGCCTCTCAGGCTGCAGGCTCCTTCTCTCCCACCACAAATGCGGACATGCCCCGCGAGGTTCTCCGGACCCCGCCAAGTACATTGACAAGTTTTGAGAGTCAGATTTTTCCATAGGAACAAGATCACCTACTTCACGGAGTTGTAAAGTAACACAGAGGTTCCCAGAAGGAGTAGGATAATTTGGTTTTCTTTTATTCTTTGAGAGTCCACAATATGTAAAGTGTTCTGGGCTGAAGTTTTAACAGCCATTGCACCCTCATTGAATTTACATAGCGAAGAGGGAGATGAAGAAAATGTGGTGCACCCTGCTAGCCTAGTGGTTTAGTACAATGGCTTAGTCCACATATACCCCAATGTCCCATGTTCAAGACCCAGGGTCTCCAGGAAACAAAGATGAATACTTTAATAAAACAAAATGCTGCTTCCTCCTCTCTGCCTGACTGCTCTCATTCCTTTCCTTAAATAAAGAAAAACAAGGAAATAAATGTTCTACCACACAATGGTAGGAAATATAGTATTGAGGGGGTAGAGGGTTAATTTAAGAGTACTTTCCCAGGCGGTCATATTTAAACAGTCTGAAGGGTGGTCCACCGCCATCTCCATGAGAGTGGAAGTGCAGATTGGTCAGAGGCTCACCTATACAAAGGACCAGTGATGAAAATTTTGGAGCATTCAAGGAATTGACGAGAAATCATGTTTAGTGAGAATGACATTCTATAGCCTAATCAAATTATATAGGCTATTGAATAAGGAAAATTTGGATCAGCTGACATTCATTTTCATTCAAATACTTATTGAGCATCTATTATATGCAGCTGACACAGTACAAGTGTTGGAGATTCTAGGTGAAGACAAACTGGAAAGAGGGCTGCTTTGTAATGAAACCATGTCCTCTGAATGAAAAACATACAATGTGAATTCATTGTTTCTTCTATGTTCCTGTTGCTAATAAAGGAGGTCACTAGTTTTCACCCTTGTCTCTATTCTTTGAGACTACTTATTTGTTGGAAGAGGGTGTATGATGGTAAAAGAGGAAAGAAAAAGATTAGAATATATGCAAAAAATGGACAAAATGATATACTAAAAAGTGATACTGTTTTAAAGTAATGTTTGCAATGGTTTACACTGTAGGGATCAAGACAGGAGGCTGAATTTACAGCACTGGAGGTTGGTGGGGGGAAGAAACTTGACTAATTTTTTGTTTTTAAAGAAAATTATTTTGAAGATGCTGTGTAGGATTCAGGATAGAGAAAAACCAGACCAGACAGGAAACGATGACCTAAAAAAGCTCTAGTAAGGAGACTGGATTTTCAATTTAGTTTTCCTTTATACTTTTATTCTAAAGCAGTATATTAACAATGAAAGGTATATATGTATTTTTCCACACCACCAATCAACCTAAATCTCCTGACTAGGTGGCCCACAAACTTACTCAATCCTAACGTTAACTATCTGGACAAAGCATGAGATCCCACAGGTTAAGGACTCAGTCCCACAATACTACTCCCATGTCATGTCAATCAGCAAATGCAGGTTGTTAACCTGTGCTTGTGATAGCACTGGAAGTTCTTACAATCCAGGACTTCAACTAATTTGCTAGAATGGCTCATGAAACTCAAAGCTAATTTACTAATTACTGTATTACCAAAAATATGAACATAGAGATACATACAGCAAAATGCTTCTTTCCACATGGATTCTGGGGCCTAGAAGATGGATACATTATGATTCACCATCCTGAAAGCTTTCCAAACTATTTTTGGAAGTTTTAGGAAGACTGTTATATAGGCAGAATTTATTAAATCATTGATCGCAGGTGATTGATTCAACCTCCAATCTCCTCTCCCAGGTTATAGGGTGTGAGTAAAATTTCCAATCCTGTACTCATGGTTGGTTCCCCTGGCAATCAGCCCCCCATTCCTAGATTTTCAAATATCTCAATAACAAACTCAGTTGTGATTGAAAGGAACTTTTTTTGAATAGTAAAGCACCCATTTTTATCTTTATAGGTCTGAAGAAATTTCAGGAACAGGGGACACAAAAATTTAACAAGATTCTCCCACTGCTTATGAAATTCTAAGGGTTTTGAAAGTTGTGGACAAACTATGTATTTATTATAAATCACAATAGGGTGTGTAGGTAGATGTCCTGTCTTCTCCTTTCTCGACCTTAAAGTTGTCCCCTATCACCCAGTGTGTTAAGACATGACATCATACACATTTAAAGGACAGGTGCAGGTAGGAATGAAAGCAAGCAGAGACAGGCAGAGAAAGAAGAAAGCAGCAAAGAAGCATTTTTTTTTCAGTTGTTCATATTGGCTATTTCTACTGATCCAGGCCACAAATCCAGGACCTCCTGATACATGTGGACTGTGCCCAGCCCCTACTTCACCAGGGCATGTCAAGACATTTTTTAGCTTCCACTTTATAGATAACTCAATTGAAGTATGAAAATACTAAATATGTGCCAACATCACAGAGCTTGTAACTCCTAGGAACAGGACTACATCCAAAATATTTTGATTTCAGATTCACTTGTGTGGAAAACCACCGATGACTACTGCAGTCCTCAGTTCTGACAACTAAAAATGACTCCTTTTTGACCAAATTACCAACCAGAGTTGAGATCAACTGTTCTAAAGGGGAATATTTTAAGTAAAATGTATCCAAAAGCTTAAAAATATGCAAAAGTGGTAACTAAATCTGTCCTTTTATTGTACTGCTAGGCACCAACCATCTAAGCAGGCTGGGGATTATCAAATTCTCTTAGGTGTAACTTTGTTAAATTAAGGAGACATTAGGCTAAGGTGATTCTAATACCTCAGCAGCCTACACAAGCAAGCCAAAATTTAAGTCTATAAATGACTCAATGCTAAATTGAAAGCTAAAGACAACCAATCACAACAGTTATGCTTTTATAAATAAGGCAAATTTTTAAGCTGGAGCAAAATAATCCCTTTGCTTTGCTTCCATACATTTTCTATAAACATCTTTCCCCTAGCTCCTGTTGGTAGGGGGCTTCTAACCACTTCTGATTTAACACTCCATGAGTCAAGCTGAATTTTGCTTGAATATTTTCAGTATTTCTATACCTAAGTTTATCGTTATATAGTTCTTTGACTCTCAATTTGTTATTGATCAGGAAATTCTGAAATTATGTATGTATAGAGATTATCCTGTCAAAACCCAATAGCAATGCAAATCTTGCCAGGTAGCAGTACAAGTTATTTCAGTGTGATTGAAAAGAAAGTCCCAACAATGATCATATTCAGTACCTTGTAGGACATTTGCCAGTTTTAGATAGTTATGCACCAGAGTGACATTTTGTTCAGTGGACTTCATAAACCACGGTGGTCCCAAATTCCCACTGCCTAGTGATACAAGTACACACTGCCAGTGAACACATGAGCAAGTCATGGATGACCCAGCTCCTCTTCCAAGATACCCTCCTGAATTGCTGTACCCGCAAAATGGAGAAGTAGTATTTGATGAACATATACTCTAACATTTGCCCAAATACCAAGTTGCTTCACTGAGTTTCTCAGACACAATGTATCTCCATCATTAAGAAATGTACAGTACCTTGAAAATGTTATTTTTAAAAATACCCTTTCTGATATACAAACCCTTGTTTCTCAAATGTTTTTTAAACTAGCTTCTTAACTACTGGTTTCCTCACTAATGAATTAATCATTTTTAACATGTTCATTATGCCTTTGCGTAAAAACCATGTTTTAAGATCTTTGAAAATTGTATGTTACTGTGTCATTGGGTCCACGCTGGGTCAATTAATGTCTTTGGAAGGTATTTAAACCAATTCAGGGCAATAAAAGACATTCTTTGTTCTCTTGGTTGCTAAGAAGAAAACATGAGTGTTCAAAGAGGCTTGTGTCCTGTTTCTACATTTATCCAATACCAAAGGATACCAGAATATCTAAAGTAAAAATTTAAATAACTAAAGGAAAAAATAGAATGTTTCTATACTACATTAAATCTGAAGAAATTGTTCTTAATTAAGGAACAAAAATTAGTATTAAGATTTGAACTACATAATTAAAAAGCTTGATATAATGTATATATGCTATTAGTCATGGGAAAGTATCTATTCTTGCCAAGTATACACAGAAATTATTTACTGGACCATAAAGGCTTATTAAAATATATATTCATATAGAACACATTATCTAATAACTATCAGGTAAAAATAACAAAAAGGAACAAAACCCCTTAAGTTGAAAATTTATAGGCACTTACCTATGAGATGGGTCATTAAGTCCAGCGTAAATTAGAAAATGTTTGGACATGAATGCTAAATGGAAATATTCCATATTCAGGCACAGAATTCAGATGAAATGTAAATAGAGGGAAATGTATAGCTTTAATGCGAGAAGCATTAAAATCTAACCTAAGAAGCATACTGACTGAACAAATTAAATAGTACAGTAAGAATTTATACATTTTTTAAAAGGAAAGGTACAGGAAGGAATGAGGGTGAGCAGCAGGCAGGGAGAGGAAGAAGCAGCATTTCCTTTTTTTATTTAATTGTTCACATTGGTTGTCTCCCCACCCATCTTGAGATGAAACACCTGGGTCTCATAAGAACCTGGGTCCTTGGGAGGTATGAGGACTGTGCTCAGATGGAGGCAGTGGTCCTAATGGCTACTCCACCAGGGTGTTGATAGAATTTATAAAATAAATTTATAAAAGAGAAACTGTAAAGAATTAACAAAGCTAAAATTCGTTAACATTTTCTGATTATCCTACCTACTTGTTCCTTGACTACACTTCTTAAAGTTGCAAACCTTTCCTAGCCCACTAACTTAGTGCTGGGTTTAGGATGAGGACAATGATTTGCTTGTTGCACAAAAGTTGAGTTGCCACAATAACCCTAAGTGATCAAGATTATATTTTAGAATATATTTTAAAATAAATTAATGCAAAAATACCCATTACAACCAAATAAAAATCCTAAATGAAAGATGGCATCTGGTCCTGCATTTACGCCAGAGAGTAGGTGCCATCTTGCTTCCCTCACCCTAATTCTGTCCCATGTTTATTTGATAGCTGTGACAACCATGCATGTTTTCAGGATTTAAATGGCAATGCTTCTAATACATTGCTGTTTAGGGTTAACCCTTCTTATTGTGTATGAATATACCTGAAAAGACTACATTTTATAAAATGCTTTTTCAACATATATGGAAGTGATTATTTGGTCTACACCAACAACCAAATGATTATCATATATTGTAAAATTCCTTTTCCTCTCTTGTACTTGTTATAAATCTTAATAGTTTTATATTGTAATAGAATATTAGACGTAATTTTCAAATATGTCTGCATATTTATTCTTAAGTAACATTCAACAGCAAATTTCTCTAGTAAGTTTCTAGTATCAAAGCTTTTCCAATTTTATAAAATAGTAAAGTTACCTTCCTCGATATTCCTTAAAATGGTGCAAAAACATAATACATTCCCTTTATGTCAAAGACTGGTAGAAATCACCTGGATATGAAGCATTTATCAACACCTTTGCTGGAGTTTTATACTTGGGCAGCATGGAAAACATTGTTCACTGCAGCCCTGTGAAAAGTTATCACTTTCCGACTGCTTACTTTCTCTAACCAGCATGATTGTCATCCCTGGGAAGCAACCTCAGTAATGAGCCCTCTGTATAGTCAGCTGTATCACTGTTCTATGTAAACATCAGCTCTAATAGCACTACTTGCAAAACTGCACATAATTGCCATCTACCTTCATCTTCCATGGTCCAGGCTTAATTCCACCCCTGCCACATTGATCTGGGACTATACCATCTCAAAGGCTTTATCTCCCATAGAGAGGGAGGGGAAACTTTATGTTTATGGTATACTAAGGAAGGCCACAAATTCTTTGACACAATTCTCATCAAGAAGTAATTGACTTTGAATCTGAGCTGGTCTAGAATATTTTGATTAATGGAATAAAAGTGACTTTAAGCCAGTTCTGGGCCTAGCTTTTAAGAGAACTGGAAACTTCCACTTGACCTCTTCATGTCCTAGACCCCCATTGAAAAACTCCATCTTCCTTACTGTAGAGACCAGAGGGAAAGGCCACAATATTAGTGGGGAAGGGAATCCAACTCAACCCAGCCATCCAACTATTCTTGTCAGGACATAAAGGATGTGATAAAGTCATCCTGGGGCCATTGGAGCAACCTGGCTGCCAACTGAATACCACCAAAGGACTCCAAGTAATGCTGTATAGAGCATATAATAGTGCTTAGCTGGTGCCTTTCTGAATTCTAATTCACCAAAACATAAGATATAATGAAGTCGTTATTGTAACCCAATAAGTTTCAGATGGTTAGAGCAATACATAACAAAAACAGACTTACACAGAAACTTTTATTATGCCATTTTTCCCTATCAAATGGAAGAACGTCCTTAGCACTAACCCCAATAATCTTATATCTCCTGATAGTAGATGACAAACAATGTTCGTTACAGTAGACTCCCATTTCTATGGAGACTAGTAATTCTCAGTATTTATGTACCTAGCAATTGTCTGAGAAATTATATTATATGCCAATTCCTAGGATCCTTGTCTAGATAGTCAGATTCAATAAGTCTAGTACCGAGCTCAGGAAATCTGCATTTCAAGAAACATTCAAGTGATTTTGACATTAGTGAAGCCAAGAACACACACAGAGAAACATTCGACAAAATGTGTAAGAGATGGTAAGGATGTGATTAAGCCATGGCAATATAAAGAGGAGAAAAACAAGCACTTTAACATAATCTTCCTGTGCCCTATCTTCTAGTGTTATTTCTAGGGTTTGCACATCTGAATTCTTGAGCTCTGTATCCAATTAAAACTTTTCAGAAAGCTTTTTGTTTTTTTTCACTTTATTTTGCCCTCTTAAGCCCCATGTGAAACAAGGTATCTTATAAAGAAGTGATTGACCTATATATCCTTAACAGACATCAAACAAAATATACCTGGGTATAGAGTATCTAAAACTAAGAGTTCCAGGACTTGTCGCTATGAAGTCTTTTGAAGTCTTTTGCTTTTTAAAACAGTATCAGGTTCTTCAAATCAGAAACACTGCCACCAGGAACCATCTTCTTCATTATCCTCATTACAATCGTGCTTAATGATTAGGTGTGGATTGTTAACTTCCACATCTTCCAACATCTTCTGGGCTTCCTCATCAAATGCCTCTTTGCACAACCTGAGAAAGCAAGGAAACATCTCTTCTTGCACACATTTTTCCTACTACCCTTTACATGTTATCTGAGAAATTAATTTCATAGGGGAAAACCCCATTAAAGTATAATATTAACAAAGCTGGGGAATGGGAAAAGAAACTGAGGGACACATTAAGGGAGATACAGCAGGTAAAAGAAAATGAAATACATAAAATAGGGAACAGATTAAAATTTAAAAGAACCCTCCAAGTGACTTTCTATTCTTTCTAGTAGTGTTACAAATTATGACAAAAATAGTTAACACATTCACTGTTTATTATGTGCTAGACACTGTTTTAAACAATGCCTACATTGACTCACAGCAACCTCATGGGTAGATATTATTGCACCCATTTTTCAGACAAGGACACAGAAAAATAGAGGCTGGTGACCAGCACAAGTTTAAATTATGAATTTAGTAAGCGATAGGGCCAGAGTTCAAACTCAGGTTGTCTTGCTTTAGTTTTCAGGTCTTAACCACAATACTACATTGTTTCTCGATGTACTAAGCAAAAAACCAGGGTGTAGAAACCAGGGTCTAGAAAATATCCAAGCAATTCACAATTAGGTTGACCCTGAGGCCTATAATAAACAAGCGGCCCCCCAAATCCCTCATTTCCAGGGAACTTCCCCTCTGAGAATACAATGAACACTCACCCTAGAACCTGCAGTTTACATTCAGGAGACTTCAAAACATCAAATAACTTTGCAATTCCTTCACACCCTAAAATATTCTGTGTCAGGTTTATTTTTACCAGGCTTTGGTTGCTTTTAAGAGTAAAGGCAAGCTCCTTACAAGAGAGATGTGTCAATCCACAGTATTCCAACCTACAAGAAAAAGATTAAAGATAAAATTAACTTTAACCCATAATTGAGCAAGCTCACAAGAGGTCTGTGAGCCGGAGTGTAGAATAATGCCAAAAGCTTAAAGAAAATGAGCACAATTAGCATAAATTAAAGGAAGATAAGTACTTACAATATTCACTTGTACTAGATATTGATAGGCAAAGTATATCCCTTGCTATATCATGACTGACAACGCAGAATATAACCCAGGGAATAAAATATAGAGGTGCGCTCAGGAAAATGATGAAGCAGTTGAATTTTTGATCATTAAAAATAGTTTATAGTTTTAAAACACAATACTGCATTATTTAGATTTTAGAGATGCAATGTAAGAATTTAGAAATAAGGTATTGTGTCTTTAAAAGCAAGGTATATAATGAAGTCTTTAGCAAAAAATCATTTACAAAAGAAAAAACCACACATCAAAACATCATCTTATACAAGGATACTCATAGTTCCATGGTATATTTTAACACATTAGGTAAGTTGCATATAGGCAAGAAGTAGAAGTTAATAGAGGTAAATTTACCAACTAATCAACCAGCCAACAGTCAACAGAGGGCCCCTGAAAACCCAATGATAATATAATGTCATGAACCAAGAAAAGATGTTAAACTCCATATACTGTAATTGACTGATCCCCAAAACCATTTTAATTTTCACATTATCAATATTACTTATCAATTCAACAATTAAGTGCCTATCTAGGTGCTGGGCATATATATATTTTAAGTTGCTGTCCATAAGGAACTCACTTGAATTTGATGGAGCAACAATCCTACATTATGACATAGGTAAATCAATATCACACAAAGCAAACCTTACGATAAAAAGCATCATAAGCCATAAAAGGTTATAAAAAATGCAAAATAATTCTAAATTTGCAGCTATTAATAACAGTCTCAAAATAAAAAACCCACAAAAATTAACTACATTGTCAAAGACACACATCTATAATTATAATGGAAATTTAAACATATTCTATAATAATTGAATTATTTGGTGAAAAAGTCACTAAAATATAGATGATTTGAACAATAGTATAGAAACTAACTGATAAAGAACACTGCAACCAAGAACTCCTCAGTCTTTTTATATGCATTAGGGAGCCCATATAAAAACTGACCAGACTGAGCTGGAAAGCAAAAATCATCAAACTTCATTGAACTGAAATCAGAGTATATTCTCAGACCACAACGCTAGAGATTATATATAAAAAGATAACAATAAAGTCCTTTGCATATGAAAATTAAGGATTATACTTTAAAGGAGTCCATGAGTTGAAGAAAAAAATCATACAGGAAGTCAAATATCTTAGACTGAAAAGTAACAAAGCACTGATTAAAATATCAAGACCTATAGAATGAAGTCAATGCAATGATTTGAAGGAAAATCATAACCTTGAGTCTGTGTTGGAAAAGATATTTCTGAGTTAAGCATCTAACTCAAGAATTCAGAAAAATGGTAAAACAAATGTAGAACAAGATAAAAACAAAAATGAAACCAAAAGTCTACATGGAGAGAATCAACACTGCTATTATTTGAAAGAAAAATGAGTAAAGGCTCAAATTGCCTCGATAAGGAGTAAGAAAGGAGATTGTACTTAGATATCTAGATTACTAGAGATGATTTAAAAGTTAAGCAGATAAAATATTAGACAATTAAGATTCTGATGAAATAGTTACAGGACTAATATTACCAAAAATTTCTCAGAAGAGAAAATCTACATAAATGTATACATTTTTTAACTGAATAGTAAGTCAAAAATTCATAAAGAAAACTCCAGATCATATAGCTTCACCATAAATTTATACAAAATTTCAGGAAGAAATCATTCCAATCTTACACAAATCCATGAGGAAAGAGTATAAAAGGGAATACTCATGAACTCATTTTCTAAACATACTGTCATCTTGATACCAAAACTTGTATATGCACAAGATACAGATAAGGATTGTATAAGAAAAATATAACCTAATCTCCACTATGAAAAAGATGATAACATGTTCATTTATTAGCAAAATGAAGCATGCAATGTATATAAGAGATATCAAACCAAATTGGTTTCTGTTCAAAAATGTAAGGTCTATATAACCAATGTAAGGTCGATATAATAAACAATGTGGACTGTCATATTTGGTAAATTTCGTAAAGCACAAATTATATTTGTGATTTAAAAAATTCTTATCAAACTAGGGATAGAAGGGAACTTTCTTAAATTAGTAAATGAAATTTTGCTTTTGATACTGGGAATATATACAAGAAATCCCAGTATCCTAAGACTTGTTATGTTACATTTTGCTAAGGCAGTACACAAAGGAAAATGTATTCGAGAAGGAAAAACTATTTCTAAGTGATATGATTTTACGCCTAGAAAATCCAAATGAATATACAAGTAAACAATTGGAATGTGATGGCTACTGGGTATGAAAGCAATCTACAAAATTCAACTGTTTTTCTATGTACAATAAATAAAATGAAAAAATTTTGCATTTACAATAGCATTGAAATGTAGCAAGTACTTAGTTTATTTTGTTGCCTTTTAATTTTATTCCTAAGAAAAAAATGACTAAATTTTATTGTTAGACCAAAATAAGCAGTATCATTTTGGTATATCAAGAAACAGTCAATACAATTCCAATCAAAATATCAACATATAGGTATGTAGGAGGTGCCTATGCATGTGATATAATTTGATAAGCTGGTATTTAAATTTTTATTTGGAAATGCAAAGGGGAAGAGGGTTAAAATTCTCTTCAAGATGAGAAGACTTGCTCCAGTGGATATCAGGACTTACTATCAAACTGTATACATTATACATTGCTGAGACAGGGGAATTACAAACAGGCCAATGGAAAATAGATAACCCAGAAGTAGATCTATGCACCAATGAAGACTTGACCCTGCAAAGTGTGAAGACAAAAAAGTTAATATATTTTGCTGGAAAAAAATGAGCACCCATACAGAAAGATAGTAAACATCAAAATAATCTGCCTTTTACCTTTAGAGAGCACATAATGCCTTCATAAGTCCAATATAGGGAAAGAGTTCCTAAACATAAAAAGCACTAATAGAGGAATAACTTGATTGTTAAAATTATCTTCAGTGCCATAAAAAACACCATAAAAATGTGAAAAGCTCAAGTTATTGACATATCTCTATCAACATATCTATAGATACAGATATGCAAGTACACATTTCAGAATATATTATAAGGTAAAAAATCCTCTTACTGATCAAAAAAGGAGAAAGATGGGATGGAAAAATGGACACAATAATTGAAAATGGAGCCATACAAAAAGAGGAAATCCGAATGGTTAGCTGTCGAACCTGTCATATTAACCAGAGAAATATAAATTAAAACCACAGTGAAATGACAAAACTTACACCTGATTAAAATTTTTAAAATTAAGTTTGACAAAACTGGCATGAGTAATCAGAACACCTACATACACATCACCAATAGAATTTATAATCCTATTGAAAATGTCTGATAAATTTAAAGGCATGCAGTCTTAATGATAATGATTTCATTCTTTACCTTAGAAAAGTGTACACATGTGCCTCAGAATTCATCATTAAAATACTCATAGAATAACTAATCATAAAAGAAAACATAAACTGCCTATAAGAAGATGTTTATGTAATTTGTGATATGGTCATTCACTGGTATATCTTACAACAATAAAAATGATTGAATTGCCTACAACTTCTGACCAACTTCCACTGAACTTCCCAGCACTGGAAAGAGACTGAAATGCAGAGCAAAGAAACCAAGCTGAAAGGAGTTGTGACAAGGTTACTTAGTCACTACGGATATTTTCTGTAGATGCACTCAGGTGGTACCACTGATGGGACCAAAGCCGAAAACAGAGACTATATATCCTGCTCAGTCTAATTCCTGTGGACCAGCATGTGGCAGCCGGTCACCCAAGGGGTGAAGGTCAGCCTTTGTGTGGTCATGAATTATGAAGGCTATCTTTACAGCACACATGTTTTCACTCCCAAAAGCAAATTTAAGGAATCTATTTGAAAACTACTGTGTAATCTATTCTTCCACACTATACCGTCAGCGAGAATCAGACCAAGCATGATTTCTGGAACTCTATAAAGGTCAAATTATGAAGGGAAAAGAGTGAAGAAAACAAAGTCACTGATTTCATGGCTATGGGAGGAAAGCAACAACAGTAATGCCTGGAAAGAGACATCTTACAATCTAAGAGGTGCAGGGAGAGAGGAGAATAATTAATGCTCTCTTTTTAGGTCCAATGTTACCACCCAGTAAAATAACTGTTTTGCTTGAACCAAGTAGCAGTTTCAGCTGATAATCTGACCCATCACCAGGTTTGTTATGCTGTCCATAGGCTATGAAAACAAAATCTCATGTGGACAAGGCAGGCCCTGAATCATTCTGCTGTCTGTGCCTGAGGCCATCAACAGGCAACCCCAAGTAAAGACCCCTGTCACATGTGTACAAATACAATCACTGGTACAGCCTTGCTTCAATATGACTAATACAAATTCTTAAGTGTCTGTTGATGCTGGAATGTCGAGACATGCCACGTGTGGCAAACAAGGCAGCTGTAACTACTGAGCGATACTGCCCACCTCTCAAAACCAAACCAATGGTGGTGACCCATTTCAAAACCACCACCAATCCCACAGTACCCGAGTTCCTTCAAATTTTACATTTGTGTGTTGTGAAGAATGGACTACTGGATATATCCTTTTGGGGATGAGGCTGATTTTGTACCATTCTTTTGCCTTCCATATTTACTGCCAATAACATCAAGATCATCAGGTTATTTTAAACCCCTTCACAAATTGTAGTGGATAAGGACTCTCAGTTGGCCGAGTCCAGGACCTTGGAGGTCAAGGATGAAAGCAATGTTGTAATTTGGCCTCATCCTGTACTTCAAGTCTGTGGACAGTGACCTTAATTAAGTGGTATGCGAGATAAATTGAACAGACTTGGATCCAACATCTGTTAAGTCAGATTAACTGGAGTTACCGGATCATGGAATTACAAATCCATGTGAAAATTCACTGGGAATCAATTGTTTTGGTAGACAAAAGAGATGGGTATCCTTGGAAGATGTTCTTCTGTGAGTCTTTTACTCTCCTACACAATTCACTGACCAAAGTGCAAGGCCCTGACAATGCTTAGCTGGGTCACTTCCTGGAATGTGTACACAATGAGGAATATTGAGGGATAAAGTAATGTCTTTCCAGGACAAAAAGTAGGTTTGCTCATTTCTTACTATAAAATGGTGGATTGTCCACCATTTTTACCTGACATACAATTCACTTCATGTGTGTTTAGGCTACCATGGGGGCTGCCCTCCACATCAACCCTGTGGGACTTAGGGGATAGTGGACGCTAACACAACATGCTCATTATTATGTTGCCATGCTATGGCTTACCAGCACTGGTAAAATTAAATGTCACGCAATAGTTATTTTTATCCTAACACAATATATTTTAGCAGAACACCATTATTGTTATGATAAAAATATATAAACATTCCATAGAAACACAGGAAAAGTAGCATTTTTGGGGAAAGCATATTAAATGCCTAAAGTTATAAGACATAATACAGTGTCTGGACTTCCCACATATAGAGCAAAGTTCTTGATCCAGAGGTCAATAATTCATTCTAAGTAAAATGTACTAGCCAGTATCAATTCAAGATTCTAAAAGAAAACTAAAATTTAAACAATATGACTGAACATAAAAGGATTCAAAATATGATCTTATTCGAGTACAAGGTCCTTGAGAGCATAATAGCATTATTACAGATAGAAAATGTTGAGTAAAATCTTTGATTTAATAAGAAAAACATTCAAGGACAGATGGAATATCTGAAGGATGACAGGATTTACTTAATATATCCCCTGCTGTCCAAGACACTAAGGGGAAACACAAAGAAATGTGAAAGATGGCTACTACAAACAAGTAATGCATTGATCTAAATATGTACCTTACCTTCTAGTCCCATTACTTTTTAATCTTCTTTCCAGATATGAAACTTCTCCAGCTATACCAACTGACAAATGGGTATCCTACTCCCAATGGGAAATTAAACTCACCCAAGCTTTTCAATATGACAGTCTGGATGTCTCAAGGCCTCATACAGAATTTTCACTCCATCATCCCGCAAGTCATTGTTTCCAAGGTACAGGGTGCGCAGGTTTGGGTTGTTCAAAATAGCAGACGCCAGATCCAGACAACACGCACTAGTGAGAAAACAGTTCCTCAATCTGCAAGAAATAGAAAAAAAGAAGTGAGGTTGTCACTTGTGAAGCTTAATTAGCATATTCCTAGGAGAGATGCCTAGGTATTTGAACCTCTTTTCTGACAATTTACAATTCAGGGGGCACATGAAAAAAAATTCACATGGCTAGTAGAAACAGATGGGATTCTCTAAAAAACAAACAAAAAAACAGGTAAAATTCCCCACTTCCAACAAGGTTATCTATCAAGTTTCTCAAATCAAGAGTATAAACATTTATTTCTATCAATACAAAGTGGAAAAAGGATAAAAGCTTGCCTAAAACTATGTTTTAGTTTTTAATATATTTTAATTAAAGCTATTTCCCAGTTATCTTTATAAAACTGTTATCTCCAAAGAACATAGAAGAGTGCTACATATAAAAAGTTCTCTCTCAGGACATTTGTATGGCATTCAAAAGCATTCATAATTTTGCTCCAAGAATTCACTTTTTCTGCTTTGCCCCACCCTATTGTCTAAGCATACACATCCATTTTTCCCAAATACACAACATTTATCTCTGTAGCAAAATTCTCTTATATTTCAAGCCTAAAATAATTCAACATGTTCTGTTACCTCCTTCACTTAGGACTTTTGCTGTGTCCTTATAATAACATATGGAAAATAACCTAGTCAGCATTGTATTTATTTCCTTGCCACCATCATTTTGAGAGTTACTTGATGACAATCTCGATAATAACCTTTAGTCCCCTCCCTCAGCACCTAGCTCACATGTGTCATTGGTGTTGGTTAAATTAACATGATCTACGTACAGGCTACGAAGGTGACGAAGGCAAAAATTTATTTATAATTTTAGAGCAATGCTAAGGAGAGAAAGTAGGCTGAATACACACTTTGACTATGTAGATCACTTAGAAATAATGACACTAATTTCACTTGAAATAAAGGCATTGGATTTAAAGATAATTCCCATTACATAAAACTGTTCTGCTGAATAATCATCAAGGAAATGTCAAGAAACATCATCAGAGCTCATATCATACATCTGCACTTACTAAAGAAAAGTGTAGATACATATTGGAGCACAGAGTTCCATCACCTTAGTGTTTAATGAAAATGACAACTATTAAACTCATTTGGAAATTTGGTAATCATGAATCAGTCAGGCCAAATATCTCTGGATATGCCAATGACACAGAGTTTATAGTTCTGAAAAAAACAGCTGGACCTGCAGTGACTCACCCAGGCTAAATTCCATGGGAGGACGTAGTAATTTCACCTCACTTTCCTACTAAGTGACACTTCTATTCTCACCTCATTCTAGCCATGGTATTTATCTAACAAAACACTAAATATCAAGCAGCCATTAAAATAATCAGTGAAATGACTGCATATTAAGTATTTACATGTGTTTTTGAAATATTACCTGATGGAAAGGAAACCTCAGGTCATGTCTATACAATAATCACAATCATAGACAACTATCTAATATCATGCATATACATACAAAAATGCATATATATACATACACACCTGCTTATGGAGTAAGAGAAAACAAATTTTAAAAACTGCTGTTTAAAAGTGACCAGATTTCAGAATTTTTTAAAAAAATTCCCTTTCTAGAGTCCTTAAAATCTGACCTAATTATACACCTGAACTTAAACTGTAGAGCACACCTTCAGCTTCACATGGTTGTGAGGTAGAGATTACATAGCTGTCACACTAGAACACACCCAAGGAAAAATAAAGTAACTACCATACCATTCAGCTTGATGTCTCTGGTCTTCCTAAGTCAAGAGAAACTGATTATCACTAGTGTAGTCGTTTGGTTTTTTTTTTTTAAATATGATGAATGGACTTCTCTAGCATGTCTCAGGCAGGAGGAGAAAGGGGGAACTAACAGTATATTCTCTTATCCGATACTCAACTGCCAGCCTTGCTTTCCACATCTCCCTTGCCCTCAATGACTCCCTGCAGTAGAAGCTTCACAAAAGCAAACCTACACCAGCTCCTGAAGATGACACTGTGGGTGGCGAAAGACATCACACAGAAGCCTTACTCCATCATCCTGTAGCCAGTTTGCCCCCAGATCCAGATGTGTCAGGCTCTTGTTGTATAGAAGAGAGGCTGAGAGATATTCACCACTAAGTGAAGTAAAATGGCAGCGCCTCAGCCTACAGAAAGGAAAATGTGAGGAAAGATGGAATCACTGCTTGCACCACTCAGATTTCTAGCTCTGAAAGGTTATATTATGATTCCTTATATACTGGCAAAACTATCTCAGCTCAAAACCTTCTTACCACATCACCTCTGTGGCTGTCTTGCTTGGGAAACTTAGGTTTGCACCAAACTGGATACTTTTCTGAATTGGTCATACTATAAATTAAATGGCAATCTCTTTAGGCTGCACATATATAGCACTCTGTTACAGAAGCAGCTACAAGGAGCACAAGAGGTGGGTATATGGAGTAGAACAGGCAGAGTCATAATAAAATAGGTGCTTTGGGGACATAATAAAAATGACATTTCCAAGCACTAAGCTGGGATTACTGAGTAGGCAAAAGATATGTGCCTTAAGCGATTTTGAGATAACAAATCTAACATGTGAAGGATAATAAATTTAAGTCTTATAAAATTTGTAATAATTTAATATTTTATGTGATCCAAAGAGAAATAAGAATACAGATTAAGCAAAATTTAATATAGGAACCAGCACAGAGTTAAGGATACAAAAAATGGCAGTTATTAAAATCAACATTGTCATCAATCTCAGTATCATGAAGGATAATTGTAGGGGGAAGAACATGTTCATAATATTTTCCCATTTAAAATATATTTCAAATGCAAATTACACTGGGAGGATGAAAACCAGCAGGCACTCACACAAGGTTCTGTAGAGCACACTGTGGGTGTTTCAAGGCATCACTCATGAGCTTTACTCCATCATCTTCCAAGATGTTGTCTGCCATACATAAATGTGTAAGCCTTTTATTGCTGATGACAGCCGAAGAAAGAGCCTCACAACCAACTACTGTGAGGTCACATTTTTCTAAGCTGAAGGAAAAACATATGGGAAAGTTTCAGTCAATTTCCAAAGTTCATGCTTCTCTCTTCACAGTGAAGTTAGTTGGTGCTTATAACCCCTATTATGTCTACTGTAGAATCAACCCCACCAAACTACTTAAACTACGAATTCTATGTCGAGAATGATGAATTAAAACGGAAGGGGAGATAGGAAGCGTGGAAAACAATGAAAACAAGGTATCAGTCATAAAGAAAAGAAGTTTAAAAATAAAATAAAAGAAGAAAGTAAGGAGTATTATTAAGAGTTCCTTCAGGATTGAACAATGAGAAAATTGGTAACAAAACCCAAGCAGTTTCCCACTGAGATCATAATTAAGCTACACACACCTGAACAAAAAAACCATAGGAAACAAAACAGAAGACTCACGACAGTTTCTCTAGGTTACACTTTGGATGTCTTACAGCCTCGCATAACAGCTTTACTCCATCATCCAATAAATGATTAGTTGACAAATTCAGATATGTCAGGCTCTGGCTTCTGATGAGGGCCTTAGATATATTTAGACAACAAACTGTAGTTAGGTTGCAGGATTCCAAGCTGGAGAAATAGAGAAACAGAAATGACTACTCCGAGAAGTCATCCAGAGGGTGCAGGTAGTCTCCCAGTCTTTGGGACTTATTATGAGAATCTAGCTTCCTTACACAGAATGAAAATTAGTTAAAGCACAGGTTCTGTGTTATGAAGTGTTGGTGTCATGATGGTGTTATGAAAGGGACGATGAGAACTTTGTCTCTTTGCATCCCTACCTTCCCCATTTCCTATGAAAATATATATATGAAAGCATTTGAAAATATTTCAGAGTGTTAATTTTTAAAACTGCATTGCAATCTCCTCTAACTGCAACATGGAAAGGTAGACTGAAGGATGTATTCTTGCGCTCTGACTTGTGAAACAGAACAAAGGTGGACAGGAAATCAGGAGTAAAAGGATGACTCACACAACCGTTTTCCAAAAGTTCATTCATGGGAGTCAACCTAACCTATAATTTCACAAAACACAGGAATTCCTGCTTTCTGAGTAACCCAGTTCTTAAGAGTGACAAGAAATAGTAAATCAGAAAAAAAAAAGTTTCCTAGAAACAGCATAAGGGAAGCAAAGGAGAACTGCATGTCCATATTCCATAGGTCAAATTTACAATCAACTTGTGCCTTCAACATGACTGGGTGCCATCCCAGCTATTTCTAAGAAGAGTCAGATGGTAGTAACGTCCCTAAAACTTGGAGTTGTTTTAGTTATTCCTTCTATTCAAGGACTTATCTAACTTGCATCATTCAAGAATTGGTTCTCTTCAACAAAATTAGGAGAGATTATCATAAGAATATGAGATGATTCCTCTTTAGGGAGTACTATATGCTTTTCTCATAGCTACAAAGAGGAATTTTTCTCTTTAATAAGGATATTTTATTCATCAAGAGTTAGGAGGTTGATAACTGAAATTCTATTAGCACTAAGAAAAAGTTTAAGAATCTTAAACTTATAATATGGAAAGGTTAAGAGCGAAATCCATTATGAACATAAAGACTATGGAGCATGTAACATTTAATCTCTAGTTTAAAACTTTTTTTTTAACTGTTTTCATTATGATTTTTATATTTTGCTTCACATGTGAATGATATTTTGCTTCATTTTTGTTTTACATACATGTGTATTCAGAAACTTTCAAGTTAGATAGCATGGCTTTAATTTAACTAGTGATTAGTTATTACATATATATATACATATATGATTGATCAAATTCAGAAATTGAAACATTAAAAAGTTTTGTGTATGATAGTACATTTAGCATACTTCTATCATATAATTTCCAACAAATTAATTTAACTAGGATTACAGAGGACTCTTCCAAAACCTTTTATGACTATATCATGGCAATATACATGAATACAACAATTATTTAGGCTTAAGAAAAAAGTAACAAAATTAAAAATTAGAGAAAACTACAGTCTATATTTGAAGCAATAAATAGCTAAAGCAAATCAATGAAAATAAATTTGAGAAACTCTCCAAGAAGGAAAACAGATTAAGATAAAAAAACAGTAGTTATATAGAAAAAGAACTACAATGTATGATTATTAGATGCTCTTTTTAAATAGGAGGGAGGGAGGAAGTGGGACAAAACCATTGTAAAAATTCAATTTAAAGAAATCACTTCTGAGCAGAAAAAAAAGGCTGCCAACAGATCAAGAACTACTTAAGGAGTTGAAGTAACAGGTTATGCTGACTTTTCTTTTTTAACATTAATGCTAGAAAGTAATGTAGCAAAGTCAAAGTGATAAGAAAGTAGAAAAATAAGACCCAAATAAGTTGTTTTTCATCTATGAAGGCAACTGAAGTTATAAAATATCTCACACATGCGTATCATGAAAACATTAGTTTACAATTACACCAGCCAATAATACAGTGAATCAAAATTAAACTTTTATACTCTGGAAAAGGTGAATTCAAGAAAACAAACCAAAAAACAGCAACATGGATAAAAATTAAGCACATAGAACTAAATTAGGTAATTTTATATTCCATATTTTTATGTTTAAAAATTTAGGGGTCAAATCTTAGAAAAATATTTCACCGGAACCTTGTTTGGTATGATGATGAAACTGCAGATGTACATGTTAAGGTTGATGATCAAGAGACATGTTTGCAATAATGAAGAGAGGAGTGACAAGGAGTCAGTTTTCAACTCAAGTCTCTGCCTGGGTAATCTGTGCAGGTGGCAGAAGTTCTGTTTCCCAAAGTGTGTACACTTACTCCCCTCAATCAGTTCATATTTACGACAACACATTATGCTTTTGAGCACTTCACAACTGCAAACAAGGATTCCCCACTGCTGAAGTGCCAATATTTCTACCAGTCCCTATGGCATCTACCTGTTATAAAATATTTATTCTATTAAGTAACAGAGACATGCCTGTGGACAGTTTTCATTCATAGACACCTTCCTTATTTTTACCAACTAAATCAATTTCTTCTTACAGCTATTTTAGATGCTCTCCTTCTGGAATAGCGGTCGTCTAATAAAATCCTTTGGAGATGTAGGGAATGCTTTCTATATAATTTTGGCAATCATCCGCTGGTTGTTTGATGAAGTTGCTTCCCTAACCTTGTTTGTAACCTCCAATGGCAAAGTATATGGACACCAAAAAATAATTGTGAGCACAATTAGGCACATTAGTAGATCTTTCTCCCCTTCTTGAAGGAAAACTTTATATTAGTGAAATATTCACATGCATTTAATTGGTGATTGTCTGTATTGTTCCAGTTTGCTTATTTACAAGGGCTGATATGAGTCTCTCAGTAACCAGAAGTTTTCTAAAGTACTTTATTTCTAAATTTTCAAAGTTCCTATAGTAATTGGGGATCCTATTTTGTAAGGCTAACAGGCAACAACTCATTAATTTATCAACACTTTCATTGCTCAAATCATCTAGTATTCAGTAGGGAGAATAAAACATCAAAATGCAATTCTAAAATATCGAGCTCCGCCTGAGCCATACACGAACCAGAATAATGTCACTCAACTGTCCACAGCACTTACAACTTGAGGTCTGAATGAAAAATAATCTGCAGAACATTTCCTACATGAAATGTTAATAGAAGGTCTACAAGATGAATGATTACTCCTAGTGACTCCCCTGTTAGAAGAACAACCAGTCCTAGGTAATGTAGTGTTAAAACTACAAAGCACAGATATCTTTGCTGCCAGGACATTCTATTCATTGGTGCAAGGAGCCCTACCAGTATGTCCAGGTAGATGGTTTCCTATTTGAAAACATAGTAACTGGGTCTACATCACAGTTTATCCATGGAAGAAATTGTTAAAGATATTTTATCAGTTGTGAGTTTATCAAGTTCAGCTGAACTATCAAGTGAGAAAACATCTTTCTCTCCACTTAACATATTTTTTCTACCAAGATTTTACTTTTAGACCAAAGAATCACTGATCTCCCCCATGTTCCAGACAAAAAGGTGGTGGATTACAGAAAATTCCTTAAAATGTCCTAAAACTACTTCATAGATGGTAAGATAAAACTCAACCTGACCTGATGACTAAAGTCAGCACATGTTCAAGAATTACCTAGCATCTTTCCAGACAAATTGTAAGTGAATTCCTGTAAAAACTGGTGAGACAAAAAAAAAAAAAATCCTCAACAGTAACAACTTATCTGCCTGCTATCAACAAGGAAGGTTTATTTCAGACTTCACTTTTTACCCCCCACCCCAAGTTATAATTTGCTTCCCACAAATACAGATCCACCTTGACCTTCATATATCAAAATCCAGTCTTGACCCCTATGAGTCCAGGGATGACAAACCAAGGTAAAATTTACTATAATATTTTGCTTTGTTTTCAATTTTGTCAAAAATTGAATTAAACACCTTTCACAGGAAAACAAAATCTTTCTTGCAACTTGTCACACAATGTGGAGACCAAGTATGATTGCTAATCCTCTCATTTTTCAGAGAAAGCAAATCAGATCCATCACCAGAATCTCCTTGATGATAGTGAACAAGCACCTTGACATCAAGAGTGGTCGCACTCTTCTTAATCAATTTTCTGTATTGTCACTGAGTTGTAATTGTAAAGGTGGGAAATTCATTATAAAAAATTAATGCTAAGTCTACCCCCGCATTACCCGAGTACCATTAATGCATTCTCTTAGAGTTCAAAGATACAAAAATACATATATTCCTACACTTATAAGCATTTTAAATATTTATCAATTCTGATTCTATTCTTTTTTTTATCTTCCAGATTTAGGAGATGGAGACACCAAGAAGTATGCAAGGAGGAGTGGTCCATGGAAGAAGTTAAACATTCAGTCAAGGAAATTAGTCTGAATCAGCTGATCCTGCTTTCTGTATCATGAAAGTAGACTCAGAACTGTTCTATGAACATCAAGCACAGACTACAAAATCTATTTGGATAGAGAAAGGCATCAACCACAATAAAAAAAAAACAACTCATGACTTACCTCAGATTTTGTAGTTTACACTCTGGGTGTTGCAGGGCTTCACATAATGAGTTTACTCCACTGTCCCCTATTTCACTTCCTTTCAAGTCAAGATGTATCAGATTCTGGTTGTGAGTCAATGAACTAGAGATGTCCTGACAGCCATCAGGGAAAGAAACAGATCTCAACCTTCAGAAGAAAAGTATGCAGGAGGGATTACAAAATCACCTGTCCCTTGCAACCCAAGGCTTAGATACCATCTAAATGTTCCTGCCATCTCTTCTTACTCTGGTTTTCTCATCTCTCCAGGTCAGGTCATACATTCGATTTTCAGGATGGAGCTTAGGAAAACAGTTGGGTTACAACTTAGATATACGTTACATCCTGACAAATGATACTCTCAACTTTCTTTGACCTTGAAGGAAGAGAAGGCAATAACATCAGGAAAAGTCAAAAAGAAATCGTTGAGCCCTTTATTCCAGGAAGGACTACTAGAAAGTATTTAGGCTATTCTAAATACTGCAACAACAACATTAATTCACAATATTTAATCCTTTAAAATACTACAAGGTGATTTTACAGTTAATATCAACTATTTGATGTGCATGATTAGTAATATTTTATCTGGTAGGTTTGGTAAGCTATACAGAAGCCAAAGTAGAAAGAAATTAAATCACGCCAAATTTCAAAGAAGTTAAATCTATCAAATTTTCTTCCTATTGTCCATCTCCTAGTTCAGTCACTGTCAGATATATCGAAGTGTCTCTGCCTGCCTCTAAAGTCCAATATGGTCTTACTTCTCAGTAACTGTTCAGAACCTCCTTTTGTAATATCACCTCCTCTACCTTTTTCCAGCACCTTCACCCTCACCCCTTTCTCATCAAGCTTAGATACCATCTAAATGTTCCTGCCATAAAGAACATAAAGACAAGCACATAAAGAAAATAAAGCATTTACTCATCTACAGCACTAGCCATCATGTAGTAAAAGTGCCTAATGCACACATATATAAGCTGAATATAAACTATTATATAAATTACAAATGACATGCTACTTATATAATATATACTTTTTAATGTAATTATAATTCTACATTTATATGAATTACAGTTCATCTAAATCTAAAGTGCAATTGCATGTGTTAGGAAAAGGAACTTAAATAAAAACACACTAAGTGAAACTTTTGAGCTGCCTTCCATGCAGTTATCCCCTTAAGGGACTCCCACATTCTAAAATATGGAGGCATTTAACCTAAAAGGCATGAACTGTTTTTAGGATTGGGATTGGTGACACTCAGTGAAAGATTAATGTTGGAGAAAATGTCCCAGGGTATGCAAAAAGGTCTTCTAGGAACCTCTTAACTCATGTGCAATTGCCTCTTACACTTCTCTGCCAGACCAGGACTGATCTGTTCTTGAAATCTAAGGTAAGATCTCATTAAAAACACTGAGATTCCAAGGAAAATATTTAGAGGGACCCCCGAAGAACATTAATCTCCAATGCTAAATTTAAACAATTATCTTCATTTATTTAGAATTCAGTATGTACTATGCAACACCAATTAGACCTTGAACACCTCAGTAGGCATGGAAAATAGAAAATAGGATTAGTTTTAGCTCCTCAAAGACCCAAGAGACAAAAGGAAGAGAGAGAGACAAGCAAATGTAAAAATAGTGATGGTTTTTCAGACTTATGATATAATTTTAAAAGACCAAAGTAGCAAATTTACTAAGAAAAGCAATAGTTAGAACTTCCATATAAGTGCTGGTGGGGCTATAAAATGAACTAGCTAGCAATTTCTTAAAAAGTTAAATGTACACCTATGAACTAGCAATTTGATTTCTAGGTATTAGACCAAGAGATGAAAACATATGTCCCCAAAGACTGTATAAGAATTTTCATAGTAACTTATTCAAAATAGCCAAAACATAGAACCCAGAAGTCTATTAACAAGAAAATAACTTGTACAACAGAATGCTAATCAACAATAAAAAGAACTATCAAAACATATGATACATGGATAAAGTAGAAAACATTTGAGTAAAATATGGGCATAAGAAATACTGTATGAATCTATGAATCTAAATGATTTTCACCAACAGATAAAACTAATCTATAATGAAAGAGGTTAGAAAGTGCTTTAGAAAGTGGATGGGGTGACAAGACTGAATAAAAAAGGGATCTGAGCAAACTTTTTCAAGTAATGGAAATCTTTTCTATCTTGCTTTGGGTACTGGTTATAAAGATGCATGCAACTGCTAGAACTCAATGAACAATATCTGTAAATATTACTGAATGTAAATTCTTTCCAAATAGAAAAGCTCCAGAATAAGTCTCTGAAAATACTTTGTTGACCTGCCTTAGTTCCATGCTTTTCATCTAGAAAATTCTTAAGACTCAGAAATCCACATGAACAGTTGCTATCCTGGACAGTCTTCACCAAAACAAGTTAGTTAGGTTCTCATGTCCCTAGAGGTCTTCATAGTTCTTTTTGTAAGAGTAACTTACACAGTGGATTGTATGTATTGTTTACTGTTAGCTTGCCCTGGTAAGTAGGAGTAGGAGGTGGCACAAGGAAAAAATTAGAATTCCATTAAATTTTCTCATACTAGACTTACAGTAGTTTTTTTAGTTTACAGTTTGGGTGCCTTAGTTCTTGATAAAACATCTTCATTGCGAATTCACCAAGGCTGCTATCATGCAGGTCAAATTCTCTCAAGTGTTCATTTGTATGAAGCACAGAACAGAGATCTTGCCAGCAGTGATTAATGCGATCACCACCCCTTTGCCTATATAATTGGGAAAAGAAAAGACAAATAAATCTAATTTGTCCTAAATAACTTTCCAAAGATACTGAGTGAAGAGCAGAGTACTTTGGGAATGCTGAAAGCATCCAATGTGGTTTTGCCATGGACACAGTCCTTTCAAAGTCTAGGCACTCCAGAGGTTTCATTTGCCCAAAGTTCTCCCACACCCTTAACACACATAATTAAAACCAGAGATACTTCACTAGGCAAAGAAGAAAAGAGAGCCAAGAGACAGAATTGGATAAGAGGTCTTCAAATATCTGAAAAGTCACTTATCAAGAAAATATTTAGCCTCAAAGAGAAAGATAAGGAGCAGAAGGTAGACAATAGAAATTGATATAGATTGAGAACTACAGGCTTTGAGCTCCAGTTCTACCATTTACTAGCTGTATTACTAAACATGACGTCACATCAGGTCCATGAGCTCAAGGTTTTCTTCATTTATAAAAGAAATGCCATCTCCCTTCATAGGCTTGTGAGATTTACTAGTCAATTTTAGTGGGTATAAAAAATTACTTAGTAAATATTAAAATTCTACACGATTTAATTGGGTATATTATCAATAGCGTCATTATACAACAGAGGATAGAAGGGAAAAGTCTTGAGTCCCAACTCTGCGATTCACTGAACTAGGAGATTCTGGCAACATTACTAATCTATCTATCTCTATCTCTATATCTATATCTATAAAGCCTGCAATTTTAGTTAAATCTGGATTTGATTCTATAATTCAAATCTTCCCCAGGCTTAACTGGGTAGAGTCAAAATCATAACTCAAAGAAGCAGTAATGATAAAATAATATACATAAAATGCTGAAGTTTACATTTATTCTCTGAAAACATTCATTCAGCATCTACTATTTCTTATGACTCCCTCTCTCCAGTCAGGTGTGAAAGGGATGAGATCTTTTGTAAACTACAAAACAAGGCTGATCTATGTCTTGGCAGTGGAAAAGGTGAGCTAGGTCCACAGATTCCAGGAGAACAGAACCCAGGAGATGATCTACATACACTAGGTTCAGCTAGAAATCCCTGGACCGCACTATTTAAAAAAGTTAAATGTACACACTAAAGTGAATGTAAGTGTGCTGTATGCCACATCCTTCTGTGAGGACTGAATCACTCATCCTTAGCTGCTGGAATACTAACAGCAGATAGCTCTCAGACCATTTCTTATCTTGTGATTTCCTTTAAGCAGTTACTTTAGGCAAGTTCACTAATAGCATGACTGGTCAAGAAGGGTTAGGTGCCTGACCTCCTTGCCTCAAGGAAGGACAACTGTGAAAGGGGTTACCCTGACTCTAGAATTAAGCTAAACAACCTCCCCTCCCTGAGGAGATCTACTTCCTTCACTCCCCCACAAGTCACTTTCAGAAAACTGATCTGACATACTTACCAAGTTTCAGCATGACTTGAGTTTGACATCATCTCAGATATCAGAGTTACAGACAGTTTAATGGCCTGTAAACATTGGCAGTTCTTAAGGCAGAATGAAGACACAAGCAAATCCATTTCCCCGCAAATATTAATGACCACCTTTTGGAAATATTTCATTGCCTGGCTTACAACGGTTCCATTTTGAGTCTCATACAGATAGTGAAACAACTCCAGAAATTCTAGCTGTGATGAAAAATATTCACTGCTGCCTAATATTTCCAACCAGTGAAGTAACTTCCATTTTAACTCCAGTGCCATTTCAAAGTTAAAAGTTCTTTCCAGTTGTTTTAGTCGATCTTCATTCAAAAAGCCAAATAAAAAGCATTTCATCCTTGTCAAATGAGGGTCCTTATACATTTTGCTTTCAAGTAACAATTTTAAGTCTTCAGAAGACTGAAAGTTACAGTCCCTGGTTCCCCAACTGCCTTTCAACAGATAGAACATAGCTGCAAAAAATTCCTGTATGTGTAGGTGGGTGAACACATAGCAGTTGTCATGTTCTGTATCCTTCTGAAGAATATTCGTGTCTAGGAAAACCGAGACATCAGAGGTATTTAACCCGTGCTTTATGAGATTTTCCCTGTAAAACACATATGTCATAGTCCAAACTCCTTTGGCAGCCAAGAGGCACAGATTCCTCAGCTGGCTTCGGCTGGGTAGACGAGGACAGCTTCCATCAATGGATGTGAACAGACTAGAGATATAGCAGGTAAATAGAGCTGTGATGGTTTTGCAGGTCAATGTGACATCATCACCCTTCATTTGTTGCTTCAGACACGTACAAATGACCCAGCACAGAAGAGGAACTTTACACATGCTAAAAAGCATCTCGTTGTTTCTCAAAGACTTGTAAACCTGGAAAGCCCACTTCCTGTCTTTAAAAAACTGGTAAATATATTCCTTTCTTGCATCCTCAGACATACCGCATAGCTCTACACAGCGGTGATTCTTCAACAAGAGCTTTAGTTTTTTGTAAGCTACGAGTTTTGTAGTCACCAGTAGGGATGCCTCAGGGAGCATCACTTTCCTCAGCAAACTACTCATGAGGAAGGACACTGGGTGTACTTGGGCCCAGTCTTTACATAGTGCGAACTCAGGCTCCTCAAAGGCAAAGTTCAGCTCATCAAAACTATCAATAATAAAAAGGAGCTGACTCGGCTGGGACATAATCCTTTCAATGGGCCCCTCTGTTCTGGGCCAGTCCTTTGATATCATCTGAATGAAGCTTCTCTCTCTCAGCTGGTTAATTTCTCTTGCATTGAGATAAAAAACATAGACAAACTTCTGCTGAAAAAGATGACCCTGTGCCCAATCTAACATCGCCTTTCTCATCAAGGTTGTTTTCCCAATTCCAGCAACTCCCTGAAGCACCACTGTCCGTGGCTGGTCCCCAGTTCTGGCATCTGCATCAAATAAATGTTCCAGCAGCTCTTGGTCTTCCCTGGCAACTCCATGATAGAAATCATTCAGTTCTCCAAGCAAACAAAATTTTTCTTTTATTTGAATTCTATATTCTGTTCCATCATCTAAGTCAGAAGTGAGAAGGGAGCAGGAAAAAAGGAAGATACACAAGATCAAAATAAATTCTATGATTCCAATGTTAACATTAAGGAAATGTTGAAAAAGCAAATTGCAGCTGATTTAGATAAGAATGAAAAAAAAGCATTCCTGTAGATTTAAAACCTACATTAGAAACTGAAGAAAAAAACTACAAATGCAGAAAAAGAAATTTAAGATGGAAAATAAAAGGTTAGATTTGCTCTAGAAACATTTCCTCTGTACTTTCCTTCTGCAGAATTAAATAAGATGATATATATGTAGTACAGAGTCATCACCTAGATAAAAAAAGATTAAAGGCAAAAATGAACAGCAGCAGCCAGAGAAGACCTGAACACAGACCTGAATCCACAGATCAAAATAATAATCCACCTGACAGAGGCAAAACATTCATAGAAATAAACATTGAAGCATAGCCTAGAGAAAAGTTTTAAGAAAAAAATTCCCAAGTATAATAAAAATAGTTTTATCTTTGACTAGTTAAGTCCAATTCTTCTTTTAGATCTCAATGGAAATGTCATTATCTAGGGGAAGCCTTCTCCAAACCCCAATTCTAGTATATTTCACTCATTCATATAGCTTCAAAACACAGTATAACTTCATTCACGGCACATGTTGCAAACTGTAATTACTTTAATTTCTAAAGTAATTCTTCTCTTTATTCTACTAGGGAAAGTGGTGCAAACACCTAACACCATTCATGCCCCATTAATTGTGCTAAGTTGTCCCTCAAGAGAAAGCCTATGGCATTAGAAAGCAGGTACTCTTATTTTTATGGTGTAATATCTATTCCAATAAAGTACTTTAAAATTGGGATTGTAAAGGATGATTCTTACTTTTTCTTCATTACATTATCTATCATCCAAATTTTCTACCAGTAAATTTCTATGGCATTGGAATACTGGTTTCCTAAATTACCATTAAGAATAAGCCAAAGTTATACAAGAATAAACTTCCTTATATTGAATCAGAAATTAAGGTCAGAGAGGAAAGTTATCTTCAAAATCATTTAATATAATAAATTATCTTAATTATGCTTGGAATTAAGTTCTCAATTATTTCTTGAATAAAATAATGTGACTCAGAAAACAGCATAGCTGGATTAAAAATAAAGTTCTCTCACTTGGTCCAGTTTTTTTCCTACTGTAAATTCATGTATATAAACTGCAATGCAACCACAGAGAGGGGAAATGGAAAATGAGATTGAACTAAGATTGAAAAAAATCTAGCTCTATAAATTAGATTTTATGTGGGCTAGTTGGTCACCATCCCTGGAACTCAATTATAGCATTGTTTCTAAAGGAAGGGAATGAATGTAATAAGTTAAATACTCTATACCAATCAGCAGTTTAGTCCATAAAACATAACTGAATATAACTTTGTGTATCACACTATCAGTTTTTGACTATTTCCAAATAATACTCTAGAGGCCCTGAATGAACATGTCCTTGATTCTGACTTTGGTTAGACAGTTTGACTCCTTTGTCAGAGAACAGGGTCAGATCGTAGGAGAAATTCACAATATCTCAGCACAGTTACTCTAGGGGATAAGCCACCAGCACATTTCAAAAGCTCAAACTTCAGCCCAAGCCCTGACAAAAAGTTCATGTAACTCACCCAGCGCAGCCTGACCCCCTTGGGCCTCTCCACCCCTGGCATCCTCTGCTCCCATGGTCTGAGCAGCACCTGCAACAGATTCCAAAAGGATAACAGAGTTTACCAAAATCAAGAACAACTCTGACAATGGGAAGAACAGGGACCAGAATCCTCCTCAGTGGTCTAATTCTGTGATCATCTGAATTTAAGAAAACAAGAGCCAACAGAGCATCATACTCTAATAGCTTAGCTAAGGGGAGAAGGGATGTGGCATGAACACTGAAGTAGGAGACCTCTTCCCCATGCCACCCCACCCCAGTAACTCCACAGGTAAGTAGTCTAGTCTAAGCCTCAGTTTCCTTGTTGCTACTGACTCACGGATACGATGAGGCTCAAACTCATGTAAAAGAGTATATATAAGAGTAGGGAATTTAGGTATCTATAATATTTCATACCTGGGAATGACTGAAAATACCAGTTAGCTTGAGGTTCCTGAACAATTTCTCACCCCTTCCTCATGTCAACAAAGATTTTAAGTCACATTGGAGAGTCCTTAAAATTTAACCTAAGCTATGTATTGTAGTTTTGTCAAAAGAACACTAGATGGGATAATTCCTATCATCCAATTTTTTGAATCATCATAATTGGCAAAAGATGAATTATCACCAATGAAGAAGCCAGGCTGAGTAAACATTAAAAACCCCCTTGACTCTTCAAGCATTCCTCAAATGATCCAACAAGTGGCCAATTGGACTTGACCACACAGAGCTTGTGACCCACAGAATACTCTGTTCCCTAAGTCCCTTTTACAGAATCATTCTAATAGGTTTCAGGAAGTGTTTCCTTCTCCCTTCCCCTAGGTATATCTCTAGCATCACTCACAGTTGCTCTCCACTTTTGCTCTCTCACACAGGTCCTTCAGGTCCATCTTGTCAAAGATTTTGAGAGCCACACCCCAGGCCCGCTCTCCTGGATAATACTCATTCATCAATTTAGCCAGATGCTCCCGCTTGGCCTTCTTCACTTCAGTCCAGGGTATCTGGCAACACCCAGGTTCCATGGTCTCATCCTTTAAAAATAACTTGAATTTGCTTAATTCTTCTTTGTTTAACTCTTCCAAATACAACCGCAGCCCAAATTCAGAAAAAAAGGAAGATGGCAACGAATCTGTCATCTTGTTCATGGATCAATGTTCAGACTTCAATGGGGAAAAAAAAAATCACTGAAATCACATGAAATAAATGGGACCTAGGAAAAAGATAAAATGAAACATCTAAAAAAATATCAATTGATCAACAAGCATGGTTCAAGTCTACTATATCAGGCTCTGTACTGATCTAGTGTCCTCTCTAATACATTTATATACAATCTATATAATACATCTATAACAAAAAATTCCTTTAATAAAATTTCTTCCATTTTCCTAAGAGTTACAATTCAAAGAATGGAACTGGAAGTAAGAAATCATGGCAATTCATCTCTCAAATCCCAGCTTATTCTTCTTCAAAGTGAGGATATCAGAATTAAATGCAGAGGATGTGGTAGGGATTATATGAGGTAGTTTATCATCTGGCATGGAATAGGTTCCTACTACTAGATATTGGGAACTTTTCTCTTTCCATCCCTTCCCCATCAACACCCGACATATATCTCAGCCTATAATACATTGCTATTGTACCCTCAACAACACATTGCTACCTTTAAAACAAATGCAATGGGAATATGCTACCACCAAACTCTTCTTGTCATGTCATTTTTGGCCACACTTCCATACAGTCACAAGGGTCTGCTTTCTTGACTGAGAAGCTACTTTCACATCCCCACTCCAAAACCACAAATATTCTGGTCATGAGCAAGTCTACCTTAGTCTTTTTAAGATGAAAATGTTCCCTCTACTTTACACCTCTTCCATAATCAAACTTCATAATCAAATCAAGAGTCTTTGAAAATGTACCTATGTGGAACTTACTTTGAATCAGACTGCATCTTGCATCTAACAACCATGCTAGGAATTCTGGGTGAGAGGCTGAGAACTGCCGGGTTTAGCACTTCACCTTTTCTCTCCTTACTTATTAGGAGGAGCACAAGAGACCATCTGCTAATTGTTACAAATGAATCCACATTATAGCTTTCTGTCTTAGCAACCAACACAAAAGTTTCAAAATAAATGAGGTAAACTCAGACTACTTCCCTCCCTGACACTTTCTCTCTGCTCTGACCTAGGTCGAAAAGCAGTTTTTGGTCTGCCTCTTGGTGGTGCAGCCAGATCACGTTCCCTATTCTGGAATAAACACTCTTAATTATATTATAGCAGTTATTTTTTGATGGACAGGCATTAAACCTCAACTCAATGCAATTGAACTTTTGTTAAAACTCCACTGCAATAACTTATACCAATTACTACCTAATGTAACACTCAATATTTGGGTTCAATTTTTGGATTCCATTTTTATATCTGTACCTTGCTCTACAAGGACTAGAAGTTAATTTACAGGGACCTAACTTAACTTCTAGGGTGCCATACATGAGTGCTCTTTTGACAATGCCTTACTTTCTGATAGTCTCTATCCCCTGAGCGCTCATCATCTGATACTCTTGCCTTTCAGTGTGTTCCTCTGAGCCAAGATCTACATGATTCTGAATCCTATGGGATTTCAATGACATGATTTCTGATTCTGATAGAAAGGACAGGCAGTATCTCTGGCCTCCTTCAAGAAATAGCATATTTTTGTTTGGGGGAATCTTCCTTTGTACAGATTTTGGGGAACAAAAACGACATCTGTGCGACATCTGTGAAGGCATACAAAATTTTTAAATGTTCTGAATTAAAATGAAAACCTGCAGTCTCATTTACAATGTGTAAATTCACTGATGTGAAATTTTGGCATTTATAATTAAAGCATATTTTTCAAAATGAATTCATTCAGCATAAATTAATAATGACTAATTGTTGACAATCTATAATGATTGTCATTGTTCTCTAATTGAAAAATAGTCCTCGAAGTTTACATTTCATAATATTCACATTTTACAAGTACGGGGACTCAGAAATTAAGAAACTTGTCCAGTTTACAGAGTTGCCAAGTTATCAAACTACAAAGCTCATTCTGTTACATATAATTTCTAATGCTTATAATTTCGCTTTATTTTTCTAGACACTGGGAATTCAGTCAAATGAATTCTGTACATCAATGTTCTATGATACGTGACCTTTGCTAAAAGAACAATGGACTACGAGAAGATCTTTAAATATATCATGCAAATCTTCTGAATTCTAGTAGAGCTAAAGGAAGTGATTCTTTTTAATAGTGGGTAGAGGTGAGACTGTGTTGGGAAAGTGACATTGTTATCTAAGAAATAGGATATTTCTATATTACCATCCTTTTCATAATCTCCTGCCTGATTTTCTTTCTTGTTTGCTCTAAAAGAATCACCTAGAGTTTTTCAACTTCACTACTACTAACATTTCTGGTCAGATAATTTTTTGAGGGACCCAGTAGGTTCATAGTATATTTTAGCAGCAGTCCCGGCCCTTACCCACTAGATGCTATTAGAAACTTCAATCTCACAGAGCTGTGACAAACTGTCTTCTGTTATTGCAAAGTGTCACCAGGGCAGCAAACTTCCCCTGGTTGAAACCACTTCTGCTGCTGAGTTTCAACTCATTAGTCCTTCTCTATGATACTACCACAATAACAAATTACAGAAACAGCTGATAGCTCAGAGAAGGATGTTCTCTTAAGATTTTAGTGTATGATGAAAGAAATCCTGTACTTGAGAAGGAAAGGAGACAGTGCAGATTGTTTTACCAATCTGTAAACCAAATAAAAATATTATGCTCACAGAATAAATTTCAGCTAAATAGTAGATAGCTAATATTCAACCAAAGTGGATAAAGCAGAGAATAAGAGAGGAAGGACTTAACTTGGGCAAAATAAGGGAAATGGTCAAGAATCGGGATGACTATTGAGAGATATATTAACTATAAAACTTCTACATTAAAAAAAAAGAAAACAAATTGGAGATATGCAACCAAACCGAGATCTTGATTTCCATTACCATTCTTCAATAGGAGGAATAAGGGATCTTTAGAAAGACTGCAGATTCTGGGGCTTGATCTGGGAAAAGACAAGATGAGCTTAGTTTCTTACAGTGCCAGAAAGTAAAAGTGAAGGATGAGGTATATCCACAAGACACAAGAACCAACCCAAAAGAGCTCCTAATGGTCAAACTAAATGACATTATTGGATTATAAACCAAAGCATAAAGCAAATATTCAGGAGCCCATACTGATACAGATGAATTAGAAGATAAGTAAATGGGGGGAAGAGAAACTGCTATAGAAGAATTCCTAAAACTTTATGTAGATATTTCCTCTTCCAGGAGGGTAGAGCTTACAACCTTCCCATCAATGAGTACTGACTGTACTCAAAAGCTGACAAACACTGTCTCAGCCCAGGGATCAAGGTTAGTATTATAGGCCACAAGTCACTGTGGACAGTATGCCCATGGACAAGTGATGATGGAAGGAACGTCACTACTGTGATGTTGTTCCTCATAACCACAAACCCAGTCTAACCATTAGCAAAATGTAAGACAAAACCCCTAATAATATGCTACACAATAGTGGATGAATATTTTTCAAAAATGCCCAGGTCATCAAAAACAGGGAAAGACTGAGAAACTGCTAAAGACCAAAGGAGACGGAGACAAGATGGTATCCTGGTAATACAGTACCTTGGAACAAATCTAAAAGACATAAAGAACTAGGGAAAAACTAGGGAAATCTGAATTAAGTACAACTTAATTGTTCTAATTGCTTTTGTTTTGGCAAATACACTATAGTAACACAAAATTTTAAAAATAGGGGAAATTGCGTGAAAGGCATGAGAATACTTTCTGCAAATATAAGACTATTCTAAAATAAAATGATTGTTTAAAAATGCATACCCGATGGCCTAGCAATTAGAATCCTCAGAATAAACCCAACAGAATTGTATGTGCTGGTACACTGAGACACATAAGAATAGCCATTGCATCAATGTTTGTAATTCCTAAGCACTGGAAAAGATCTAAGAGTCTACCTATAGTAGTACCAATATATAGAATGTGGTAAATTCACACAATGAAATCCTACAGAGCAGTGAAAATATATGATCTGATACCACATGTCACTAGGATGAATCCCACAAACATATCAAGGAACCAAAAAGATTATGCAGTATATAATTCCATTTACAAAATGATCAAAACTAAACACTAAACAATGCTGCTAACAGATACATGTCAACATTCTTAAAGCCATACTTCAAATATGAACTAAGGATAAGGAAGTAACCACTGTAAAAGTTGGTTTAGTGTGACTTGGGTAGTAAGGGAGGTATTTGTGGTGGGGGGTGCCCCTGGGTGCTGGAAATAGGCTATTCCTTGACCTGGGGAGGGTTTACAAGGATGCTCACTTGGTAGTCATTCACTAAGCCACATTTTTATATTTATTGTAATACTAATATCAACATATTTAATTTAAGGTACCTTTCTAAATGAATAATTCACACTAAAATGTGGTTTTTAAAAAGGGTCCTGTCACCAGCAAGACAGAATAAAAATAGATTAGAAAAACACCAAAAGAATATTATTGTGAATAAACTACTCTTAGGGAAGATAAAAGGTAAAAGGCTAACAAGTATTTCAGAAAATTTCTAACTTAACAGACAACAAATGTGAACCAGATGATAACAATTCACAATCAGGAAAACGGCAAAAATCTGCTTTAAAAAATGCCAGGTGATGATGAGAAAGAAAGGGAGCAGATCCTGTTAAAATTAATGAATTGCTACACTCCGAGGAGCTGCATATGCATAAGTATGGAGAACACTAAAAACGTGCAAAGCTTTTCAGTAAGTAACCTCTTCCCTAAGAAATTTTCCAGGCAAAGAATTCCAGACACAGAAATTAAAGTTTAGTGCATAAGGGTGTTTATTTAGAATAGTAAAATAATGGTCACATTAAAACTGTATTATGAAATAAATGCATAAAATTAGCAGAGGTCATTTTTCAGTCATTAAAATAACCTCTTCAGGTAGCAAGGTGCATCACGCACAGTTAAAAAACACGTGGTAGGAATAGGAAGATTACAACTAAGGAATTACGACCTTTGTCTAAACACAGAAAATTACCAAAACGTTAATCATGGCTGTTCAAATGTAAAAGAGTTTGACAATTTTCTTTAACCACAATACATTCCTTAAATGAGGGAAAGAAAAAGGCACTATCAGTTTCTCAAATCCTGAAGATAAAGAAATGAATGCCTGCCAAGGACACTTGACTTTGGCTGGTGAGAGCTCACTGGTAACCCGCAGAGAAATCAATTTTAGGTCACTGCTGGGGGAAGACAGTGGAAGGGATTAAGCCTGACTACCAAGGATACAGGGTGGCCACTGAGGGAGCCTGCAAGCGCTTGTCTTTCCGGAACTTCGTTAGGCGAGAGGCAATAAAGTTTTAGGCTTCATTCGCGAAAGGGGCTCAGAGAGAGCTCAGTGTTGGAGGAGTAGGGACGCACAGGTGGTGGGAATAATCTCGAACTGAAGAACGCCAGCTTGGTTCGGGACCAGCGAGTCGCGCCCCATACTCCAGAACCCCTGAGAGTGGACTCTTCACAGCACCTGATGTCAGGACAGTCAGGAAGCGGCACTGTGGGCTCGCCACCGAAGGGCGCGCTCTGCACGGGGCTCCCAGCCTCCAGGTGCCCGTGGAGCCGCCCCAGGAAAGCGTCTCGTCCGCAAGTCCGCACGTCCGCAAGCCCGCACGTCCGCATCTCCACCCCCGGCCTCCCGGGACGCAGCCCGGGTCTGCCTCCCCTTCTTAGACGTCCACCCAGAACGCGGGAGTTGGAAAGACTACTGCGGGACCTCACTTCCTATTTTAGAGCGGCCACCACACAACCAGAGAAGAGGAAGGTCATGCCATACCTTGGGTCACAACTGGCGTCGGTGGCAAAGGCTAAATCTCAGCGCTGAAAGCCATGAACCAAAGAGGCCAGGGGACAGGAACGCTCAACACCTACTCGCTGTGTGAGGCACAGCCGGCCTCACTAGCATTTTGACTCATCACGCCTAATATCCCTCCTCCGCTGCTTGTGGGGCAGAAGCGTGAAGAGGGCTTCGTGGGCGCCTGGCGTGGTTGGACGCTCCGGGTCCGGCCCAGCGAGTCTGCTTCCCATTGGCTGGCCCGGCAAGGGGCTGCTCCCACTCTTCCTCTCCTTGTCTGCAGCCGGCCTCCACCCCAACCGCTGAAGATACATTGTTCCTCTAAAGGAAACACACCTGGGGGCACACAGCTCCCTTCCTCTCCTGATAACTAGCCACGTGCAGGGAAGAGTAGGCGCTGGGTGTTGAACCCTGGCATCGGATGACATTTACCAGACTTATGACCCCAATAAGTCACATCCCTCTTTTTCCATTCATTCAGGAATTAAATTAATGAGCACCTAATTCATGCTGGCAATTGGCTCGGGATTTTTTTTTTTTTTTCTTTTTCTTCTAAGCCATTTTAAGACTAGCAGTTTCAGTGTAATGGAGTGAAAACCTAATTGAAGTTCGAGAAATCCTGCAAGGAGAACAATGTAAAAGACGAAACTACTTTTTCAAAAAGTGTTTGCTGAAAAGGCAGACGAGAAATGAGACAGTAACTGATGGGAAAAATGGATCCCAGAGTTTGTTTTTAAGATTGAAGCAAAAGTAACTTGATTGTTGATGGAAAAGGTTGAATAAAGGGGAAAATTGATGTCCCAGGAGAGGGGAGTGTTGAATGAGGCCCGCATGTAACGAGAATAGATGGAATTCAGTCACTGAAGCTATAGGCTTCTTGGCTAGGAGGATACAATTCAGAGTAAGAAGAGAAATCAACAGGACCTGAAAGCAAGTGTGTATGTACTGAGAAGAGAAGCAGGGGAGTGTAAATTCTCTTTGCTTGTTATCTCAGGACAATTAAAAGAACATTCATCATCTGGGTAAGGGCATGATAAAGCTCATCAATTTTTGTTAATTTTCTATGGACACGAAATTTGTGTTCTTTGGGGATATGTTTCAATATACCTCTTACCAAGATTTGTAACCACTATTTGGTTTTTGAATGGTCTTATTTTTTGTTTCCATTTCTGACACAAATGTACTGCATTTTCTCACGAAATAATAGTTTTGCCAAACTTTCAAATTTATATTTTTCTCTATGTATTTAGTAGGTTTGATAGTGTTATTATTTTATAGCTCATAAATTTGGCCTTTTAATTTCATCATTTTGATTTTTATATTAACTTTCAATTCATTTTCTGATTAAATTTTTCCTTTTTATTTGCCTGGTAGCTTTTTGATCAACTTGACAGGTGTTTCTTGTAAACAAGTTATAGGTGAATTTTGTTGCTTGGCCTAGTTTGTCTGTTATGTAAGAAAACTGAAAAAAAAAAAAAAAAAAAAGAATATTCAGTCCATTTTCCTTAAGCATCATTGATTGTCTACTGCATTCTTGTGTGTTTATTATTTATTTTACATCATGACTAGTTGTTGCCTTTTCCTGGATTCTCTATTTTAGTTAATTTGTTATTTATTTAGTCTTTTCTTAAATTTATTTAGAGTTGATGGGGAAACCTGAGTAATACAGACTCCTAATTATGCAAATATTTATTTCACCTGTACAGGTGATTCTCTTTTGGCTGACTATAGCCACTTAATTTTACTAGTCCATAGCTGCTGTTTTCTTGCTTCCAACATTAAAAATATGAAGTCTAATGTCGTTTCTTTTAAATAACTTTCCTTTGCTACCTGAAAACTTCAGTTTAGTCTTTATCCTTAACGTGGGGATTATATTTATAGGTATCTAGAGTCTTTATTCATTAATCAAGACTGAAATAGTGAGTTCTGTAGACCTGAAGATTCAGATCTTTTAAAAAATATTTTTCCCCTCAGAGAAATTTTCTATTTTGTCATTCATTTATTTATTTACTTCTGTTCACTCCTTTTTCTCCTGAAACTGAGTCTGCATAATAGGTCTCATATCTATCTTTTAAGTCCAATATTTTTTAATTTCTTCATGATTTTCATCTCTACCTTTTCCCTCTGTGCTTGGGTTATTTCTTTAAATCATAAACTACTTCTTGGATCTCAGAAGGGATCATCTCCAATTCAGAGAGTGCCTTACTTCTAAACACTGCTAACAAAAGTTCCTTGTCTAATGTATACTACGGAGCCACTGGTCCAGGGAAAGGGCTTAAGGAAATGAAAACATTAGATATTAATAACAGGTGCTTATATCTCTTTCTGCCGTTACTGGGACACTGAAAAGGAGCTCCTTCCCAAGGCTCCACGGGGTTCTCACCTTGTTTTCTAGTCTCTGGAGACTCCAGAAGGGCCTAGGACTTGGCACAGTGAGGAAGGAAAGCTCGATCTCTTCAGAGTGTGAGCAGGCGTGAAGCAAGTCCTAACCGACCATAAACTGGAAAAACCCTCTTCATGGCTGCCTGGCTTCCACCTCGAGTCTAGGGACCATGCTAGGGTTAGAGCTAGTGGATTACCCAGTCTGTCCCAGGCGTGGGACAGCAGGCACAACTACCCCTGCGCTCAAGGGTGAACTGAACAGCTAGGACTGCTCCCCAAATTCCTATTGACGGGTTCTGCTCTAAAGGGGTAAAAGAGTCCTAAAATTCTAAGAGACCCGCAGCTCATTTCTCCAATCTTGCCTGCCCCGTCCCCTTCCTAGGGGGCCCTAGGGACCCCTACAATTGGCCAACACCAGTTTATACTCTCACGCGTCGGAGAGCACTGGCAAAGCCCGGGACTAAGCGCCGCCTTGCGCCGGATTTTTATAGCCAACCAGGAGCCCCGTCCTCCTGCTGTCTCCTTTCCGCCGCGCCCCTCCCGTCTCCATGGAAACGCTCGGAGTGTCTACTCCGAGGCCTGGGGCTTCGGTTTAGGTGTCACGCGGCTGCGGCCATTGTTTGTGTAGAACGAGTGTTTTGGCGGGTCCTGGTGGTCGCATCTTAGAGGTTCCGTAAGTGACGGGGACTCTCGGGAACACTGAATCAAATGCAGCCAAGGGCGGGCAGAGCTGTTGCTGGAGGAAGAGGGCCAGAAAAGGGAAGCTCAGGGGCCGAGAAATCGTTCCAGATTAGACGTCCGGGAGACACCAGTGTTGGGGTGTGTATGTGTGGGGGGGGTCCTTTACATACACCCTCCCCTTGTTAAAACCGAATTAGGGGACGGCAAGAGGAGCGCGAGGCAGCGTGGCCCTGGGTGGCGGTGCTCGGGGTTGGAAGGCGTTGCGCGGAGCTCGGATCCGGGCATTCGTGGATCCGAGGCCGCGCTGCAGGCAGAGGCGGTGCAGATCTGTGACCCTGAGACCCGCAGATCCCCCTCTTCGGGGACTGTTTGTACGTCGGAATCCTGGGAAGCGTTGGGGGAACCCAAACCAGTCCTGTTCTTGGGACGCTGGTGAACCATTTTTTTCTCTGGAGAAAGCGGGCTCTTCTCTGTGTATCATTTGTGACCAGCAAGGCAAGCGCTCACGCTCCCATTTTACACGGGAGGAAAAATGAGGCCCTGAGAGGTCTAGAAGTTTGGTCTTTTTCAAAGTTCTACAAGTGGTTGGTGAAGGAATTGACACTATGATCTGGACTTTGAAACCCTAGATCTTTCTCCAAGTCTCTAAGGCATCCTGATGGAAATCCATTATTTCTGGTCTATCAAGTAGGGAAGGGCAATGAAATCTTTCTAAGGTAACATCCGCCAAAATAGAAACCATAACTAAGAACAGAATGAAACTATTTAAGTGTCCTGCTATTTTATTTTTATTTACATATTTTTATAGTTCTTATTAGTATTAACAAGTATAGTATAAATTTATATAAATTAGTATAAACTAGTTTATACTATGAATTATATATTATATATAATTATATTACATATATTATGAATTATACTATGAATTAGTATAAACTAGGAAATCCTCGGAAAGGAGGCTCAGAGAGGTAAAATTACAAAGAGCATCTGCATTCCCGAAAGGGTTAAACGGTGAGAGCAAAACCTGTGTTTTTTTGTTCAAACTAGAATTGTATCTTTGAAGTTTCTAGAGGGCCAGAAATAAGATCTTTATAACTTCTGCTTGGTTCTTGAAAGGGAACAGAAATGTTTGGGGGCTCTTTCTAGGAGATTTGGGGGTCATACCCAGTGAGTGTGTGGGGACTGTAGTTGAGTTAGGGAGATTCAAGTCATGGCCAGTCTTTCATTCCACCTTTCTCTTCCTCAGCACCTTTTCCTCAACATTCCACTTTGTCCCCAAGAGGAGCACAAAGGAGGAAGGAATGTTCAGTTCTTCTTATAGTCTGATCTCAGGTGAGTAAGATGCTCTTTTCTCATGTATTAAATACCCCCAAATTCCCCATGGATAGTGGAAATAGTGTAAGTGCCCATGGGGATGGATGAGCTAGACTGAGTAGAAGCAGTTCTTCACTTTCCTGAGAAACTTCCAAGCCTCCTATGCAGCATGCTGCTGCCTTTTACCCAGAGTCTTTCCCCAACATTTATTCTTTCATTGAAGGCTGCTATGTAATTTGAACTGTTCTTAGAGCTCTGAGATTAAGAAATATAGGAATGTCTTTCTTTAGCATTTTGGAAATAAACTATATGAAGTTGTTAATAATTTCTAAAGTTATCACACATTAAACAGTGTCAGAATAAGTGGCACTTGAAAGTAATAGGAACTCAGGTATGAATGATCATCATGATTAGGAAGACAGTTTCTAGTCAGAAAGTCCATTTAGTCTCAGGTAGATTTTGAGGGGACAGGTAAACTGGGCTAATTGCAGTAGAGCATAAGATGAATGTATAAATATCCTCATTGTGAAGGGCTATTAATGTTTAATTGGCTTAATTAAAATAACTGATTTAGTTCATGTGCACTACTCAGTCCCCTAAATATCAATCAGACAAGCATTATTAACAGCTGAATGTACTTACTTATTATTTTAATATACTTATGTATACTTAATAGGTATTTACTCACTAATCTGTACAATGTATACATATACATACATTCACATATACATGTTTATGAGTAAAATACATGTATAGAGAGAGAATAGTATAAACAATTTGAATCATGACACATAGGCCGCATGAGGGCAGGGACTTCCTGGTATATAGAATTGTACCTGGCATATAGTAAGCACTAAGTGAATATTTGTTTTATGTATGAATGGCCATTTTATATATAATTTTTTCATTTGACATACAATGAACATTTTTCCAAGTATTTTTGGTACCATGAGTTTTAATGATTGATATTTCATTCCAGATATATACTATACTCTTATTTAAATTTTATTTTATTGGGAAAAAGGTATTTTGCAATATTGTGCTATTAGAAACAACTTCTAATAAGCATTCTTACACATAATTCATTGATTGTATCTCTAGTTACTCATGATATACTCTAGACAACAATCAAAGGTATAAAGATATTTTAGGCTTTAGAAAAATAAGCTACTCTTTATAAATATGACACGAACTAACTTCTACAGAAATTTGATGACAGTCTATCTCAATGAATATTTAAAAAGCATTGAGTATTTTTTTAAATTTTGCTGTATGTTGATCCTTTCCATCCTCATAAGGTTGACTATTTTTATATACATTTATTGGTCATTTGCATTCTTTTTTGATAAATTGCTTCTTGACATAAATTCCTTTTTTCCTACTGTTTTTTCCTATTTGATCAGTCTTTGTGTCTTAAAGATGTAAACCATTTGTTATGTTTTAACTGTTTCTCCTAGTTTTCATTTGCCTTTTACTTTTAAGAACTTCTGTTTATGTTTTAATTTTACAAAGTGAAATCTTATTTTTTAAATGTAGTTTTCTGCTCGTCTTCATTCCCAAACTGAATACATAGTTACTTTTTTTCTTCAACTATTTTGTATAGTTTCAAGTATTTTTAAAGTTTATTTTTAAGCCTATTTGGTATCCATTTTGATGTGAGAAATGACAAGATAGTTGAAACATTCTTTTTTCTTCCTATTTAGTTATTTTTCTAGTAATATTTACTTTTTTCTTTGATTATAGTGCTACCTTTTCATATACCAAATTACTAAGTTCTTTATACACACATGTACATACTTAAAATGTATACACAGATTACTTTGGGGGCTGTCCTATTTCATGAGCCAATTTCCCAGTTCTAATATTGGTATCAGAAGGTATTTAATGTATATATATGTATATATGTATAATGTATATAATGTATATATATAATGTATATATATAATGTATATATATATACATATATATAACTACATATAGTGTATTTAATGGGCAATCAAGAGGATTTTAGCCTTTTTCACCAAAGAGAATAAGGAAAATAATAATATATTGAGAATATTCCACAGAATAACTTTATAATGATCTCCCCTTGGAGAAAAGGAAATAAAGTTTACTTATAATAAATTTAAATATCGACTATTCACTTTTTAGCATATTTTATTAGTATAGCATGTGTTTAAAATACAGGACCACTTCCTAAACTTATTTCATACCTCTACCACATCTTATTTATGTGAACCAGATTGAATTAATGAGTTTTTCATCTCTGAAAATGGAAAACAGAAACTATCATATAGGGCCGTTAAGAAGGTTAAATAAGATGATACATGTAAAAACCTAAGAACAAGGCTAGATAAATAGAAATAACTTACTAACAGTACGGTGCTATTATATTAGTTGTTATTTAAAATATAATGCATATCTGGTATAACTCTCTTTAGTCACTAAGACATAAGAATTGAAGCAGGGAATATAGCTTAAACTTTTTTTCCCCAAATGGTTAGTCATTGTCTCAGTATTTTAATTAAATTAACTATCTTTCTTCCTCAAATTTAATGTCTTTATCATGTTTAGAATTCACTGTTCAACTTGCGCCCATTTCTAGAGTTCTAGTCTTTTCCATTGATCTTTTTTTCCCATGTTAATCTCATTGTATTATAATTATAGAGGACTTACTAAAGTTTTAATATGTCATTAGATTAGTTTCCCCTCATTATTTCTTCTTCACAATTTTCATTTTTCTCACCACTTCTCAAACTTACTAGTGCCTTGATTGAAGACCAATTGAAAATAGTTAATTCAGTGAGAACAAAGTTCTGTTTATTTCTCCTATGACAAATGTTTTCCTATTTTGTTCAACCCATTTTCAGTCCCTCAGAATTCTAAAAAACTATCTTTATTTCGTTTATATTTCTTCCGTAAAGCTTATTTTTAGGAATTTATCTTTTTAAATAGCTATTGTAAATGTCATTTTTAAAACTTGTATGATTATCATTTATAATCATTTTATATAATATACTTATATAACTAATTATAATTATTCTAATTTAGAAAATGTCTCAACTCTTTCCAAGTTATGTAATTGGATTTTGTTAATTAAACTTTATTTATTATAATGTATTAAATGCATGTAAATGAATATATGAAAACACATGCAATTTAAAATGCAATAATCAACTATTTACTACAATAAGTTCACCATCATGACGACGCACACCTGAAACATATAATGTAATGAACTGTTACTTCTAAAATTATTTAAAATATTTAATCTCAAACTATAGCAGAAAAATAATGATTACCTGGAGGGAAGGAGGTGGTGGATAAATGATGTCCAGGGGTCAATTATCTGTTGAAGGCTAGAAACTAGACTTTTGATGGTGAATATAATATAGTATTACAGATACTAATTTGTAATTCTGTGCACAATAAGAATTTAAAAAATAAAAAAGGAAGTAAATAGGATTTTCTAAGTTCATGTCTAATTCTTCTGAAATCTGATTGCATTATGAATTCATTTAGATGACAGTGTTATATGTATATACAAAAATACCTGAAAATCCAAGGATGCAAATAAACTTTTATTTATTAAAAATATATAAAATAGATGTACCCTGGTGGTTCAGATGCTAAGCCGGTAGCTGGGGCATAGAACTTACAAAGCCCAAGGACTAAAGCTTGCAAGCGGGGGTCAGGGGGAACAATGAAAATGAACAAATAAATAAAAATGTTTCTTCTTCCTCTCTCTTCCTTCTTGCTTCCCCACCTGCCTTCATTCCTGCCTGTCTTCCTCCTTCTTTCAAATAGGAACAAAAATTGATTAAATAAAATATAATAGTAGCATAGTTACCCACCATCTAACCAACAAATACTTTAAAAAGTCCCCTGATGACCTCACAGTTTTATCCCCTCCCTAGAGAGAGGCAGCTGCTATCTTAAATGTTTATTATTCCTGAGTTTTGTGTGTGTGTGATTTTAACTACCAATGTCTGCATCTCTAAACAAAATTGTTTAGTTTTGCCTATTTTTGAACATCATATAAATGGAATCACTGTATATATTGTGAATGGCTTCTTCAGCATGTTAGATTTTTACAACACATCCATATTAATTCATGTAGTTGTTCATTTTCACTGTTCTGTACTGTTTTACAGTATGGAAACTTCTTTATCTATCTGCTTTTGGACCTTTTGGGTTGTTTCCAGTTGTTTTACTATTTCAGCATTTATACTCTCAATGATCTTGCACATATCTTCAGGTATACATATATACATTTCTCTAGAGTATAAACCTAGTAGTGGAATTTCTGGGGCATGGAATTCCCTTATAATTGCTAAAAATTTTCAGTTTTCTTTGGGTTCTCATATGACAGTCATACCCTCTACAGATAATTTTGTCTACTTGCATTGGCAAGTACTTTTATATCAGTGCTTTAAATATAGGGAATTTCATAGGACATAAGACCCAGAGTGGGAGGGGGAAGAAATTAGGAAAGGAAGGAGTTAATAAGATGGTGGTAAAGGGCACTAGGACTCTGGTGTGGTGTGAAAATGCACACAAACTGAAGTGCGAATTTAATGGTCTAAAAAGCATATAGCAATGTAAGCAAAAGAAAAACAACTTTCAATTAAAAAAAACGTAAAAAATAAAAATAGTGAATTTGCATTGTCCTTGTTGAGTTTCCAGTTTTAATGGAATGTCTTTAATGTTTTACCTTTAATTTGAGATAATTATCATGTCTTTTTTGTTTTGCTCACTTGCTTTGTCTGTTGGTTTATGTGAAAGATGCATGTCATATTTTAAGAAGTAACTTTTATGGCATTGGTTAAAACAGTAATATGACTTTTCTTATTTGACATTATTATATCATCTTATAGTTAAAGGATTTTATCTGAACCTTCTTTTACCTTTTAGAATAAGCTACCATTTCATCATACTATAATATACACTGGTATTATAGAAGATTGCATTTTCAAAGATGGCCATACTTAAAATGTATCCTATCTTTCATGTTCTTCTTACAATGTGACTTACATTCTTCCCAAGGAAAGGGGAGAAATCCCCTCCTCTCAAATCTGGCTGGGGCTTGTGATTGCCTTGACCAGTGGCGGACAGCTGAAGTGATACCATATGATTTCCTGGACTAAATCATAAAAAGAATGCAGCTTTTTCTTGCTTTTCACTCTTGAGAAAACTTGACACCATATTGAGAGATAGCCCAGGCCACATGAAAAGACTAAGTAGATAGAAACTGAGACCTCTCATGAGCAGTCACAACCAATCTGCGAGCATGTCAGTGAGCCACTCTGGAAATGAATCCTCCGGCCCAATCAAGCCTTTGGACGATTGACAACTCAGCAACAGGTTATGATGAACTCTTGTGACTTGCCCAGCCAAACCATTCCTGAATTTCTGACCCAGAGTAACCATGAGAGATAATAATTACTGCTGTTTTAATCCACTCAGTTTTAAAGTTGTTATGTGGCAATAGATTATAAATACAGGTGTTGCTGGATTTTATTGATCTTATACTTTATTTCTGAAATTTATATCAGATTCATTAGTAATAAATACATCACTATTGTTTTCTGACTTGCCATCTCAAAGTTTTCCTGAATTTCTTAAAATTTGTGAGTTTTTCATATGCCTAGGAACAATTTAATAGCATCAAAAATGTATTCTGAAATTTTGAAAGCATTTGTTTGAAAAAACTTTCAGTGTATTTTTGAAGGTCATAGTTCTTTGATATCCTTACGAGTCTTTCATAATATGTTTTTTTCTTTTCTTTTCTTGGGACCATATTGAAAGGTTTCCCATACAGATGTTTAGATTTTTTTTTTCAGATTTATTTTTGAAGACTGGGAAAGCACCCATCTAACATTCAATTAAATTTTTATCTGTTGCTATTTCTCCAATCTTATTTCTAACTTAAAAAAAAAATTGTGTTCATTCTTTCTTTTCCCTTTCAGTTACCTAGTAAGTAATTTATCTATTTTATTGTTTATTGTTTCCCCTGAAAGAACTGACTCTTGGACTGCTTTAATTGGTAAATTATTTTCACTTCCAACATTATTTTTACTAACTTGACAAATATCCTTTTAACATTTAAATGCTTACTCCTTCTAGTGTCCCCATTATATATGATATAATTGATTTTTCAAAAACCATCTAGTAAATAATCCATTTTTATTTGTCTTTTAATGCCATCTTTATTATTAATATATTTTCATATATATTGAGGCACATTGGTTAGTCACTAGTCCCTCTTTCTACTGACTTGTTTATTTGAATTTTATTACTGACGTTTGGTGATACATCAATATCTGACAGAGCAAGTCTTGTTTGGTTTACTTAAGTCTTTATAAACTTCTTTTCCTTTCCTTAAATCTTAAGGAAAGAAATGTATATCGTATTCTTAAAAATATCTAGCAGGAAATTTGATTTGAGTTGTATAAAATTTAAGTCATCTCATCCAAGAACATGGAAGCATGCTTCTAATTTTATTCAGATAGTCTTCTTTCTCTAAAGGAATTTGAAATTTGCCCTTAAATATTTCTTTATATTCTTGGTTGAGAGTTTTTGCTGTTGTGAATAGTATCTCATTTTCTAATAGGTGATCGCTGATTCAGTTATGTTGTTACTTTATTATATCTGGTAATTTTTCAGAGCTCTCAATATTTTATGCATTATCTGTATATACTATTGGTTTTTCTAGAATTTATGTGACAATAACATGCAAATAATGACATTGTTTTTTTCTTCTAATCTTGTGCCTTGTCTGTCTTTTTATTGCATTTGTTAGAACCTTTAGTACTATGTTGAAAGCAGCAGTGATCCATTCTTACCAATGTTACCATCTTAAAGGGAATACATCTCAAATTTCTCCATTAAGCTTAATGTTTGGTATAGATTCTTAACATATAACCTTCACCAAATTAGGGCATTTTTTTTTTATTCCTAGTTTGTGAAAAATATTTTTTTCAAAACCATATGTGGTTGCAGATTAGGAACTTTATCCTGTAATTTTTCTATATCCATTGAGATAATTATGGTTTTCTTCTGTAGTCTATTAGTATAGTGAATTATGTTGATAGATTTTCTTATGTTGAATTATCTCTGATACCTGTAATATATCATGCTTGATAATGATGCATATTTCTAATACATTACTGAATTCAATTAGCTAGTATCTTATTTAGGATTTTTGCATGTTTATAAAATTTACAAATGAATCTGTAATTTTCTTCTTTTTACTGGCCTTATCTGGTCTTAAAATAACTTGCCATATTTTCACTTTTTATTTTTGAAAACAATTTGATTGCAATAGTAATTTATCTGTTAACTGAATGTTGGCAAGAACTCAACTGTAAAACTCTTTGAGCAGGGATAACCTTGGCTGCCATTACTGTTTTTTTAATACTCAGTGGTCTATCATTTTATATTACTTTCTCATCTATTTGATATTTTATATTGGCGTTTTGTGCTTTACTAGGAATTTGTTCTTTTGTATAGATGTTTAAAGTTAATTGCATGTAATTCATATTATCTATTTTACAGTGCCCTTGCATTTAAAATTTTTATCTGTAGTTTCATTATTCTCCTGTTTTGTTTATAATCTTTTTTTTTTTTTAAATCAGACTTTCAGAGATATAATTAGATTTTTAAGAGCAGCTTTTGGCTTTATGCACTTTAAGTAATTTGTTTTATCTCTTTGACTTTCAGCTTTATGTTTCTTTTTTGAAATTTGCTTTTTTTTTTTTTTGCTAGGGGATGGGTTCTCTTGGCTAAGTTCCTGAATTGAGTGCTTAGTTTATTTCTATCGATTCTTAGTAAGAACTTCTTTACTTGGATCTTGAAATTTTTGATGCTTAATTATTATTACTCAATCTAAGTTTTCTTAATTATCATTATATTTTCCTTTTTTTAAATCAAGGGCTATTTAATAATGGTACTTTTGTTACAGAACTGAGTTTTTAAAATTCCATTGTTAATAGATCCTAGTTTTATTACATAGTAAGCCAGAGAATCCATTTTGTGTTTTGTTGATCCTTTGGAATTTGTTGCAATTTCTTTTATATTTATTGTGTGGACTTTATTATAACAGCATTGTATGTTAACAAAAATAATATGTTGTGTTTTGGGGATATAGATTTCAATAATTCAAGCATATAGTGCTGTTTACATTGTTGAATTTGGGTTTGCTTGCTCATTTTCTGAGGTGTATATTAATATCTATAATTAATTGAATATATGTACTAGTTCTAGTCATTGAATACATATTGATAATACATAATACAATTGAATATATGTATGTATTTCATTTGTGTCAGTTGTTACTTGAACTATTTTGAATTTTTTTGTGGGTTTATTTAATGATTTCATATACTTTTTTGTGTTGCTGTTTGCTAATATATAAAACATATACTTTCTTTGTCTCCTATATTATTCCATAAATTTTATCTCAGCTGAAGTTAAGTTTGCTGTTACAACTTTCTTTTGCTTCATATTTATGTTGTATATCTTTTTCCATTCTTTCATTTCTATGTATTTTTCTTTTTTGTATATATCATCTGGTTTACATGTTGAATCTTATTTTTTCAAGACTATTTTTTAATATGTGATATTGAACAATGTATATTATAACTATTTTTGCCATCTTATTGTTCCCTCCCCGATTTTCTGTTTTCCTTTTAAACACGGATCTGGTTTTACTTTCTCTAGGTTTTTGTAGGTTCTATTTTGATTCTAATGGTGTTTGCCCTTAAGTTGAAACCTGCATTGACTTTCATTTACTCCTACTGACATATTAAACATTAATATTAGGTTATTTCTCTAAAAAGACAAGTACTTTAGTATAATGGCATGTTCTTTTCTTTATCTTCCTTTATTATGCTTATATTGTCAAAAATTATAGTTCAGTGTAGGTATAGATTTTTTTTCCCTTTTTTGTTACTGTGTTTTTGTTTGTTTTAGTTGAATTATGATAACAAACTTTACTACAGTCTTTGATCACCTTTCCTTATCATATCTCATATGCAGCCTTTCCTGGATTTTTCTAAATTGATTTGTTAGAAAAATAAGAGGTAAGTGTATATATTTAAAACATATATAGGTTTACCATTAAAGTGACAGAAATTATATGCTTGAAATCAAAATCATAGAGGAAAAGTATGAGACATGGGAGGGATGTAAAAAATAAAACTGTCAATCTAAGGGAAGACAGAAGAGGATGGAAGAAGAATTTAAATTTTTTTTAAAGACTTCAGAAGTAAATCCAAATATATCAGTAATCACAATAAAAGAACATGGATAAAATTTGCTAAAAAATAAAAAAGCAAAAACACTAAGTCACAGATGTTGGATGAAAGTCCAAAATATGGCTCTGTGCTACTTATAAGAGACTTAGCTAAAGTAATGCTACAAAAAAAGGTTATGTGTGTTAATCATGAACTAGTATATAGCTAAGACTGGTTTTCAAATTGTACATAGCAAAACCACAAAATCATAAGTAGTATATACTTCAAATATATAGAGAATGATTTTAATGGATCTTTCTTGAAAAGGAACTTACGACTTTAATAGTTGCAGAGAGAACTATGCTTATTGATGAGGCAAAGAAGGGATATCCAGTTTTATGTAATATTGTTGGGGGAGGTTCATCTTTCATATATAATGTATGTATGTATGTATGTATATGAGAGAGATAGAATGATATAACCCCTTGGAGAAGCTTACAGGAAGGAACAAGAATGCAACAAGAATGAACCTAGGATATTTGATATGCTAGATAGTTTGCAAGGTTCATGGCCTGCCCTGGTGACTCAGGTGCTAAGCCAGTGGCTGGGGTTTAGATCACATAAAACCCAAGGACTCAGGTTTGCGACTTGTGTTGCAGTAACAACCTAAACAAATAAATAAAAATGCTTCCTTCTTTCCTTAAAATGCTTCTTTATCTTCTCCTATAATTCATTCTGCTCTCTCCTTTTTTTAAAGGGTCACGTTAAAAAAACCCAGAGGCAACCTGAAGGGACTCCCACTAGTATAAGATAAGGGAGTTTTGAAAATCTAAAAGAAAAATGACTGTAGTTTGATTGAAACACATCAAATATGTAAATACCAATGATTTCACAAAAATGCTGAAGAGAAACAATTTTAGTCTCATTGGTAGAATTTATTTTGTTGTAGTTGCTTTACCTCATTATTACTTTGGGAATTGATATTTTAAAGTGAATAGTTTGCCTTTTCTGTTTGGACTATATTTCAGCATAATCCAAAAACTTGTGATAGGAAGTTCCTCATTATAGAATAATTATATCTTATATATATAATTAAAAGTGGAAAAGCAGACATCCCTTTAATTTTCCTAGTAGGAGGAAAATGTTTGCAATACATTTTAAAAATATTTTCAAGGGGAGTTTGTAATATTTTTTTAATAAACTGTAATGCACATATCTTTTGGAAGTATTATAAGTTGAGTATTCATTAATATATTTAGAAGAATTGTTTGTTGCTATATTGTGATAGCCAGAAAACTGGAAATAATCTAATATCCATCAGAGCAGAAACAGGTAAATCTTGGAACACTATAAAGTGAAATGCTATATATAAATTTTACAAAAATAGTATCTATTGTTAAATAATTGTCCCAACACTTAAAGGCTTAAAATTTATTGTCTTACACAATTTCCGAGAATCAGTAATCTGGGAGCAGCCATTGCTGCATGATCTGACTCGGGCTCGAGGTTGCAGTCAAGCTGACAGTCAGACTGCAGTCATCATAAAGCTTCACTAAAATTGGAAGATCCACTTCTAAGGTGGCTCACTCACATGACTATGACTGAATGCTTCATTTCTCACTCACCTAGCCACCAGGGCCACTCTGCTGGGCTGCCTAAGTAGTCTTACGCAGCCCTGCAACATGCCAGATACTTGCTCCAACAGATCTAAGAAAAAGCGCAAGGAGGAATAGCTGTCATGCTTTTTGTGAGCTTGTCTCAAAAGTTAGACACCACCGCTTTTCTTCTGCTTCCCCCGCTTACTCATCAGACGCAAGTCCCTAAGTTTACATCTTGAAGGGAAGTGTATCAAATAATTCGGAACGTATTTTAAAACTGCCCCAAACAGGCACACTCTGATGTAGTGGTTGGGTCAACTGCCTCTGAAGGACACAGGTCACATACCCTGGGTTTCAAGTCCCAGGTTCAGGGGGAAACAACGAGTGTGAAAACTACAGTGGAAATAAAATTCCTCCTCTCTCTCCCTGTGCCTGCCTACTTCCTTCATTCCTGCCTGCACCTTTCCTTTAACAAAAAATTTACCACAAATAAGATAGTCCTATATGTGCTCAAAGGGAAGTTGTGTAAGTGAAAAAAGCAAACTGAATTATTACGTCTTTGTTAAGAAAAAACACCAGTGGGGTATGTATGCATGTTTGTGTACATGCATGAGAAAATGTCAGAACACCACCATGAAAACAACAGTGGTTATTTCTCAAGTTATTTGGCAAGGATAGGCTTTCAATTTTTGCTTATATTACTTTAGTATTTAAAATGTTTATAATTTAAAGTAAAAAAATTAAACTCAATCTCCAGTATATTTAAAAAAAATTCTTAAATCTTTTTATAATAGTGATTAAATAACAGCCATGAAATAAGTAGCAAGCTAGGTTTCATTTTACTGCATTTTAAAAAATAAAACAAGGACCAGTGAGTTCATTTATTTTCTACACAGATGCCAGTTTTCAGTACTGTGGTTTGGACTTCTAAACATCCGTAATTTTCTTTTCTTATTTATGTGTGTTCCTATTTGTATATGTTAGACCTATTATCATTAATATTTTATAAGCACTTAAAATAAGCTACACTAATTTTCTCATTCTTGAGTTCTTGTTATTAATGTTTATTTAGGCACATATTTTCATGTAGATTATTTGGAAAACAATACCTGGATGGTATAATTGGAATCCTTAAATATTTCAGTACATTTCATTTTTTGCCCCTCTATATTAACACAATATGACTGTATGTGCAAATCTTGATTTACCACTCTTCATCAAGTTACTTTAACGTCTCACTTTTACTTGGTAGGGCTGGGGTTAAACACTACTTCTAAACTACTGTGTAAAGACTGTACGTATTACTTAATCTTGCTTACTGTTATGTATTCCTTTAGTGTTTATAATACTCTATAGGATTATTGTGGTAATAAATGAGAACACATAATCCTGTTGCTATAACCGCTTGATAATATTTAGCTCCTGCTCTGGTTATAATATGATGATATTATAGTTTCCTCCTCTTTTATTATAAACTCCTTAAAGGTATTTCTTTCTTTTATTCTCAATATTTATTGAACATTTTAAACTGAGTTTTAGAATTGAGATTGTGTCATCAAACTAATAAAATGAATTATAAATCAACTTATGATATTTTCTTTCACTAAAAGAAATATTTACCTCTTCTCCTTTCTAAAACTGCACAATGATAATAAACTAAAATAATCGTGAACTTGAACCAGTGAAGTGAAGAGCCATAAGCAAATGAAAAATGTCAACAAAAACTTGGAAGACAACAACGGGAATAGCGTAAAAGGTGCACAGGACTAAAGTATTGCATCCTAGAATGTTCAACAGGGAAATGTAGACAAGAAAGAAACTGTTGAGCCTCAGAGAAGCTGAGGATGCACCCAGACCATTTGAGGCAGAGAGTCAGGCAGAGATGCAAATAGAAAGCTGTTTTTCCAAATGAGAGATTCCACAGTTTTCTGAAGTAGAACAACTACTGAGAAATCTGGCATTTGAATCACCTTTATGGCTGACATCAGGATAATCAAATATTTGAAGAAAACCTTTATACTATATAATATATACATATTATATATTAATGAGAGAAACCAAGAAATATGTGGTCAGAAGTATGGAGACCTGGGTCCTAGCTGTGCTACCTTCTAGGTCCATGATCTGAGAAACATAATGCAGACAACACAAGAGTACTTACTCTAGCTGGCATTCTTAAGATAATTAAAGAAGGTAATTATATCTATAAAACTATTATTAATGTCTTTGGAAGGATTGTAAAAGCACTTATAAAACTAGAATAGGATGTCAAGAAAAAGAATAAAAATAGTATATTAGAAATTGAAACATGATTACCAAAACTAAAAATTTAGTGGAAAAGTTAGAAGATAATATTGAAGAATCTCTCATATTAGAAAAAGACAAGTACTATAAGATAAAATGGAAAATGCATAAAGAGCTTATTCAGGAGAATCACAATGACTGACAGATGGCCCAGTATAAATACAGAGAATAAATTTTCAAAGAAATGTAAGAAAATGTGATGGAGCAGGTGAGAAGTCTCCACACTGAAATGCTCACTGAATGCCTAGCACAGTGAATTAAAAGTTTTCAAACCAAGCAGTCAGGGTGAAAAACAGGATCCTACAATATTTTCAGAGAGAAAAGAATAGGATTAGAGTTGAAGAAAAAGCAGTCTTAACAGCAACACTGAAGGCTTATAAACAATGAAGCAATTCTATACTCAGTCAATTTTGAGGGATGATAGACTTCAGGTATACAATAATCCAAGTGATTCCTGGAATTTTTTGCCCATTACCAGGCTTGGACTTTTTCCTTTAAATCAAATGTGTATCTTGAAGAAAACCTTGTCTAGTTCTCACTTTTGCTTTCTTACAATGGCCATGGGCTTAACATTCATAGGCTTGATTGAATTCATTTAGGTGTGTACCTAAATGATGAATTAATGCAGTAAATCACAAAAGGGAAGAATTACATGACCTTACACTAAAGAGTAGCCAGCCCAGACTGGAGCAGGAAGGTGTACATTTTCAGAATAGAGGGGATAGGAGGATGAGAACCTTGAAAACATAGAATGTATAGAGCCTTTAAAAATATTACCACAGATGTATTTTAAAAAGGTAATCATCCCAAACAAGTGGTGTATTATCATATTCAAATAAAAACTAGTTATAATACTATATATGGATGAATGGAGGCAGGTCTAAATCTTCATTGCATAGTAATTAAATACATAATATCTAAAGTGATCCATTATGAAACAGTAATATAGCAAACATTAAGCAATGTTATAGCTGGCAAATGGTTTTGGTCAGAAGTATTGATACCTGGGTCCTGACTGTTCCACCTTCTAGGTCCATGGTCTTGAGAATTTACTGAACCTTTTCCAACCATTGTTTATTTATTTGTAAAATGGAAATAATTATAGTATCTACAACATAAAATTTCTATGGGGATTACTTGAAGTATATGTGAAGTATTTAGTAGACAAAAATTATATAAGTGGTCTTTATGATATAGTTCAATGATTAACTACATCATTTAATCATATGACTACTACTATTATTTATCCGCTTACCTTGCTTTTGTTCTTCATTATTGAAGTTTTCTTTTTCTCTTTGGTTTGTCATTTATGTTACCTGCTGAATGTTTAATCTTTGTCCATCTTCTCACTTAGATTACTTTTCCTGGAAACCTGATCTCTAACCAGATGGCAGTAACATTTGAAGATGTGACTGTTATTTTTACTTGGGAGGAGTGGAAATTCCTGGATTCTTCTCAAAAGAGGCTCTATAGAGAAGTCATGTGGGAGAATTACACAAATGTCATGTCAGTAGGTAAAGTTATCCCAGCTCTTAGGGAATAGCATTAGTTTCTTCTGGAATCATTGTTGTTGAGTAATTTGGTTCTTTATCTAGGTGTTACCTTGATGTGGAAAATATATTCTCAGAAATGGGTATTAAATCAGATAATAAATAGAAGATAAAGACATTTGTCAACACTTTAAGCTATGTAATTAGTAGATATTTATTATTATTATTCTAATTTATTTTCTGGGTTGTACTTAAAGCATATATCTCTGCATATAGTCAATTTTTTGTCCTAAATTTGCTCTGTCTTCATATTATTTGTAAAAGTTAGCTGTTGATGTGTAACTAACTACTCCTATCCTGACTTGAGACAATTTTTTTTTCATGATTTATGTGATTACAATTCTAATTGGATCTTCTATCATGGAGTGACTTGATTGGGGCTAGATGCTGAGATGAAACTGGACAACATGACTCATATGTTTAGCAGTTGGTCAATATCAGTGGGGATACTGGAGTTTTATTATAATGCCCTTCTTCAAGAAGGCTAACCCAGACTCCTTTATATGGTAGTGGTCACAGTTTTTCAAAACCAGCAGGAGAGAAGGCAAGCTCTAATACAGAAGAACTTTTCTAGTTTCTGCTTATCTCACCTTTGCTTTTGTCCCAATGACCAAAGAAAATTGTATAGTCAAGCCTACAATCAGTGTGAAAGGGGAATACCCAAAGGTAAAGCGTGAGTAAATGCAGCCATTTTTATAGAATCTATCATACTCTTAGAACTGAAAAACAGCAACAATATTTTACTATATTCTTAAAGTAATACCCTAAATAGAATAATTAGAATTTCCATTAAGCAGTTTCTTAATCTTCTACTTCCCTGTAAGTACCAGATGTTCAAGATACCATCTGGGGAACGAATGAGTGGATGAACACATATATGAATGAACAAATAAATTTTAAACCCAAATATTAAACAGCCTAACTCTTCATTCTCACTTCTACCCACACATATAATCCTATAGTTCTGGAGGTCATTGATCAAGATATTTGGAAATTTTTAAACACGGTCTTCATCTCACCATTGGGTTTTCTGCTTATTCTTCTAGGAAACTTGAAAGAGGGCTACAAACCCCAGGAAAAAAGATTCAGATGTTTAGAACATGAAAATCTTCCCTGTTCACAAGGCTGGAGGAATGCTAACACTCTATATGATAATCAAAATTATGTAGAAACCATTCAAGACCTAAAGCAGCAAAGTATTTCCCACCATCAAGAATGGTTAATACTCTCCACACAAGTACCGGGGCATGGGAACTATGAAGTGACTTTTGAGGACAAAAGTCACCGGAACTTAAAATATACAAAGTTTATACCTTGGAAGTCCTTAGAAACAAAGCCTCCTCAAGACTATGGTAGGGAAATCTACATGAGTGATTCACATGGTTTTCAAGGAAGCAGATACCATATTGGCATATCCAAAAAAAATTTCTCCATGGAAAAAAAACAGAAATTCATACTTCCACATTCTTATGTCCCAATAGAAAAAGCCCTTCCAGAGTACACTGGGAAGATATGTCAAAATGACCTACTTAAAAACTCAATGAAAGAAAAATACTGTGGATGTAATAAATGTAAAGAAATTTATTACTGGAATTCACAGTGTCTTCTCCACAAGACAAAAAAACTTGGAGAAAAAGTCTATCAATGCTCCAATAATACAGCATGCTTCCCTCAGATGCCAGACCTATGCAGACATCCAAGAATCCACCTAAGTAAGAAGCTATATGGAGGTGATGAAGTTGAAGATAATTTTAGTCAGAGCTTATGTGTTCGCTTTCATCAAAGAATCCACACAGGGGAAGTACCTTTTATATGCAATCTGTGTGGTAAGAGCTTCGGTCAGATGGCTAATCTTCACAATCACCGAAGAGTCCACATAGAAGAGAAATTCTATAAATTTGAATGTGATAAGAACCTCAGTAGAAATTCATTACTTCATATTCACCAGAGACTTCACATAGGAGAGAAGCCTTTCAAGTGTAAACAGTGTGGTAAGAGTTTCAGTAGGAGTTCAGTACTTCATGTTCATCAGAGAGTCCACACAGGAGAGAAACCATATAAGTGTGATGAATGTGGCAAAGGCTTTAGTCAGAGCTCGAATCTTCGAATTCATCAGTTAGTCCACACAGGAGACAAGTCTTACAAATGTGATAACTGTGGTAAGGGCTTTACCCAGCGTTCAAACCTTCAAATTCATCTTAGAGTGCATACAGGGGAGAAGCCTTATAAATGTGACAACTGTGGGAAGGACTTCAGTCACAGCTCAGACCTTCGCATTCATCAGAGGGTCCATACAGGGGAGAAACCTTATACTTGTCATGAATGTGGGAAGGGTTTCAGCAAGAGTTCAAAGCTTCACACTCATCAAAGAGTACATACTGGAGAGAAACCTTATATATGTGAACAGTGTGGAAAGGGATTCAGTCAGCGCTCTCATCTTCTCATTCATTCGAGAGTCCATACAGGAGAAAAACCTTATAAATGTGATGACTGTGGAAAGGGCTTTAGTCATAGCTCTAATCTTCATATTCATCAGAGGGTCCATACAGGAGAGAAGCCTTATCTATGTGCTAAGTGTGGTAAGGGTTTCAGTCATAGCTCAGCTCTTCGAATTCATCAAAGAGTCCACACAAGAGAGAAACCTAAATGTCATGAGTATTGTAAAGGATTTGATCATAATTCACATCTTCACAATAACCATAGGAGAGAAAACTTATAACCAGTTATTTAACAGCTTTCATCAAAACTTCAATTTAAGTCCAATAAATGCTGCCAAGAAGAAAGTTATATAAATAATCCAAGTAATCTGTTTCCCCTAACTTCCACTAAGAATCACTTGCTGCAAGAGGAGATCCTTCTAGATATTAAAAATTAGAGTATTTTCTTTTTCTATAAAAGTTTCTATAAATGTTAAATCTAGTCATAAAATATATAAAATATTTGAGCAGACTATTCATCCTGTTTTATTGTCTTTTTTTCTGTGTGATTTCATGTGCACACAATCAGCTGTATGTACAACTTTGTAGTTTCACTGGCTGGAAATTTTGGTTTGATTTAAAACTGACTAACTATAAAATAGCATATTAACTCCCTTGTAAAGCTTTGGAATCTAGCCACCACAGGAAAAATGGAGGCACATAAAACCTGACACTCAACCTGGTAGACAACCTGTTGCTCAATTGCAGAAGAATGAACTATTTGGTCAGTAGAATTCAATTGCCTAAAAAGATAGGAGACCACTGTATGACTCTGTATCTGAGATGGACTATCTTAGATTACATTACTTCTGTCAACCAGATGTCCTTTGGTTGCAGGGATGTTACACTATGAGGTGACCACAACACACTCTTAGGCCTTCCAGCCTGTTTCCATGTTTGTTCATGCATGTAGACCCAAAATAGCAAGAAGTACAAGATGTAGTTTATCTTAGATGTGAAAGATGCAGACAATAATAGTAATGGAAGTCTGGCTCAGAATTAGAGCTCCAAGAGGCAGATTTTAATCTTAATGAAATAGAGTGATAACAGGAATATTTTCTACAAACAGAACTGAACTCAGAACAGTGTACAAAAATGAACTCAAGCTAATTATGTAAGAGAACTTAGCCATTATAAAAAATTTAGTCGAGTCAGTAAGAATAAGCACGTACCAACTACTCAAAATGTTTAGATATGCCTTCCCAAGAGAATATAAAGATGACCTGTTTAAGGAAATAATAGGGAATTTTAATACCAAATGATAGAATATCATTGTAAAGACTTATAAACCTATAGCCCCCAAAATTAGCTTTTTCAGTCTCATGACGAAATTTTCAAAAATATCTGTGTACTCAGTGGCATGAGAGAAAATAAATCAAGAAAACTAAGTAGAAATTTGTAAATAGGATTCTCTAAGCTAAAACTAGGTGTGAAGATCAATTTTAAAATGATGTATCAAAAAGCAATAAGAATAAATGACATTTCAGAATGTCAAATATTGTAATGAATGAACCTGAGATACTCTTAAATGTATAAGGATAATATGGAAATAATGAAACCTGGGGCCAGGGTTAAAAAAAAAAAAAAGATTAGCAAAGGTCATATAGTATATTAAAGCATTGAAATACCACTTTCATTCATAAAAATGATTATTTTCAATGAGAGTACAATATATACATATGTATGAATATGTAAATACTACCTATGTTGAGGGTGAATTAACAGACATTTTTGAAAAGCTGCTTGGCCAATCAAGAGCTTTAAAATTGATTATTTTTCTCACAATGTTTTCATATACAAATAGAATTATTAGGAAACTTCTATTTGCAAAGAACAGAGGTCTACTTATTTCATGTAAAAGATAAGGTTAGATAACATTGTTTTAAAATCTCACACATAAAAAATCCAGTATGGCAAGTAGTTCTAGAAAGCCATCAAGCAATGAGGCTACTCTTCCAAGAATATATTTCTATTTCTGTTTGGGTATCTTATCTTATCCTTACTATTTGACCTCCCATTTACTCACACTATGCATGCTTATAATTTCTACCACATCCCCAAATTTTCTTAAATTCTGTTAATAACATAACTCCATTCTGAGTCTCTTCAGATTTCTGAGTAGGGAAGATGATTAGCTCCATTTTATTACCTCTGGACAAGCCCAAGACTAGGTTAAATCACAGGCTACTAGAACACCCTTTGGAATGACTAGTTTTATATCAGATGTTTACTCTGGTTATTCTGACATGCCTAGTTATAGGGATTAAGGCACACAGCATGGTCATTATGGTTGATGCTCAGATCAGTTACCCCAGAAAGTATTCCATTTAAGTCAAGCATTCTGAAATACGTTAGAACATAAATATGAATGTTGAAGGCATTACACTAATTTTTAAATTGCTCTCCCAACTAGGGTAAAGGTCAAATAAATCATAATATATTTACATGATGAAATATTATAGTCATTAAAGCATATTTACTAAAAATATTGTAATGATAAGAATATACTAATGGTGTTAAGTAAAAAGTAGAAGATATGGAACTGTATGTGGAGCAAGATTCTATGTTTATATAGGTATTTCCATGGGGGAAATATTGGATATACAAAAATGTTACTGGGTGCTTCTTTGATAGGATGAATTGTGGTCAGCTTTATGTTGTTCATACATTTTTGAATTTTAAAAATTATTATCGGTGTCTTACTTTCATAAAAAATAAAAATCATTTTTACACACTACTTAAAATGTTAATGGTTACATATCCATTGTGTGAATTTATTAGTATCAGGGTAATAAGACTGTTCATTATTATTTCATGAATTGAACTACTATTCAAGTCATTATGTGTGAAATTTCACACTATTTTAGATAAATTTATAATAACTTTCCATATCAAATACTGAGTTAAAAGATAGGAGTCAGACTATATAGCTTGTGTATAAAAATGGAATAATGAAGTAACATGATATTTACAGCTCGCTACATGTAGCTTGATGTTACTGGAGTATAAAGTATAAAAGGAAAAAAGAAAGAGGAAGGCCAGATCATGAGGGACTCCCTGTGCCAAGCCTAACAACTTCTGTTGGTTACGGAGAAACAGTGAACAATCTTAAAGGACTGACATGATCATTTTGAAAAGATGACTATAACAACAGTGTAGAGTCCTAGAGTGAGGGAAGGGAATGAACAAGAATAGAGATCACAAGGCTATTTAGTAGACAGGAATACAAAGAATCAATGAGTTGATAGCAGGAGGCAGTTTCCGGTTTTTGATTTTATCTTTCCCTTTATTAGTGTGATCACAGAGTAAATGTGGAAAACTAACAAAAAACAAGGCTAAAGTTGGTAGAAAAATTATTGATGGGTTTTAAGTCATGTAACTAAATTTTAAGACTCACTCTGAATGCTGTGTTAAGATGACTGAAGGTAGGCTCTAGAGCCAAAGCAAGAATTCCAGTTAGGAGATATTGCAGTAATCCCTAAAGGACATAAGAAGGTGTTAATTTAGTGTTAACAGTGGAGATGAGGGAAATAAATTTTGGATATATTTTGAATATGATAATGCATCAGAGGGTAGTTTGAAAACTGGATGGTAGTTGGTAAATAGGAATTGCTTGTACAAACTTGTAGTTGAGCACATAGTTTAGAGACAGTGAGTCAGTCTGTTTAGATTAATGAAGTCAATTCTGGGGTTTGCACTACTCCTAAAGGATGTTTTTTTCTGTCTGGGTGACATAAAACTCAAATTGTGCCATATAGTCAACCCTAACTATGACGGGAGTCTTTCCGGAGGTTGAATTTAATCACAGTTCAGAATACATTAAAAAAAACCTGGGGGAGTGGGGTTAAAGTGTTTTAAGCAGAGTGAGTGGGCAAAATACAAAGTCTTAGAACTAAGTGTAGCCTAGTGGTTAGCTAGGCTGCCTGAACTCAGATCAGTTTTTATAAAGACAGGGTGTATTCCTACATAATGTCAACAAACTCATAATCATTGGGTAAATGTAAACTGGGACTAATGAAGAGTCACTGGCAATCTTGGTGGGCCAAATATCAGTTAGGCAGATCCTGTCATAGATGCCTACCAAATTAATTGATTAAATCCTAGTATCTACTTAACATTGGACTAGCTTATATAGAGGCTGAAAATAAAGGTGATCCAGTCCAAAAGGTAAAACTATGGTGGGATTTTGTTCATCTTCTCAGACCCTAGAATTAAGAATACGTATCAGCATGAGGGTCTTTCATTAGTGTCTTTCATGGAGACTTTCCTTAGAAATTAAAATTAATTGACAAATAGAACTTTAGCATTCTTTGAAAAAGTTTCCTAGTAAATTGTGAAAAGCACAGTTGCTGAAAGAATTAGCCAGCACTTGTGAGGATCTTTTTCAGCTTTTTCAGTAATGGTATGGGGTTGGGGTGATCTCTGATCTCTTTAGATATAAGTATCCTTTAGCCATAAATTTATGGGGTTAAAAATATAGGAGTCCTAAAAATACCCTAAATGAATTTTTAAATCTCTAGAATAGTGCTTACCACAAGGATTCTGGGACACCTTCTCAAAAGTTTGATGTCACTTAAGACGTCTTACTAAACAGATTCTATAGTCAAGAGAAAAAGGTTCACCACTAGCTGACGTCACCAAGCATAAAGGGCCAATCGGATATAACACCAAGTCTTCAGGAACCAAATGGCAAGCGTTCTTCATGGTATTTGGGATTCAAATGTCATCATACATACCTCAACAGCCACTGACGAGAATCAAAGATAGCGGTTACCAGACTAGCCTGGGAAAACATCTAAATCGGCATCCACTAAGCAAACCACAAAAGCAAACCGATACTGCGCACGGAGTCCCACTGCACCTGCGCAGAAGAAAGAAACGCAGCGGCGGACTAGTTCGCGGGTCATATGCTCCATTTCCGGTCGCCCCGCCAGGCCATTCCCTACCCAACCCCGCGGGAGCGGTAACATCCGCCTAGAAACTCCTGTTATGATGGCTTATCCTGGTCTTTTATTCCTTTAGGCTTGCGAAGGCCGATAATTCATGGTTTCCCTCCTGCACAGCTCTCGGGTTGAAGGGGCTGCTGAAGGTGAGCAGACAGTTAGACTTGATCTCTCGTTTTGCTGAGAATCTACGTTGTAGACGCACATATGGAGCTCCTGGGGCTCAGAGAGGACTTCTTCCTACAGCCCAGGCGGTTGTAGGAGCTGAGCAGATTTTATTCTGGGAGTTGGTGGGAATGGTTTGGAGTCCAGCTGAGACGATGGGAGGTTCGACCAGTTTATAGCAGTTTCTCCTAGAAAAGCTGATCTTGTCAAGCTGCAAAAGGAACTGGTCCTAGACGCCTCTCCGCCTCACCTTCTACCATTGTCCTTTAGAGAAACATGGAGGAGGGATGGACGGGGAGCCCTCTGCAGTCACGGTTCAGGTTTGTAGGCGTTTCTTTTCTGTCTCGAAATAGTTTCAGAACCATCTGGAGATCTGACCTCCAAATTGGAGGCTTAAACTTTGCCAAATCTGGACTCTAGAGTGCTTCTACATCAACCTGCCACCTTGTAGATGCTTGAGTATTTTGAATTCTTGTTTGTCTCCAGTTTCTAGCACAATACTAACATGATGCAAATTATGTTGTTGCAGAGATATTGGGTGATACTGCAAAGACATCGTCACATCTTCAAGTGATTTCAAATACATTAAGAAAAACATCAACCTTTTGAGTTTTAAAAGCAAAGAATTCACTAGAAATTTTACAGATGCAGAAATATTTCTAGTTGCTTTTATTCACAGGAAAACATTAAAATTCTCTTCCTCCTTAAAAAAGTCAATTTTGGAAGAAATAAAACTTTACAACAGCATCATGCAAGTCTTGTACATTCTGCAGGTAGTTCTCATTTCTGCTTTCTCTACATATTTATTACACACTAAATGAATATGAAGGAATTATTTTAGAATCAAAGAGCCCAATAAATAGCAGCTGATGCGGAATATTTTGATTTATATTTTTATTCATTCCAAAAAATTTCACATTCACTCAGAAACCATACCTGCTCAGATGTTACCATTTTGTATCCATGAAGATAAGAAAAATTTTGTTGTTCTTAGAAGCTTACTCTTCTGATAGCCTCATCCCTCAACAGTTCTTTTTCATGGTCTTTTTATTTGGTTTACTCTGTGACATGCATCTTTTAGTGGCAAAAGGCCTCCTTTGCTCTCCTGTGGTCTCAATAGGGCAGATGCCCATAAGTAGTGAAAACAAACAAAAAACAGCTGCAGTTATAAGATACTGTGGAGGTATTAAATTAATGAAGTATAGAGTAAGGACATCAAAGAAGTTCCAGGCTATGTGCACCAGTTGTTGAAGGACAGAAACCAAGGATAACTCAACATATGACCTGACTATACAGTTTAACTCTCAGGCTTTTAGGGGGGCATTTTTTAGAGAGAAAAAAAACAGGTATATAACCTTATTCTTTGCAATTTCTTATGCACAAATAGCACCCATATTCTTAATCAAGAATTTGGTTAGAAATTAATCAACTGTCACCCTTGACTATTTTCTTTGATAGAGGTTAACTAAACTACCCCCTTTCAACATCTAATCTGACTGTCCACACTGCATAAAACTAAAATCAAAATTCTGGAGTGCAGGTTCAGCCACAGAGGTTGCTCCCAGTTTTAAACTTGCAGATTTAAATCCATAAATTGACTTAATGACCTAATAAATTTCTCTATTAGTTTTGACTCTGCCTCACAGAGATTTTATTTTAGCCAGTGGTACCTTAGTTCTCAGACCACTGGTCAATATGCCACCAACTGTTAATTTTTGCTGAATTTTATTGTTTTTAAAATAATAGCTTTAGTTTGGTATGTGCTATCCTTAGTAAGATTGCATTTACATGCATAAACATACACACAATTCAAATTATTTATAGTACTACAATAGAACTTTTGAGTGGATTTCCCAGTTTATGTTTATCTTGGCATAGGTCTTTTCCTTTTCTAGTTTAATGATAGCTGGGAAAGTAAAGGTAAGCCTCTCTCCTCTTGAAAAAAAAATTTAAACCATTTCACAGTTGAAAATAAGTTAATGTAAAAAGTGGGGGCAAGGTGGAACCTATCCCTATTTAAATGTGAATTGCAAATTCTATGATAATGAAATTTATTCTGCAGAGTGAGTTTCACTCGTGGAAAACCTAAACACAGAGTTTGGGGAAATCCTTCATCCCTAGAACAAGAATGTATTTTATTATTGTTTATTTTGAGGGTTGTTAGTTGCTGAGCCAGGCTACTGCTCCTTTGGAGCAGTATATATTATAATATTTATAACAGCTGTGATTTTTGAGCTAACAATACTATAATCATACATTTGCATTTCATTTGCAGTTCTTATACTTACGTAATTTATTATCTCATTTGAGTTGCATAATCATCACAACGTGGTTCAGGTATCCCTGTTGTCATGACAGAAGTAAAGAAATAACTTGGGACTTTACATGCCACAAATTAGTGGTAAATGCAGAATTGAAACCTAGAACTCTGATTTTCCATATATCTTGATGATATTAATAAATGTATTTTACAAGTAGCATTTATATACTTTTTTTCTTTCTCAAAAACTTAGCTTTTTTAGACATTGAATTCATTGTCATACCTATTTAATCAGTGATCTCTCGATTTTCTTCACTTTCTGGAGTGGTCCCCAGTTAATGTCTAACCATCGTAGGTTTTTGTTTTTTAAATTTCAGCTATTCCAATGTTAAAAGGAGGTAATTAGAGCAAGGGAAAACAACTTGGATATAAAGGAGTAGTTGGAAAAACAGATCTAAGTGTTGGGTGTGGTGATTTAAGAAAAGTGAGGAGTAGAGAGCGTTTAAAATAATGTGGGAAATGAAGATTGGTCAAGGAAACTGAAGGATTTCTGGTATTTCTACCCAGTAAGAAAGAGGTGAGACCTCAAATTTATGATGGTAGTGATCTAATGATCCTCTGCATTTCCCCAAAGGTTCTGAGCATCTTGTATGCAGGTGGGCATTCCAGGATTCAAGCCTTTATCAGACATGTAAGAAAAGGACTCTGGAGAAAGGGAATTGAAGATAACAGCAAGAGATTGTTTAAAGTTATGAACTGATTATAAATAAGTCAGCAAAGGGATTAACAAACAATAGGCAATTTAATTTCATGAGACAGAGTAAAACCCTGGTGAGGAGGCAATGTAATTATAGTACACTACTTGCCTGTTTGGATATTTACATAGTCATAAATATATAAACACTGAATATAGATTAACAAAAATTGAGATAAACTATATTGATAAAGGTAATGTTAGAGGGTGCATAGGAGCATCAGATTCCTACCTCTCATAATAGAAAATCAGAAGGCAGTATTTAAAATTTTATAAGCATTGTACTTAGAAATAAGGAGGTGAATACAAGAATTGGTTTAAAAGGTTGAAAGTCAATTCCTCAGAGGATCAGAGGCTGAAATAAACTTGTCAATAGTGTGACTAGACAAGGCTTTAACCTGGATCAGTAGTCCTAGTATATAAATGTACAGTTGCTTGGATGACTAGTTCAAACCTCACACTAGGTACATGGTGCCAGAAATATGTTCATTGTAAAAGCTGAAAGCCCCAATTGTTTGTCTTTTCTCGGCTCCTTGGTGAGGCATAGATTTTTCTCAAAGCATGTGACATAATTCTGTGGCAAAACACAATCTGTCAGTCCTGTCCTCACAATCCAATTAGTGGAGTACTTGTTCTTCTGAGGACAAATTATGCATTTTATTCACACTGAAAAGGATAAAATATCTAGGAATTAATTAACCAAGGAAATGAAAGATTTGTACACTGAAAGCTTTAAGACATTGATGGAAGAAATTGAAGAAAACACAAATAAATGGAGATGAGTAAAACAACTGTTAAAATGTCCATACTACCCAAAGTAATCTACAGATTCAGTGCAATCTCTATCAAAATCCCAATGGCTTTTCTCACAGAAACAGAAAAAGAAATCCTAAAATATTCATGGAACCACCAAAGACCCCAAGTAGCCAAAGCACTCTTGAGAAAAATATAAACCTGAAGTAATCACACTGCCTGACTCCAGAAAGAAGCCCACATACATGGTCAATTAATTTTTGACGAAAGAGTCAAGAACATGTAGTAGGGGGAAGGATGTTCTTTTCAATAAATGGTCTAGGGAAAACTGGAAAGTCACATGCAAAAGAATTACACTAATTCACTATCTTGCACCATACCCCCAAGTCAACTCAAAATGGATTAAAGACTACAAAAGACCTGAAACCATGCAAATCCTTAAAGTCACCACAGCGGGTGAGCTCTCTCACTTCAGTCTTGGCAATTTTCTTTTTTGGATTTGAAACCAAAAGCAAATACAATAGAAGCAAAAATAAGTGACTTTTAAACCTCAAACAAAAGCAATCAGTTATTCCAAAAAGAGTCTCTTTATTTGGAAACACAAAAGGCAGATTGGAAAGTGTGTATCTCCTAGCAAGACTAATGTTTACTTTCCCAAATAAAAAATGTCTGCAAGGTCCTACTTAGCTGATAGAAGACCTCTTTGTTTCTTCCTGTGTTGGGGAAGCAACACCACTTTCCACTGGAGATGCTTGCTATGTGGGGTCTTGTACTTGGCTGATTACATGTAGCACGAGTACTCTTCTAGCCTGCTGACTTCATTTAAATATGGTTTTGTCTCATTTTCCACAGATTACATCAAACTAAGTATCCAACAGAAAGGGAGAAATATTTGCAATGCATCTACAAGGTTAATATCCAAAATATAACTCAGGTGTAAAAAATCAAATAATCTGATTAAAATAAGACTTTTTCCCAAGACATGCAAATGGTCAGCACATTCATAAGAATCACATATCACCAGTCAGCAGAGAAATGCAAATCCAAACCTGTTAGAATCGCTATCATCAAGAAGACAAAACAAGTAATGGCGAGGATGTGGAGAAAATAGAAACTGTGGGTGCTGTTGATGGGAATGTAATTGAACAATGACTGAAAAACAGTATGGAAGTGCCTCAATAAATCTGAAAGAGAACCACAATGTAATATAATAATCCTACTTCTGGGTATATATCCAAAGAAAATTAAATCAAACTGTAGAAGATATCCACACTACCGTTTACTGTAGCATTTATTTGTAAAAGCCAAAATATGGAAACTCAGTATTTGTCAACAGGTAGATGGATAAATATGTGATGTGTGTGTGTGTGTGTGTGTGTGTGTGTGTATGTGTGTATGTATGTGTGGATAGATTGATAGATGGATGATAGAAAAAAGACTGATTTCATGATTCAGTAGTGAAAAGAAACTTTGCCATTTGGATGGACCCTGAGAACATCATGCTAAGTGAAATAAGCCATAAAAGAAAGACACACACTGCAGGGTAGCACTAACACATGGGCTTTTATGACTGATCCTTGAGAATCTAACTTCACCTCTATGTATACCTGCTCCATTCCTCTTCAGTGCTTTGTTCTAGCCAGTGAACTTGTTTCTTGAACATGTTGTGCCCTCATTCCTCCACTTCTTTGTACCTTGATTTTCCTTCAACTCGCTTAACATTCCCAACGCTCCATTGTACACTCTTAACTAGTCTACACTTTCTTCATGTTTCATCTTAGATATATGCCCTAAAATGCACAGTATAATTCAAATATTAAATATAATTATGTAAAAAGACTAGGGAAAGATATTAGTTGACTGTAAATGTTCAACATTTAATTTTAAATGCACTCTAAAGAGGTATTATTTGAAGGTATGTATTTTAACTAATAAATATTAAACATTTTGTTTTAGAAAACATTTTGTTTTAGAAAACATTTAGGAGGGGAAAAAGGCATTTTGTTTTGACTCAAATAGCTAACTATTAAAAGCAAAGATTAAAAATTCAATAGTACTTTTATCTTTCACCCAACTAAGAGAATATCTTAGCCTTATAATAGTGAAATGCTAGATTCAGATAAATGAGAATGTCATTTTATCCATTATATATAATCATATAAATCATTATAATAAACATGTCAGTAATTGTGTTGTTGAATGACTGAACTATACCTTAAGAATTTTACAATAAAGAATTTTCTTTAGTCTCCTCTGAAAGTTGCCTATATGAATTTCCATATCAATTGCTTATATAGGTTTTGTCCTAATTTATGCTGTGATGTAAAAGGTAACAAAAGAACATAGATAATATTCTGCATTTATGAACTCACAGGGCATTCACTCTAGTATAACTTTGATGCTTTTGACTAGTCTATGAGCTCTGACGAAAAGCCACCACCATAATTCATTGAGAATATCTCCTATATGAATATTTTTAGGCGGAGCAACATAAGCTTTGCCTAGAATCCTTGGACTTCTCAAGTAGTTTATAGAAGAGGCAGTTCTACTGCAATGAATATTAGGGCACTTTATTGACTTAGTAACTTTGGGATAAATAATAGCTACAGGCAATCTTTCCAGCACTATAAAAATGCAGATTTTCACAGTTACAAATAGATTAACAATACATTCACCATTCCCATTGCAGCTAATCCACTTCTAACCCCCACTCAGTACCAGGATGGTCAAAGGTATTACCAGAGGTGGAGCAGCTGGTTGTCACTGCTTTCTGCATTAATTCACAGTTCAGTTCAGTCCTTAGACATGTCCTGTATTGGAAGTTACTCTTTTCTTGTGACCTTCTTACAAGGAACAAAATTTTTGAGTTTTATTTTTGTTTTGTTTCTTTTTTTGAGTTTTTGAGTTTATAACTATTAACACCAAGGGGTATGCTTGGCTCCTCCCGAATACCTACTTTATCAGTAGATTAGGTGAATCAGTATTCTATATGTGCCATGAGCTATGGAAAGATGATAGTAGTGAATATCCAAATGATAAGGAAATATTTGTATGGTGATATGTTTAACTCAGGCCTCTGGCTTTGTTTGGGAGCCCAGAAAATCTCACTCAGCAGATTTCAATCCAACAACAGATTTCTCTCCAATATTAATTCTGTCATTACAGACAACAATTAAAGAAAAACTAACAAATGTTTTCTTGCATTTACTTTATTCTTAGGATTCCCTTCAGCATAAATTCATAGATGTTGAATGAGTTTGTACTCTGACTGAAGGTAATCCTGCATTTCCTACTATTACAGGACTTCTCTAGTATGAAGTTTTTGGTGTTTCATAAGATTTGACCTTCTATTAAAGGCTTTTTCACATTCCTTACATTTGAATGGCTTCTCTCCTGTATGAATCATTTGATGTCGAATAAGAGATGAGCTCCATTTGAAGGATTTTCCACAGTTACTACATTTATAGGAATTATCTCCAGAATGTAGGCTTGGGTTTTTATTAATATCTTCACCCTTACAGAAGGCTTTTTCACATTCATTGGCTTTATAGGTCTTTGCTTCAGTATGAATAGCTTGATGCTTAGTAAGGTTTGTACGTCGGTTGAAGAATCTCCCACATTCACTGCATTTATAGGGTTTCTCTCCTGTATGAATAATCTGATGTCGAATAAGGGATGAACCCCGGCTGAAAGCTTTCCCACATTGATAGCATTCATAGGAATTCACTGAAGTATGGCTTTTTGGATGCTGAACATTAGTATTCAAGTTCAAGGCATTCCCACATTCATTTTCATTTAAATTTTGCTTACCTACTAAGTGCGTATTATATTTGAAGTTAGTTTTAAACTTGTCACATTCTTTGGATGCCTTTCTCATTGGAATTGCTTGTTGTGTATCAACAATTGAGTTAACTGACTTAACATTAAAGCTTTTCTTTTCACAGCATTGAAAATTTCCATCCTCACTGTAGTTTTCCTTATGAAAGAAATCTTGTGGCAGGTTTTTGTCCCAGTTTTTCTGGTTCCTATATAACCAGTCATCATCTTTCCAGTCATTTGAAGAAAGGTGTCCACTTTTGGTCAGCTTTGTCTGACTCACTTCATACATTAATTCTTCTCTAAAAGTTCTCTGCTTTGGAACTGAGTTTTGGTTTTCTGAAATCATCTCTCTATCTAAAAAGAAATAAATTCCATAAACTAGAAGAAGGGAAATTAATTATAAAAGGGTAAGTATACCATATGAGTATATGCATATTTCATGGGTCTGAAATAGAGACTCAAAATATGAAGTGAAGTTAGAAAAGGAGAATTACAGATGAAATAACGGGGATAAAAGTGATTTAAAAAAAGGATTCGGATATCATGGAATATGAAAAGATCTTCAGGAATACTAAAGAGAATCAATAGAGCTTGGGTATAATATTAGCATATGAACTGGATAGGATGCCATATCATAGTTCAAGCTATCAATCATTCATAACTAGTCTGTGAAAGTTATACCTAACCTAGCATCTTGTTAATTTTAACCCAAAATGTTCACTAATAATAAATAACCCCTTCTAAAATACCAATTTAATCATATCTTTAGGAATATGTTTACATTTATAGATATTATACCTTAACATTAAAAGCAAACATGAAATCAGTGCTCCTGTTTTCTATACAACTGCAATTACTCCCTGTATCTAACAAAGGCAAAAAGAACTGTAGCATGTGGTATCAGGGAAATCATCCCTCATTTCTGAGCTCAAAATAATTCCTGATTTTAACAGTGCTATAGTTTTCTATATATTTCCTAGAATTCAAAACTATCTGTTCTGATTAAAGTTGGGTTCTCTTTACCAGTCTTTAGTTTCTGTTTCATTTAATAAAGTTCCACTTCCTCTCTTAAAATTCCAGTTTCTAAACTTAGCTTCTGCTAATATATTTTAGCAATTAAAAAATTTTAAACTGATTTCCATTTTTCCTTTTCCACATAACCTAATGTATATCTAATGACTTTATCCTCCATGCTTTACTAGTAACCAACATATATCTTCAGCTTTGCTGTCTTACATATAGTGATGACCCTTATTTTTACCAGTTTTCAGGACTTCTTCACTTGACTAAACTACTCTCTTCTGAGATTGAGAATATAATCTTTCATGTTGAAAGAACTTCCTTCCCTCAATGTCCTCATTTTTGTTCAATAATCATTGCTCTTTTCATATTTACATTAGTCCTTGAAGAGATCTATCGAATCTGTCCACCAGTACTATTACCTTATGAGATGACTTTGACTTCAAAGCAGCCCCACTGATATATCCAACTCTGTCAAGTACCTATTGATTCAGCTTGGTTTAGTCTAATTTCTCCAGAAATTATCATTTATCTGTACAACATCCAAGCTGGAGCTAGCCTATTAAATCAGAATCTCCAGGGGTGGGGACTAGGAATAAAAGGAGAGCATTGAGTGTAGTTTTCCTCTCTCTGCCTCACAAGTATATATTGGGTGTGTGGGTATAGATAACTTGTTCCTTTATTCATAGGTCTTCAAAGAGAAAGTAAGCTATTTCAAATCTGGACATATGTAGATGATAAAATCTTGGACTTAAAGCTTGGTGCCATTAAGAGATAAAGTTCTTAGGAGAAAGTAAATACATTTAATAATAGGAAAATATATCTTGAGAAGTTTGCCTGTAAAGAAGAGGTACGAAATAGAATAACAGAAAAGGATGCAGGGGTGAGAAAAAAGGCTAAAAATCAGCAATACCTTGAAAAAGTTAAAAGCTAATAGATGGATAAGGCAGAAATGGAAAAAATGTAAGAGAAACAAGACTGGGAGAAATGGGATCTAAAGGCTAACTGAGGACTAAAGGACTTAACCTCTGAAAGGAAGTAACAGAGTAATCTGCCTATCAAATGAATAGATTTCAGGTAAATATTATTCAGTGTTTACTAGGGTGATAATAATAGACATAATAAGTAATACTCTCGTCAGTGATAGTATGTGTTGATATAAACATTCTGTGGATAATACAGAATAACATAACAAGATCATTGGATACCTTTTGAGGCTGAGATTTCTAATAAAGTGTCCTATATAAGTCATCAGATAAAACTGTAAAACTGACAAGAACTTAATGTTCAACAGTTAGAACATATAAATGGTTAAATATATTATGATGATATTTATGATGGAATGTTATATGAATATGTGAGTTAGAAACTACATTTCACTATTTAGTGAAATATGTAATTGCTCATGGTGTCATATTAGGTTAAAAGAGCAGAATATATAATAAATTAAGCGTGATGATCCCAATTTTGAAAAAAATCTTTACAAGTCACAGAGAAATCATCACAAAGAAAATGGCTTAAGAAAACAAACCAAAATGTTAATAATATTGCATGGCTCTGGAAATTAAGGTAATAGAGTGAGTTATATTCTTCTTCACACTTTTCTATGCTTAAATTTATAGTAAGCACATAATTTGTAATCTCTCAAAACAAAATCAATAAAAATAAAGAAGGTTATGATGAAGTTAGGAAATTAAGGAACAAGTTAAGGAGTTTTATAATAAAAGAAAAAAATGGAAGGTTACTGAAGTCACTCTAACTTAAAGCAGAATTTTGTTTTCTTTAAAAAAAATAGTATTTAATGGTAGGTGACTGACTGATATCTCTGTTTGACACTTACGTAAGTGTGCTACACAGATCAGCTCATTTAGTTCTCATATAAGATGAGGGTAGATTCTATTAAAAATTTTGCTACAGATATGGAAACTGGCAGACAGGTTGTCCCAGGTCACACAGCTTTAAATTAAGTGTGTTCCTAACCCACAGCATTGTTTTGCTGGTCCACATAAGAAAAACAATCTATGAACAAAAAAAACAATGATGGACTTTTTTCTTCAAAGTTTTGACATGTTTGTTTTCATTTCTCTTAAGTATCAACTCAAAGGTTGGGTTAAACACTGTGTATTTAATAAAATGAAGTTTCTTATAAATGCCTCAGATCTGCCTGGTTCTTATCCAAAACAGGTGTTCTTGGGTTTCTTGCTCCATTTTCCATCTTTTTCTCTTATTCTCTAACTTGGAGATCTCAATTGATTTAGAAAGCAGATGTTCTTTTGATGGGAAATATGAAAAACCAACAATAAACAAAATAAACATGACACTTCAGACATTTTATAGGGAAAGGAATTCTGTCCCAATGCACTAGTGAAAGAGCTGCTGAAAGTTAAGACCAAAGATCACCACAGACCTGTATATTTCTAGCTCTACATCAGAAAGAAAATCCAACTAGATACAGCAGGAAAATCTGATATTGTGCCCAAAGAATGTGAGGAAAACAGAATCAAAACCCAAATGCCCTCAACCACTGCAGCAGTCCTATAGTTTTTAACAGTGGGTAGAGATTACTAATGGACAGATTAAGGTTAAATATACAGAAACCACCTTTATGCAATGAATTCAGGTTCCTATAGTTCTCCAGCATCACATCCCTGTACAGGGTCTTTACAGCGGGATCCAGCTGCCCCCACTCTTCCTTGCTGAATTCCACAGTCACATCTTTGAATGTCACTGGTTCCTAAAACATTAAGTTCTTTTAAAATCAAAGGTCACTTCTAAAAGCATTATCAGAGAAGAAAATGAATTTGAAAATAATAGGGTAGGTGACAAAAATATACAAGAAATTGACATGTTTGGGGCTCAAAGAAAGGAAAAAACTTATATTAGGGACTTAAACTCGGTACTTTGTGAGTGCTGAAAAAGCAAAATAAAGTGCAGTCTTTAGCTTTTTATTTTGGTTGAGGAAAAAAGAAATCTGAAATAATTCTAAAAAGATTAGAGGATAAATAAAGAGCAAAAAACAAGTTCATAACAGGAAGAGTTTTAGATAAATCTGTACTGAAGATGTAATTCTGCTAGTCGAAGAGATGGGGCATTTTCTCAACTTCAGAAATGCAGCCTGCTGAACTCCTTACCATTCAGGTCTCACAGCACACTATCACCTTGTCAAAATAGACCATTCCTGATTATCCAAACAAACTAGCCATCCTCCTAATCAGTCTCTACTGCATTATATTTCTTTCTTTTTTTTTTGTAGTAATTATTACTACATGTTTTGATCTAATATGCTTGTATTTGCCTATCTACTTCTACTAGAATATAATCTCCACAAAAACAGGGATTGTATTTTCTTTGACATCTTATACCCAGCCCTTAAAAAGTATCTCACATACTAGGCACTGTACAAATACTTATCAATGAATAAATTCCCTCCCGTCATCTAAGGGCCCTCAAACCATTGAGTATTGCACTTCTCTTTCTCTAGCATTCTCATTCTTATTAATGGCCCATTCAATCATACTGCAATACACACAAAAATATACAAATCTCTTCTTTCTCTACTTTAGAGTCATTCTTTGTGGATAAATTGTCCATGTTAGGTTTGCTACTTCCCTAACTTCTCTTTCCTTCATCTTCTACAACCTGACTCCTATTCCCATTTATGTTAGTTTCTCCATGAGAGTAAGTAAAGGGATACCACTGAGGCTGAGTCTTCCTGAACTTTTAAAGGAAACATCCTCATCTTTTACTTCTAGTGGCAGCCATCATATTTTCATGGTTTTCTCTAACACTTTGGTCCTTTCTTTTCAGTGTCATTTCCGGTTTCTTTTACTGCTGTTCACTCATATTGCTCAGGATTCTGTCTTTGGTTTTCTTATAATTCTCAATATTCTGTGGGTAAGCTCTACTTCTGTAGCTTCAATTATCACCTACAATCCTGAGGGAAGATATCCATATATGGATATGCAAAGATTAAATGCTTTTCAGAGTCTATAAAAACAGGTTGACTATCCTGTAGAGGTATAAGTCTCAGATCCCTAGGTAGAACTAGGTTTGACAAATATTCAAAGACAAAAATGGAAAAAATAGGTCAATTCAGAAGAGAGTAGAATCCTATTTCACCTGGGGTTTGCCTGTAGGTGACTCAGTTTCCATTTCTTCCTGCTTGCTGCTTCCATTTTGTAGGACAGAATCCATGTGGGGTATACCTGGGGAAGATGAACAGAAGCATCGGGAGATGAATTTTGGCCTGGAGAAACTTTTAATGGTGATAGTTTTAACATGCTATCCAATGATGTCAGACCCTTTGAGCAATTAGAATCTATAAGATCCAGACCTTATGTTTTAAAGCTCAAAAGTAATTCTGATATTCTACCAGGAGTTGAGAACTACGGGATCAGAGAGAAATGAGTCAAAATGTTTTGAGGCTTCACATGCGGTTATAGCAGATTCTGAAAATTAACTTGAATCCTAACCAAAGGCTAAATTAGCCACAACAGGCTATAATTACTAGGAGCGAAGAATACTTTGTTCAACAAACCCTTCTCACTGGGGAGAATACTACTCAAGTGTTATTTTCTCAGCAACATACCACTTGAATGTTGCAAGATTATAGTCTGATAGCTTTATTCAGGCCTATAACACTTTGAAAAATCTCAGTCTGTACAATTCCATAATCCCTAGGACATTCAACATTATTTTTCTTTTTTTTTCTGGCCCCATATCTTCAACTCTGTTCATGGCTTTTTCAGAGTCTATACCTTAGTCACCTAAGATAGTGAGCACTACTTAATTTTATCATTCTAAAAAATATGTAAGATAACTTGAAAACTGCAAAACCTTCAAATCAGCTATCCTCTTATTTATTGTTGTAACATAATACTTCCTGCCCTTAATTCTTCTTTCCTGATTCCTTTCTTGATCTTTTACAATTCTCTGAAATTCTCTTTCCAAAGAAAAATTCATGTATATTCTCAGGTTCTTTATAGAATCTTCCTTCTCCCTTCTAAACCAAATGGACATTGGCCATCATTAATGCCCCTCTTCATTCTCCAGTACTTGGAATTTGTCTTGACATACTCCTGTCTCCATTCTCAATTCTTCATAAAGATTTTTCTACTCTCACACAAAAAAGGTTTCAGGTCAATTACTAAGCTCATCTTAAAGCATGATATACTAAGCTATTGCTCATTCACTTACTCAACACTTATTTACCGAGCACATCCTATGTGTGAGGCACACAAATGGCTCACTTCAGACAGCCTACAGTCTACTTTGAATGACAACCATTAAATAGGCATATTAGGTCAACAAAAACTTTACTTAGGTCACGTTTTCCTTTCTACCCCAAATTCTGCCTATGATAGTTAACTTTGATCATATATAGACATTTCCAGCAATTCAGCCTGAAGACCCTTGACATCTTTATAACCATTAACAATCAAGCTACTTCCTCGTTCATAGTTAGGGCATTATTTAGAATTGTTATACTTTGAGAAAAAATTTGAATATACTAGTCCCTAACTACATTTCCCTATCCTTTCAATTTTCGCTTTCTTGCTCTGAGTATATTCTCCAATTTTTATCAGGGTCTTGCCATAATATATTATTTAATATTTCCCAGTCTCTCACCCCTTTTGTGAAGTCTCTTTGTTCTCTGCACAGCTAATATTCCAGGGTAAATTATTTCCAGCACTCTTCAGAGTTCTCAAACTCCTTGAGTACATGTACTTTACATATCCATTCTAATGCCCAATCTTAGTTTGACTTAATCTTATTTAAAAATTGAGTTAAAATTCACATAACATAAAATTCACCTTAACCATTTTAAAGTATATAATTCAGAGACTTTTAGTATATTCATATTATCAACCATTACCACTATCTAGTTCCTCAGCATTTTTCACTATCCAATAAAGCAACCCCAGACCCATTAAGTCACTTCCTACTTTCTCTCTCTTCCCCCAAACTATCTATATACCTGCTCATTCTGGGTATTCCATATGGTATGTGTCCTTTTGTGTCTGACTGCTCTAAACTAGCACCATGTTTTAGAAGTTCATGCTATAGCATGAATCAGTTATTTTTTTAATGAATGTCCCAATAAATGAATAAGCCATAATTTTTAACCATTCATCAGTTGAACATTTGGACTGTTTCCACTTTTCTTTGCTATTACTAATAATGCTGCTAAGAACATTCATGCCCAATTCTTTGTGTAAACATTTTCAATTTTCTTGGTTATTTGGTGATTCTGTGTTCGTTAGTCACCACCAAACTGTTCTCTCCAGTGGCTGCACCATTTTACATGCCCAACAATGTATGAGAGTTCCAATTTCTCCATATCCTTGCCAACACTTTTTTCTTTTATTGAATTATCACCATCCTAGTGGGTGTCAAGTGTATTAATGCAACTCCCTAATGACTAATGATGTTGAATAACTATTCTATGCTTGTTGACCATCTGTACATATTTAGATAAATAAGTATTCAGGTGCTTTGTCCATTTAAAAATTTATGTTGTCTTTTTCATTGACTTATGAGTTCTTCCTATTTTCTTTATCTAATTTGATTTTCAAACAATTTCTCACATTCTGTAGGTTTCCTTTTTAATCTGTGTACTTCAATGCACAAGTTTTAAATTTTGATGGTCTATTTTATTGTTTTGTTTTGTGTCTTATCTAAGTACCACTTACCAAATTAACAGTGATAAGGACTTGTTTCTGTGTTTTCTTCTAAGAGTTTTATTGTTTTAGCTTTTATATTTAGATTTGTTGACCCATTCTGAGTTATTTTTTGTATGTGGTATGGGGTACTACTTCAGCCTTTTGCCTGAGGACATCAAGTTGTTCCAGCACTATTTGCTGAAAGGCTGTTTTCCTACTTAATGGTCTTAGTAACTCTGCTGAAAATGAATTGACCACAGATACAGTTTATTTCTAAACTCTCGATTCTATTTCATTGATTTAGATGTCGGTTCTATTCCAGTATCATATGATCTTGTTTGTGGCTTTGTAGTTTTGAAATTGGGACATATGCATCCCAAATATTGTTCTGCTTCATCAAGAATGTTTGGTTATTTGGCATCCTTCGTAATTTCATATGAAATTTAGGATCGGCTTGCCCACTTCCACTTCTGCCAATAAGGTAGCAAGAATCTTGATAAGAATTGCATTTGAGTATGTAGATTCATTTGTAGGGGGTTACCATCTTAACAATATGAAGTCTTCCAATCCATAAATATGATGTCTTTCCATTTATTTAGGTCTTCTTTCATTTCTTTTAACATTTTATAGTTTTCAGTGGACATGTCTTACATTTCTTGAAACTTACAGGTATTTACTTTTGATACTGCTATAATTTTTTCTTTCATTTTTGGATTGATCATTGTTAGTATATAGAAATATAACTGATTTTTGCATGTTGATTTTACATCTTGAAATTTTATTAAATTCTTTATTATGTCTAATAGGTTCTTTTGAATACTTTTTAGAATCTTCTCTACATATGAATAATCATCTGCCAGTAGAGTTTTATCCTTTCCAATTAAGAATCCTTTTCTTTTCTTGTCTAGTTGTACTAGCTGTGTGACATGAGCAGGAGTGGTGAGAATGGGCACCCTTGTCTTATTCCTGAGCCTTAGGGTGAAGCTTTTGATCTTATGACCATTTAGTATAATGTTTGATGTACGTTTTTCAAAGGTCCCTTATCAGATTGAGGAAATTTCTTTCTGTTCCTATGTTGTTGGAATTTTTTTAAATTATGAGAGGGCAATGGATTTTATCTAATACTTTTTCTGACTACATTGTGGTTTCCCTCCTCTCATTCTGTTAATATGGTGTATGATGCTGATGTTCATATGTTGAACCATTCTGAGATATTCCTGGGAAATATTCCACTTGGTCATGATTTTAATATGCTGCTGAATTTGTTTTTTAGTTTTCTCTGCCTGTGCTATTTTTGTCTGGTTTTGACATGAATCCGTTAGTGTTTCCTCATTTTTTTTAAGACTGTGAGAAAGATTGTTATTTCTTCTTTAAATGTTTATTAGAATTCCCAGGGAAGCCATCTTGTCCTTGGATTTTCTTTGTTGAAAGTTTTTTGATTACTGATTTGATCTAGTTTTTCTGGCTGAGTTCAGATTTCTATTTCTCCTTGAGTCAGTTTTGGTCATTTGTGTATTTTTGTAATTCTGTCATTTAGGTTATATAATTTATTGGCATGTAATTGTTCATGGTATTCCCTTGTAGTCCTGTCGATTAATGCAGGGTCAATAATAATGTTCCTAGTTTTAGTCTTGATTTTAAGAATTTTGAATCTTTTTTTTCTTGGTCAGTGTAGCTAAACCATTGTCAATTTTGTTGATCTTTTCAAATGACCCACTTCTGTTTTCAGTGAAGTGAGTTCTCTCTACTGTTCTTCTAGCTTCTATTTATCCCTAATCTTAATTATTTTCTCTATTATGCTTGCTTTGTGATTAGCTTGCTTTTCTTTTTCTAGTTCCTTAAAGTGGATAGGTATATAAGATTTCTCCATTTTTAATGTAAATACTTACAGCTATACATTTCTGAGTACTGCTTTCAGTGCATCCTGTAAGTTATGGTATGTTGTCTTTTTGTTTTCTTTCCTCTCAAAATGTTTACTAATCTCTCTAATGATTTCTCTTTAGACTCATTTGTTAAAGAGTTGTTTAGTTTCTAGATATTTAAAAGTTTTTCCATAGTTCCTTCTGCAATTCATTTCTAATTTCATTTCAATGTGGTTAAAGACGACACTTTTTGGGCTAACATTTGATCTATCCTTGAAAACATTCCATATGCACAGAAGGATGTATATCTGTTATTGCTGGGTGAAGTACTTAATGTATTTGTTACGTCTATATGTTTTTAGTGTTTTTCAAGTCTCCTATCTTTTTTATCTTTTCTCTAGTCATTCTGTTCATTAATAAAAATGGGGTGCTGAAATCTCCATTCTTGATCTATTTTTCCATTCATTTCTATAAATTTCTGCTAGTTCCTGCTCATTCGTGATTTTTTGGCACTAACTTGGTCACTAGTGAGTCCACGGAGATTTCCTTAAATATCTAGAGCCAGAAAACAACAAAATCAAAACAATTTCCTAGTTTTTGCAGATAGGCTACATGTGTTGAGTCATAATTTTGGACATTTAGCCAGTTTAATTCTACTTTAATCTTCACTTCCCATTTGTACAGAGCCTGAAAGTCAGTCAGGAATGAGTGTTAGGGCCTTCACACATCTTTTGAACCACCTCCTAGCTCTCTAGACTTTTCAAATTTTTTACTTCCCTAAGCATCTCACTTCATTTTTTCCTTTCATTCTTTTTGCCCCAACTATTTATTACTGTGCCAGGTGGCAGCAGCTAATATATTCTCCATTAAATGTTTCTAACAAATGCTTTCCAGTCCTGGGATAAAAGGCAAGACCTTGAGTGGGCTCTTTAGGAAGCCACAACAAATTAAAGTCTTTGTTAGTCCTATCTTATCCTACAACCTCTTTTTCATTTCAACTAAACTTCTCAAGAATAGTCTATAATCATTATCATATTTCTGCTTTATACTTCATTTTTTTTTGTTTGACCCATGTGATTGGCAGAATAGCCTCGAGAGATGTTCAAGCCCTAATCTTGGAGACAAAGGCAAAAAAGACTGAAAAAATTAGAGTTAAAGGACCATGAGATGAAGAAATCATCCTAGTTTATTTGTGGGGTGTCCCAATCTAAGAACACAAATCCTGAAAAGAAGAGAATACTTCCCACTTTAAGGAAGGAAGGAGGCTGAGAGAGAATGTGGGAGTGCCCTGTGACAAAAGAATATAGGGTCAGAACAGATGGTAGCACGAAAATGACTTGACCTGCCATTGCCAACTTTGAAGATGTGGGAATAGGATCATGAAGCTTAGGAACAAAGACAGTCCTATTGATACTAAGAGTTTAGCCCAGAGAGGCCCAGATGGATCACTGATCTACAGACCTGTAGTATAATATAGTCTATTGTTTAAAATCATTCAAATTTATGGAAATTTGTTATAGCAATAATAGAAAACTAACACAACTCAGTATGAATACTCCCGTAACTTTTATGAAATTCTTCTAAGGAATGCTTAATAACTACTTCATAATCAATGATTTCAAAAATTTTTTTCAATAAATTTTTTTCAATACTCAACAGGACTTTTTTTTTGTTGAATCATTGTTGGATACTCCCTTCTTGGAAATTTCTCATTTCTTGGCTCAACACCAATCTTTCCTGGTTCTTTGACTTTCTAGATTATGTCTTCCTAGCTTGATTACCTAGATTTTACTCTTTTTTCCCAGTCCTTAATTTTACTTTTTAGATAAAGACTAAATATAATCACGATATCAATATCATCAATGTCCCCAATCAATATATGTCAAATAGCCAGTCAATTACCTCATGTCTTATTGCCACATTCTAATGGTTGGCTGTATATCTTTTACATTTCTTTGAAATGCTATGACCCTCTTCCATACTCCCTGCTCGTTTCCTTAGAATTTGTTTTAGAAACTGGATTGTCTTGTAGTTTCCTAGTTTAGATTTTCCTAGTGATATTTTCATGGACTAGTTGAACATGTTCCTCTATCCTCTGTATTTGTTTTAATTGTTAGTTAGATCTATGTTAACTCTTAAATATTGATGCTCCCTAAGAATCGGTATTTCTCATACTTCTGTCATACCTATGCGTCCAAATCTCATCTTTTTTGAACACTAAAACCCCACCGTTAAGTAGGTGTTATTTATTTATTGAGTCTCTTTCACAAAAACTTCAAATTCATACATTTAAGATTAATCCCACCTCCGCCACAAAAAAAGCTTCTTATGCATCATTCATGTAAGTTAGTACATGTGTTTACATCAAATCTTATTCCATTCACACCTAATATATAGTCAATAAATCCTTTAGGTTTAATTTCTCTACTCTCCCAATGTCCCTTTATTTACTAACAAATGACTTATTAAAAGTCTCCTAACTGGTTTTCCTGTACTCAGAGCCCTTAGATCTATCTTTTATGTGAAAAGTTGATCATTTTTTCTGCAAAATTCCAGACATTAATATTTTAGAGTTTGCGGGCAATATAGTCTCTGCTATAACAAATCAACTCTGTCAATTCATGAACGCAACTGTAGATAAAAATGTAAATGAATGGCTGTTCCAATAAAATTTTATCTCCCAAATTATCTGGCCCATGGTCATAGTTTGCCACTTCCTGCTTCACTGATACCAACTAGTATTTTTAAAAAGCAAATCAAATTATTTAACTCCCCTACCCAATCTCTGAGATCTAATTCTCTATTTCTATGGCCATACAATAAAAATTCAGGCTACCTAAACAGTAAAGTCCTTCAAGATCTGGCTCTAAACATCCTCGTTTCAGAAAAAGATAATTTCTTTTCATGAGAAGGGTCAATTATTCTACTTCCTCTAAGACCTTGCAGGAGTCTAAGGCCTTACAGGAATCTAAGATCTTGCAAAATTAGCAAAGTGCCAACAGATTACTGTGTTTTACTGTTATGAAAACAATCCTCTTGCAGTTGCTCCACTGACACTGTCATATAGAATTCAGATGTAAACTGCTATTTGGGATAGTCTACGGTCACCAGCACCCTGAGAATCAACCTTTTACAGAGACTGTCCAGATCTTAAACTTCCCCACCCTAGGACCATGCAGGAACTTGCTCTTGCTAAAGAAAAATGCCATTTTCATTTTGAACATGGCTCACCTGCACATACCTTAATAAATCTTAAATTCTCTTTGAAATTTTCTTTCTTTCTTTGGGTTGACAGCAAAATGAACCTGACACCTCCATTTTTTTATATTCTCACCTTTGTCTTTAAGAATTTCAATCACATCCTCCAAAAGGGTCACCACTTGTTTGCTGTTCTTTGGATATTGTGAATTCACCCAAATCCTGACCTCTTCAGGGAGAATTGTCAGGAATTGTTCCAGTACCAACAGCTCTAGGATCTGCTTCTTTGTATGAACCTCTGGTCTCAACCACTGAAGACAGAGCTCCCAGAGTTGGCGCAGGGCTTCACCAGGCCCAGACACTTCCAAATATTGGAAATGTCTGAACTTTTGACGAGATGCCTCGGAATCACATGTCTCCATAAGTGGGATAGTTTCCTGCTGCCAAGACACATCTGCTCTCAGGATGTCACTTTGTTCACGGGAAGCCAAGTGTTGAGTTTCTGAGTTAGCCATCAACTTTCTGAGTGACTGCAACCTCCTAGGTAGAACTCCTACTTTGTTTTAATTTTGTCTTATAAAAGGATTCCAATTATTGCTTGACTTGGATTAAGCACTTGTACTTTATATACATGCACTATAATTTGAGTCACATTATATCTCAGCAAGAGAAAAGTTCAAAGATCTTCATATACAAAGCCAATATTCAGGTACCTGAGAGATTGAAAATAAAAAGACATAAACATGATCTACTGATAATGAACATGTATTAGCATAGTGTTGGTAAAATAGTACCAAAATATTCTTTAAATTACCAAAGAAAAAGAAAAATTATGGCATCTTCTCCTCCTTTTCTTGTTTTCCTTCTTTAGAACATAAAATTATGCTACCCCTTCCCCCCAACCAACTCAAAAAGAGAGAAACACAGAAAAGGGATGAATGATAGTCCTTTGATTAAAACAAATCTCACAATTTAATTGCAATTAGATTTCTCCTGTATCAGAAAACTCACTTTTGCTTTTAAACTAAGCAAATATGCTGCAGGTAGGATATTCAGGTTATTAAGATTTTATACTAGATATAGCTTAAAAAGAAAACCTTCCCAATTTCTCACCAAAATAACAATAAGGTTATATAAAATGAGTAAAACTGGCAATATTACTAGATTTTAAAAGATAATTATTTTTAAAATAAGAACAAGCATCTGTTCTCATTGTTAGAAATAAGTTTAAAAATGTATTCTCTACTATAGTAATCAAGTTTTCATTTTGTTAGGGCTCTATATGGGTCAGTTTGTAATGCCCATCAGGAGGTCTTTTGTTCATTTTGACTCACAAGACTACAATAGATCATATTAGAAACAAGTTTACTCGAAGGGTTGCTGAACAGAAAATACAGCTTGTTAGAAAAGGAGTAATACATTTTTTCTTTAGTGGGAGTCCTCACAGAATATAGCTCGAGTGTGAGATGAGACCTATACAGGTTGGGCAGAAAGCAACTTGAAAAACCCTCCCACAGGAGCTAATATATCTTTGAACAACTCTGTAAGCACAGCTTTCAGGTTTTCCTGAAGAAATACAACAGTTATTACATTCAGGAAAGTTCAGATAGAGTTTTCTATCTGATTTAGTTTTCTCAGTTTAAATATTCAGGGGTCATATTTATTTTAAGTCTCTAGGCCAATGGTTCTCAGGGTTAATTTTGTCACCACGGTCATTTGGCCAATATTTGGAGACAGTTTTAGTTATCATAACTGGGGATTATAACTAGCTTCTAGTGGATAGAAGCCAGAGATGTTGCTAAACATTCCACATTGCATAGTGCAGCCTCTCTAACAACTATCCATCCCCAAATGTCAATAATTCTAAGGTTAAGAAATCCTGCTATAATATATAGTGGCAAAGAGTCACATATTTGAATCATACTATCATCAATTTAAAATCCAGCTATATTAGCTACTACATATGAACTTGAGCAAATTATCTAACTAAAGCTTAAACTTTACCAACCATAAAATGTCTGCTTATTAGAACTTACAGATTGGTAAAAAGTTTGCATGTAAAAACATTTCCTAACTCATCTATAGAAATGTTCACCTGAATACAACTTTCAACGTTCATATAAGGAATAGCAAACAGAACAGGGGAAGGATATTCATGGGTCTATGAAAAAGAGTGTAGTAAAAGGAAAAATGTATAAGAAATGAGGGTAAGAGAACATTTTAGAATATAACTGTAAAAACTAAAACCGAAGTATGGAAATGAGTGAAATTTGTAAGACTAAAGTTAAAAGAAAATATGTTCTAACTGATAAAAAGTTATTTTTCTCAACCCTCCTCCTCTGGAGTATGAGCTCTGCATAGTGATTTTATTCCAAAGGGTACACTATGGAAGGTAGGGGGAGAGTAAATTTATAGTAGACAGATCTGATAGGCATTACCTCAGCTAGGTGATCAAGGTTAACATCAGAAGTGATAAAGCACAATGGTTGTATGTAGCCTCGAGATGATGTTTTCGTGGAAACAGCATTTTATCTCTGTGATCCTTCTCCCTTAAAACCATATCCCCAGTCTAATAATGAGAAAAACATCAGATAAATTCTAAAGGATGGGCTTCCCATAAAATACCCAACCAAACTACCTCCTTGAAACTGTAAAGGTTATTAAAATCAAAACTGAGAAACTGTTACAACCAAGAGGAGCCTAAGGAAACAAAACAATTCAATGTAAGGTGTCACTGGAATGGGATATGGAAGGAAAAAAAAAAAAGACACTAGATTAAAAACTAAAGATATATATGAATAGTTTAGTTAATGTTTCAATGCTATTTCATTAATAGTAACATGTACTAACTTGTTACTAATAGGGGAAATGTATATGGGGATATATGGAACTCTGTCCTATCTTCTCAAATTTTTATAAAATTGTTTTAAAATAAATATTTGATTAAAAAATTAGAAGACGCTTGATGTCTGCAAATTCAAAAGAATGCATGGTAACTATGAAATAGAATTAGGGAGTCATTTGGTAGCACAGGAGAAGATGAAACTAATTATCAAAATGGATCAGCAGAGGGTGCACCCTGGTGGCCGAGCAGTCTAGCACACATAGGAGCAGTCCCACATACATCCTAAGGTCCTGGGTTCAAGACCTGAGGTTGGGGAGAACAACCAAATAAAAAATGAATAAAGAACTTCTTCCTCCTCTCTCTTCCTGCATGACTACTCATCTTCAGTCCTGCCTGTACCTTTTCTTAAAAAAAAAAAAATCAGCAGATTTACATTTTTGATTGGAAACTTGAAAAAGCAGAGATGTCCCCATTTAATCTGTGATATGATAGACAAAACTAAAAGTCATTTCTAAAATACAAAATGAAAACAATCAAATAGCTCAAGAGAACTTTTATAATGAAAATCAATAGTCTTCTACCCTACCTTCTTTTTATGCCCAGATTTATTCTACACAGGTACATTAAAAAAAATTTTTTTTTTCACTTAACCTTATAGAAGTCCTTTTGATTATAACATTTTTACCAGACATATTTAAAAATTCATGATTTCTTTCTTATTCACTGACAGTGAACAAGATGGGTTTTTCCATAGCATTCTGCTTGTTTGGTTGCTGCAATATCATTTCAAAAGTCTCCGACAATTCTATTTTGAGGTTTTTATTTCCTCAGTTTCCTTTATTCTATAATAAGGGCTTCAATTTATTTTGGTTTTAGACATATGGTATTCCGTAGTTTTTTGCTCCCATTTAAGAATCAAGTGCTAGGTTGGTTATTTCAGGTATAAGCACATGAATTTTTTCTACTAATCCATAGTAGATTGTTTTACTAATGGATATCTACCCTGAATAGAAGCTCTAACAACCATATGGAATATGGATAGGAAATGCAGATTGACATACTTTGATTTAAATTCAATGAGGGCACTGGTTGTACGTTCTCCACATAACAGAGTGAAAAGGTTTTAGTCTGAAATGTCAAAAATGCACACTAAAAGCTTTAGTTCTCCTTGGATGGCTTTTCCATTTTTATTTAGGGAAGAACTTTCTATGAGAGAAAGGTGCTCAAGCTTAACTAGTTCTTTCTGAAGGTGAAAAGGAGGGTAAAAGTTTGGGGAGATGATTGTAATCGATGTTTAACATGTAATCCACACTGTCGAAACTGTTTAATGTTCACATAGGTAGATTGGTTCCACCTCCACTATGGTCACCTCCTAAAATATTCTAAATTGAGGCTTTGCTTTCTCCCAGGATTTCATCTTGTAGAAATGTGCTGACTCTATTTCCATGCTCATAATACCCCCACTACAGACACAGGGCAAATGAAGGGAAGATTCAGAGAAACGAAAGAAACTATTTCCAAGGCTTAAGGAAAGTACAGATTTCAAAGTGAGGAAAAGGTATCACCGAGTCATAACAAAAGAATGAACCAGATGAACAGGAGGAAAAAAAGTTAACAGGTCCTATGTTAAAATCAAAACAAAAAGCATAAAAAAATTAAAAGGTAGAAATAACAAGGATATCAATGGTAATAATACATGTACTATGTAAAAATATAAACTTAACTATTTATTATAAAAATTCAAGAGAGATTCAGAACAAAAGTATTACAAAGTTGAAAGGGGTACTTTAAAAAATAACATAACAATTAAACAACAATAAACTACTAGGGGATATACTGATTTAAAAGCACAAATGCATTAAATTAGACAAAGTAGAAACTTCAAATGATTATAAAGATACAACTCATAATTAAATAGCTTATTAAATCTTCCAGGTAGCATGACTGAAAAAAAGATGGGAAGTTAGCAAAGACAGGATAGAAATGGAAGACTAGGGCAACATTCTCAGTCCTTACCATATAAAATAAACTAAAGTAATAATAGAGTGGATATAATATGCCTAGGCTTCTATAGAAAACGAAATAGAACGTGGCTTCTCTCATTCACTGATGAAAATGCTTACAAAAACTGCTATTAGCTATGAAAAAATTTCTCAATAAATACAAAATAAACACACACGGTACAGGTATTTGTTACAAGAATGATAACCATAAATTAACACCAAACAGAAAAGTCTTTAAAACTTTGCTTCTAAAATATAACTCAGGTGAACAAATTTACAACTGTGAAATATTTACTAAAGATTAAAAACAAAAGCATCAAAATCTGCAGAGCACAGCTCAAGCTCTGCTGTTAGGCAATGGTAATGACAAAGCCTTACATATATAATTAAACAAGAAGGAGATCAATTAAACATTCAACACAAAGTGAGAAAAAGCTTATTATAAGGATTTATAGGTTAAAAACAAATTTAAAAAATTAGTGTAAATATAGAACTGTAAAACAGGTAGAGATCGTCAGTGTGATATGCTGGCATTTGACACTGACTTCAAAGAGGAACAGTCTGAATTATAGAGGGGCGTGACAAATAAATAGCTCAATTAGTCTAAATGAGGAAAACTGGAATAAAGAAAATAAAGTTAAAATTAAACTCGAAGGTACTGATGATGGTGGAATTTAGGATGAAAGGTGAGGCAGTGCCACTGGAGGGAGCCGGGGAGTAGGATTATGAGGCGCAGGTGATAGGAATCTGACTATAAATAACCAAGCGACACAAGTTTGGAGAATTTTACAACTTCAAAGAACCTGAACGATTGCTGATTACGAGGTAAAGGTAGCTTCTGTCTGCAAATAAGGTCATAGGTAGGGCAGTCGTTTAAGATAAAAGAAGTTTTTCGAGATTAAAGAGGAGCAGAAAGCAGTTTGCAAAGGAGTGCCTGAAATAAGATACCTAGAGGTTTTAATGTCTTGGGGGAGTGGCTAAGAATGACTGGGAGAGCAAGGCAAATTGGAATAAACGTTTCTCCATTTACTTTTCCAGTTGACTGATGCAGCCACACACGGTAATGCTATGAGCAATCAATACCAGTCATTCCCCAAAGAGTTGATCAAAATATATTTCCTAGGTTAAGTGCTTGGAGAGTGTCGCCATTACAGAATGTCAGAGGGGACAGCAGTGAAGTTAAATTCCCGGTTTAGCAGAACTCGGTCTGGAACCCAGCGGTTCAGTTGCCCACGCCTCTTCATCTCGCCTCTACGGTGCTAACTTCCTACGAAGACCCCACCTCTATCCCTCCCTAGTCAGCGGGGTCCTCCGTCAGTTCCCCCAAAAGACGGCGGAGTTCAGTGCCGGCCACTGCGAACAAGGCCAGCAGAACTAGGCGCTCCGCCAGGACGCCTTCAAGCGCGAGTCCGAATTCCGTGCTCCCGCGTCCTCACAGCCCGCTGACCCGCAGATACTTGCCAGGGCTGCCTGCAGTCACGCCTAGGCTCCAGTTCCGAAAGGCGCCTCGGACGTCGCAGTCCTGAAGGGTGAAGGGTGTTGTCACAGGAAATCGCACAGGAATTGAAAAGCCCGGGTCACACCTGGCCTCTAAATCTGGCGCGGGTTGTGTCGAAAATGCCCGGGCGCACGCGCACCAGCCTTGGACGCAGCCCCCAAAAGCCCCTGCGTCCAAATCCCTAAACAAAGCTCGGCCGGGGCTTCTCCAGTCCCGCCCCTTTCCCGGACCGCGCCCACTGTGTAGACTTGCAGGCTTGCTTTGGGGCTTGCTCTAAGGGCTCGCTAACCGCGTTTAAGGTGTGTGGAAGATGTGAGTCAAACTTCCATCATTTTCCCGAATCCTGTCCCGGAAAAACAGGCCCAAACCTTACTTATTTTCTCCCTCTACCTCTAATTGCTTCGGACAAAACGTGAGATAATTTTGACCAGATAACATCTTGAATACAGCATAGTTTAACATTGATTTTCAAGGGGGAGGAGGAAGCAGAGAGGAGACAGAACACTAGAAGGAGAGGTTGTAGGATTGAGCCCTAAAGGAAGAATTCTACGGGTCCTGCCTTTTATAAATGGGGAGGCGAGGTGAAGGAGGAATGGCAATTGCATAGTTTCTTTTTTTTCTAAGGAAAGGTGCAGGCAGGAAGAGAGGTGGAAGAAACATTTATTTAGTTCCTCTTGGTTGTTCCCCCAGTCCCAGGTTCCGAACCTGGGTCCTTGTGATGTATATGGACTACATCTGGTGACCTTCTCTGCTAGGCCACAAGGGCACACCTATAGTTTCCTAATAACAAGAAAAATTAGTCCAAGATCTTAAACTAGGAGGAAGTGACAATAGCTAGAAAAGGATCGGTTACGTATTTAAATAATATATGACTATTAAGATGTTATATGCTGTTAAAACAAACTTAATTTACTCAGATCTGATCAAGTGAAGTGTGCACCCTATAAAGTGAAAACACTGTAATCTAAAAGTGAAGAAATTAGAGTTTTGTTATTAGGTAGACCTGGATTAGAAGCAAGCATCTATTAGTACCTGTGTGACTTGTTCATATGTTTTAACATCTTTAAAGCTCACTTTTGTCTTCTACAAGATGGAGATCATGATAATACCTGTTTTGAAGAATAAATCATATAAAACATTTAAAGCACCTAGCATAGAGTTTATTTGCAACGTCCCATGGAAAAATTCAATAAGTTAAGGCATGTAAATTTAGAGTAGACTTCAAGAACAGACACTGCTGAAAATATATGCATCCCATCTTTATTGCAACATTATTTTACAATAGCCAAGAATTGGAAATAACCTGAGTGCCCATTGTCAGATGAATGGATAAAAAAGATATGGTGTATGTTCACAGTGAAATACTACATTGGCACAAGAAAGAAGAAATCCTGTCATTTTCCAAAATATGGCTGAAACTAGAGATTATTATGCTAAATATAGTAAGTCAGAAGGAGAAATACAAATACTGGATGATCTCATTCAAATGTGGAATATAAAGTAGCAAAGCAAAGGAAAAGAGAAGACAAAAACCAGTCCTTGGACATTGGCAATAGAATCAAGGTTAGCAGCAGAGCAAGTCGGGATGACCAGTTGGGGTAGGATTCCAATGATGGTGGAGGATATTTGGTAATTTGGTGATAGGTATGGTATGTTATCTTATATTTAACGAATAGCGAACCTATACATACAGGCTTATAATTATATAAAACAGTTCTATCAGTAAACATTATCAATAAAAATAATATAAAATAAGAATTCCAAAAAAATAAGAAAAGAAAAGGCTCTACTCAACTTAGGTTCTGAAAGACCCTACTATGCATACCCTAGAGAACAAGATTGGGAACAAAAACATTACTTAGACCTCTCAGTGGCTTTTTCTTAATTTTGTAGTTGAAGAGAGATAAGGAAGCAGCTCTCAAATGTGATGAGAACTGCTGTGGAAATGACTTTGGGAACTCAAGAGTTGTAGGGAAAAAAGAAAAAGTAGCAATAAGCTCTTAATAAGAGAATTAATACACTAAATTCAAATAGTTGCATATTTTAGTTTTCTAGATACTGAAGAAAAAAATGGATCTGGCTTGCAGAAAATTAAATCATTAGATTAAAATACTTCCAAAAGAATAAATTTTTACCTACATTAATATTCTGGTACAGTTTTGCCTATTATTATGGTTGAACAAATAATTGTATTTATTATTTCAATTTGGGTGTTATCATACTTTAATGTTTAGCTTGTTTGAAACGAATCATTCAATTGGTTCTATCCTGCCAAAGAAGGAAATTAATATAAGAAAAAAGAAGAAAGAGTCAAAAGAATTAGTCTCTTTCTTTTCTGTATTAGAACCTACAGAGCAAGAAAATATGTTGATATGGGGACTAAACAGTGAAGAGGGAAAAGGATTTCTGACATTTTTTATTAAGAAATCAAATTTTCCAATTATTCTCTTCATGAAAGCATAGAAAGCAGCTAAAGTGAAGAAATGTAGAATTATACCAAAACTGAAAATCAAATAACTATAACTTCCAGTGATGATGAATTGGGTAATTTAAATAAAACTTTCCACTGAGAACAAGTAGTAAAACTAAATAAAACTGAAAAAAATCTCTTTGAAGATATTGAAGAAACTACAATGTAGGGAAGATTATTTGAATGTAAGAGAAGTAGCTTAGAGAAATGAAGTCTGTTTTGAGAGCTGCTTCTCCTCCAGGAATTTGAGAAGAGATGTTTCAGAGGCAGCAAAGCTGAATAAAAATTGATCACCTCACAAAAACTCGGTGGACACAAGATGGAATTCAGAGACTGTTGAAGAGCCTCCTGAAAAAGTCTTTGAGACAGCAGAGTCCTCTGAATCTAATTATGAGTTAACTGTTGACCAGGGTACAAGATGAGTAATAGATTTGTATGTGTAAATGTACCAAACTCCTCTGTTCTCATTACTATCATGAGTCATTTATAAATATCATCTTACTTAATCAATACCACAACATTATTATGTAGAGATATTGATGCAGGGACAGCATAGCTTAAAATCTATAGGACAGTGTGCAGATATATGAGCGGAAAATTAATTGGCAAAACCTGAGATTTCTAATAGCTAGGACCCCACCTTAGTAACATGGGTCTGGGACACACCCCTAGATATTCATGCTTTTTTTCACTCCAGGTAGGCTGGACACACCCATGAAGGAAGAAGCCCTCACCCCTCTGATATATAGGAGAATCCATCTTACCTGTGTGAGATGTGGGCAGCATGTGTGGTACACACATGTACATTCCCTTGATGAAAATTTCCTGGCCCACAGGGAGCTTAAACTCACTGTTACTGCTTTGCAATTAAAACAAACTTGCTGTGCAGTCCTGACCAAACAGCCCTCTCCATGAATTCTTTCTGGATGGACCCAGCATCTCATCAGCGTGTCTTTGAGCACCCTCACCTGCATCATTATCACTCTCAAATTTTTGGAACTAAAAGAGTTAGCTTCAAGCATAGCTTACTTCATATTTGTCCTACTGCTGCTCACTCAATGCTTCAAGAATTAGTGGGCCACTAGTTATATATAATAGAATTATAGAATGATATTTTCCAAGATTGAGGTTATGATGTGTGCCTTGAGTTATTGTGATGGGATTGGTCTTTATAAAAGTTATATTCAGCTGGGAATTTTTTTTTTTCTCACCCACTGGCCTTGGGTCTCAAATTTAGATCCACAGCTTTCATAGTATGCAGCTTAGCCACCTGAGCCATAGAGGGTGATACAGAAAAATAAAATAATATGTAAAATGTAAAAGCTTACAAAGCAGATGACAAACTATAGAAAAATTGTTAGTAACTAGAACTTTATGCTTAGTTCCCCATGTAGTTGATATAATCTCTAACCTTTGTTCAATTGAAGGACAGACAGAAACAATGAAGCTGATGACCCCAGGAAGACATGAAAGAAATTGAGGAACGGTCATAAGACTCTGCTGACATGCTGTTGAAATAAAACTTAACTTGTGGTCACCACCTGGACAAAAACTGGACTTCAAGAACACAGAAGATAAGGCTGTACTACCCCTACAAAAATAACTGACTCCTTCCCCTAAGCAGTTCAACAGTCTTTAAGGCCAGGGCCTCTGTGAGTTACTTTATCCGGCAAAACAATAAACTTTTTCTTTATCCACGGAAACCCTGTCTCCTCATTCCTCATTTGACCCTGAGGTGCAGAGATCATTTTTGGTAACAAAGTGGGCAAAATAAAAAGAATTAACTTATGAATATTACCAGTCAGCAGACTCATACATATGGTCTACAGCCATTAAGGTCTCAGAGAATAAAAAAAGAACAAAGCGGGAAAAAGAATGACTAACCTTCCTCTAACATGTTCATGGGTATGAGGATTCTGACCATCTGTTTTTAAAGATCCACTGACGTCTGGACACTACTCTCAATTTGAACAAGGGTCATTTTCTGGTTGCACTCACTTAAGTCCCAGTGATTTTTATGACACAAATTTACAAGGTTTCTATCAATATATGACTTTCAATCTGAAGGAGACAGGCTTTGAAGCTTTTTAGGGTTAGATCCTTAAGATACATGAAATTGTTTGCTACAAAATCCATTCCCTTCTATCAACATGAAATCCAACTCTATTGTATAAGAACCATTTGTATTTATTTAAAAAAAATATGGAGAAAAGTTGACCTGATTTATATCAACATTTTTGGCATATCACTTACAAATTTGTTCAATTGTTTTTGTTGAGCATCTAATATATAGAAGATACTGTACTAGAAATTGGTAATATATTAGTAAACATAATCAGATAAGGATTGTCTTAATAGTCAACTAAACCATTCCTACACTAAACTTTTGTACCTCCTCACTCAGTGTTCAGTGTTCTATACAACTTTAGAATATTATGCTGTATAAACTATGATTTGTACTGGTCAATCTGGAGTTTGTAGGCAGTCATTAGTGGGGTTGGTTTGGTTTTATAGACCATCTGTATCAGACACTGTGGTGTAAACCCTGACAGCTGAATTTGTAGTGCAAGTGCCTGATTTAAGCTTGGATGCCTAGGCATCCACTTCAAAGAGAGCTACCTCAAATAAATACTTTGCCAGCCAGGAACTAGATAAGAATCAGGTAACTTCTACCACCACCCCCAGGGTCCTTTGTTTTACAAATTTTGGTTGATTTTGATCACTAATCAGTTGTTCTTCTTCCTCTTCCCCCTCCTCCTCTTCTTTTTACAATGTAGTCCTTCTCCTCCTTCCTCTTCTCCTCTTCCTGTTTTTGTCTTCTGTTTCTTACATTTTTTCTTTTTTCTTTCTTCATCCATCTTTCTTCTCTTTCTTTTTCTTCACTCTTGTTCTCTTTTGTTTCTATTCCCATGCTTTAAATTCCCAGTCTTTGATTGCATTTATTCCAAGGCATTTAATTCTTTTTGATGCAAATATAAATAGGATTATTATTCTATTTCTCTTTCTGCTAGTTCATTAGTTGTATACAGAAATGCAACAAATTTTTTTTGTATTAGTTTTCCAGCCAGCCAATATTTCCTTATTATTTCTAAGAGCTTTTAGTACAGACTTTGGGAGTCTCTCTCTGTATTATTATGTCATCTGAAAATAGTGATAGTTAAAGATCCATACACTAAAAATTGTAAAACATTATTAGAAGAATTAGAAGCCACAAAGATGAAATCATATTCCATGTGGATGAATTGAAAGAATTAACATTGTAGAGGGTCTCTATTACATCGTGGGGGGAAAAGGCCTGCTCACCACTTCCAGCAGCCATGAAGCAAAGCCATAAAAACATTTTGTAACCTGTACTTACTGGAATACTGCCAGTAGACAAAGACCTTCCTGTGCTTGAAACCTCCTCCCCTAATTTACATCCATGTCTTCCTGCATTCACTTTAGCCTATATAGGTGTGTTCTAACTGGAAGTCTGTGCTCAGCCTTTGTAGGAAAAGGATGCCTGCTGAGGCCTTGCATAATAAACTGGCCTAAAATACTTTCAAAAGTGTGCCCACTTGGTTTATCCCAGAGAATTATGACAGCTTAAAGTAATATAGAGATTCAATGCAATATCTACCAAAGTCCCAATGGCATTGTCCACAAAAATAAAATAAAATATCCTGAAATTTCTTTAGAACTACTAAAGGCTCTGAACAGAAAAACAATCCTAAAGGGGAAAACTGCAGGTATTATGCTCCCTGATATCAACAGGCAATATACTCCTTGACATTGGCCTTAGGGATGTCTTTGGGAGATTGACTCCAATGACAAGGAAACAAGGGTAAAAATAAACATATAAAACCATCATTAAAACAAAAAGACATCTTTTGATAAGAAGAAGATAATATGTCTCAGCCAGGGTTAATATCCAAATATATAAAAACTCATAAAACCATAACAAAAAAACAATCTGATTAAAAATTGGGCAGAGGACCTGAAGAGATACTCCTCAGAGAAAGAATGTAAATAGCCAAGAGACTCATGGAAAGATGTTCCACATCTCTGGCAAAAATGTTGATATTTTCAACAAAATGGATGTGACGGTTTACACTTAGTAAAATAAGCCAGGTGGAGAAAAGCAAACACGGTAGTTATATGTGGTGTGTAGAGAAACCAAGCCTAACAATGAGCTAATGAGAACAAAAATAGACTTTTAGTTGTTACCAGAAGGGAAGGGAGAAGGACACTAGGGAAATCAGTTAAAAGGCGTCAATTATATTGTGAAGGCTAGAACCGGACTAGTGAACTTAATATAGTACATATAAACAGTGATTTATAATAATTTATAATAATGTAGACATCAAACCTTTACAGTGATATAATGAGATGATACTTCAAAATAAAGTTAATTAGTAAATTAATTTCTGTTCTTGTCATTTGAATTCACCAATAAAAAGTGAACCCAAGAACCAGGCCCCAGCTCTAATAAAAGTCTAACAAAAACCCTAATAAGACCTTAGTCCTGTGGAGGCACTTTTTCCACTTGATACCTCACTGTGGTCCAGGTGTGTTATGTAATTTCCAGCTCTTGTAAGTAATAAACCTCTCATTTTTTTCAAAGTTTTCTGGTGGTTATTGCTGAAGGGCATCTTGCATCATAATAAGAACCCCAAGGCTGACCCACTGATAAATTGACTTACAGGGAAAATGTCCACAGGAAACTCACTGGATCCCTGTTATTAGCCCAAGCATTTCTTGCCTCGCTGATAGCATTAATACATACATGGTGAGACTCACACAAAATAGATATTTGTCCATTTTTGGCCTCTGCACACTGACTGCCTCCTCTATGTTTACAGTTTTCCGTGAGATTGGAGGAACATTCTAGAGTTTCTCTCCCTGCCTAGAAGTGGATATGTGTAAATTTGTGCTCTTTGTCTCCATTGCAGCTAGGGCACAACACGTAACTCAATCAATTAGAAAAATCCAGTCTAGACTTTAAATGAATAGCCGGGTGACATGACAAAATAAGAACAGAAGTCTATTTCTTTTTAATAACATAATTTATCTTTCTGAACAGTCTTGTATTTACATACATTTGAGGATTTAATACAGCAAGCTTGCATCCAAATGACACACTTTCCCCTATTATTTCCATTATTATGATACATTTATTACAATTAAGAAAATAACATTAATACATTATTATTGACTAAATCTGTGGTTTCTTAGTATTTCCTTAGGGCTTTTATATTGGTGATTTTGTAACCTTATATTCTCTTTCTGATGGAGGTTCCCACCCAGGATACCATATTATGGTGAGTTGTATTATATCCTTAGGTTCCTCTTTGCTGTGAGTTTTCAGACTCGTTTTTTATGACCTTTACGGTTTTGAGGAGTATTTGTCACATATTTATAGGCATCTCATCTAATAAAATCTGATGGTCTTCTCATGATTAGAATGGGGTTATGGGTTCAGCGGGGGAAGATCACAGAGATGAAGTGCTATTCCCATGCCATCGTCTTAAAGGTATGTAATATTAAGATGTTCTAACAGTGTTGGTACTAACCTTATCCAGTGGATTGAGGTAGTGTTTGTTGGCATTTAATTTTTCCCTTTTTCTGTGAGAGACAGAAGGAGGCAATGACAGGAGGACCCACCAACACTGCAATTCCCAGATGCAACAAATCAGCTGCTCTAGCAGGAAAACTGCCCCGTCTTGTCTAAGTAACCGTCATGTCTACATCAGGCCCATTCTGTGAAATGGTTTTGACCTGTGGTTCTGGCAGAGTTACCATTATTTAACGTTTATCCTTTTAGCTTAAACAATGAATAGTTTACTTGATATCAGCTAAGAACCTGACTGATAAATCATCTTGATTATGATTTTGGGTGTATGCACTAATTATGTTTTCTTTAGAAGTTTTCTGGCCCTTTGGTACCCCTATTCCTCCATTAGTATAAAAGGAAGTAAATTCATTAGGCAGTTTTTTGTTGGTGCTGTGGAAGGAATCCACTGGCATCTATTTTGGTGGAATGAATGGGAATATGAATCTCTGAGCATTTCAGCTATCCATTACTACAAAACAAACCATCTTAAAACTTAATACCTTCAAATAATATTCATTCCACTTTATTTAGGATTCTTTTGTTTGGAATTGGATAAGATGGATGCAATTATCAATAGTGATAATATTTAAGTTGTGACTTTGGGAGTGAATGGTTGAGATAATTGTAGGAATGAGGATCAGGTAATTCTAAAGAATATAGAATACTTGAGTATTCATTGTATGCAAAAAAAAAAAAAAGCAACCAAGATGCATAACAGTAGCAATGTTTTGGAGATAATGGCAGTGAACCAGGGGTTAAAAGACTAAGGTGAAAGGTGAAAGAAAATAACCTGGGAATCAAAAACAAAATTAAATTAAAAGTCCACAACTGCACTTTCCTCGTCTTGTTTCTTCATGAAAAAACTTCCAAATTAGTCTCCACATTTTCTATTTACATTTTATTGCTTTCCCTCCCATTACTCGAATAGATTTTCTCTAGCTTATCGTTGAAAGTGAAGTCACCAACTTCTGTTATTAACTTTCTGTCTTTTCTTCTCTATATCACCATAACTATCACATGTTTGTGCAACAGGTTTCCTCTGTTCATCACATCATGGATTAAAGTTTTTCTATTGTAATGTAGTAAATTTAAAGGAGTAATAACAAAAGCAAAATATGTATGAAAATATTCTATGTTTTATTTCACTGCTCTTGTGCACCCAGAGCTTGATAAGAAAAATGATTTAGGAGCTCAGTAAATGGCTTAAAAATGAACACCAGGATATATGCATTCATTAATAAGTGAATAAGATGTTTAGGTACTAGATAGCTCTTCACTGGGGAAGTCTTCTATTGCAAAGTTAATCTGAGGTTTAGTATTCCTGGTTCCTAAATTCATTTTAACTATAGAATAGTTACCATTGAACATCCTTTAAGCATGTGATTATGTATGCATTTGGTTAAAAAAGTAAATGACTGTCAGTCATTTTACTTGAATTAAGGGTTTTTGAGAATTGAACTCTGATGACCATTCTAGAATAATCGAGTTACAGAGAGATGTGGCCGGCATTTAAGCCTATGGAGGGGTCAGCCTAGGATTGGTTAACTCCAATATCTAAAGTTCTAATTCCTCTTTTGATTTTTGAAGAAAGCAGTATAGCTCATTGGATAAATTGGATTTATTCAAAAGAGTGTGATCATAATGAATACAGGGTATCAAGTCATATTAGATAAAAATAATTTTCAATGACTGAGAGATGATATTTGTGCAAATATAGATTGTGATTCCAGTAGATTTTGATACAGAAGGATAATGAAAATTATCCCAGGAATGAAATTAGAGAAAGTGAATTGAGTATACAGGAACACTGCTTTAGACTGACTGTAAGAGTTAAAGAAAGTTTGAAGTTAAAAAATGATCTAGATATCAAAGAGTACTATCAAAGAAATTAGGGAATTTTATTATTCTTATTGAGGAAATTCAGGAAATTATTTAATTGAAACATTTTGGAATAGTTTTAAATCTACAATAAATATGTAGATTAGATTTCTGTTGAACTCCCTTTTTACTCAGATAGTCAATGCATGCAAGAAATTTAGGGTAGTCTTATAAAGCACTCATATTTTTGGAGCTTTCAGGAAAGAACACCATGAACTAAGAACTATTACCTCTGGTGCCCTTTTTTTTTTGCAAGTTGAAATGAATTGGCCCACAAATGAGCCCAGCATTAAATACTCTCAAAAATATGTTGATTGTTTTGTCAGTACCTATTTCTAGGTCTGTATGACAGAGTTCCAAACTTGAAATGTCTTTGTTGTTAGAATCATATATTCAAATCATATTAAATGTTGTTTCAAGATAATTAAGTTTAAAACTCAGATTAAATTGTGATCATGTTTAAATCATGTCCATGATAGCTGGATTAGCTATAGACTCGTTTAAAATAACACTTGATGCTTTTCATAATCAGGAAGTAACCCAATTTTTTATCCCTTTCTTTCTTTCCTTTGTTCTAAAATAGAGTGAAGTGTTCACAGCTTCCAGAACATGTACTTTGTTTTCATGCTTCTTTTTGAAATGATCTAATTCATAAGTGGCTGCTGAAATTCTTCTCCTCTTTCTAAATATGTTAACCATAGCTCTAAATATCAAAGCCATAGGTCACTGCCTCTGAGAAAAGGTTTTTTTTCCAGTCAGCTTCCTGAGGGCTCCTTTGACATCTTTGTTTCTCAGGCTATAAATTATGGGGTTCAACATTGGAGTCACCACTGTATAGAACACAGATACCATCTTATCCCGCTCTTTTATGGTCTTAGAGTTTGGTCTCATGTACGTGAATATTCCCGATCCATAGAAGAGGACAACGACAATGAGATGGGAGCCACAGGTAGAGAAAGCCTTGAGTCTCCCCTCTCCTGACTGCATGCGAATCACAGTGGAGATAATATTCCAGTAGGAGGCAAAGATCAGGGAGACCGGAGCTAAGAGGATGACCACACCCATTGAAAAGATGGCCATTTCTGTGCTGTAGATGGTTGCTGAAGCCAGTTTCAGTAGGGCAGGTGGTTCACAAAAGTAGTGATTGATAACATTCTGTCCTCTGTAGGGAAGATGAAAAGTAAATGAGGTGTCCACCAGAGACACTAGTGCCCCACTAGCCCAGGAACCTATGGCCAACTGGAGACACACCTGTGGAGTCATGATGGTGGAATAGTGCAGGGGCTTGCAGACAGCCACATAGCGGTCATAAGACATCACTGCTAGCAGTGCACATTCTGTACACCCAACCAGAAGGAAGACAATTATTTGTGTCATACACCCCAAAAAAGAAATACTTTTCCTCTTTACCAGAAAGTGGATCAACATTTGTGGGACAATACTCGTTGAGAAACAGAGATCTGCAAAAGAGAGATTTCTAAGAAAAAAGTACATTGGGGTATGAAGCCGAGAATCCATTAAAATTAGAATGATGATGAGCAGATTTCCAAGCACAGTCAACAGATAAATAATGAGAAAAATAATAAATAGCAAGATCTGGGTATGCAGGTCCCGTGAAAGACCTTGGAAGAGAAATTCAGTCACATAGGTTTGATTTTCTTTTCCCATTGAGATTTATTCCTGTTTACCTGTTTGGTACAAAGAAAGAGAATACACTTTGCATTTGTGACATCAAGTTGTACAGAAGAAATTCATTCAAGCATGACACTTAAAATTAGATAGTTCTAGCTTTTGGCTATCCCACCTGTTCTGATAGTATAAAGAATATTTTTCTTCTTACCAGTTGTTTGTAATTTAAACCTTCATTTTTCTACAAATTTCCTTTCTCAAGAGTTACTTAGACTATGACATTGCTAAGGTCATCTTGCCTTTTCCGATATAGGAATACTGGAGTCACGTGGATTTTACTAAATGACAGTATGCTTATTATTAGAAAATGATTGTAAATATTGTGAGACTTATCACAATGCAGAAAACTAGAGCGGTAGCTGTTCAAAAAGTCTACATATTAATTATAACATCTTTGAAAATCACAAAACAGTTTTTTTGGTATCAAACATAATTTTATCTCTTTAAAACAACAAATTTTACTTGAGTTTAAAAATTAAGTCTTAGTACATCATACAGTGAGGACCATTCTATTTGGATTAAAGTATAAACTATTAGAACTAAAACTATTACTAAAGAAAACTATAAGTTGAAGTTGCTGTGAATCTGAAAAACATATTTGAAAAACACAAAATTCTTCAATGGCGCAATAACCATATAGATTTTATAATATACATCATAAAGCTTATAAGAGGTCATGCCATAATCAAAATAATAATATAAATTAGAAATTAAGGAAAGTATCTGAGGGATATAGCAGACGAAAGTTAAAATAATTTATCAAATTAAGTTTCCATATGAAACACTATGAAAATTATTGAATTCAAGAAATAGTGAGTCAGGATTGAACAGATTACTTACAAAATAAAAATGATACAATTAGTTTTATTTCATAGAGGGAGAGACTTAGGCATAGAGAGATTTTGTTAATTTCCCAATCACACAATTAATAAGTGACATACATTATTAGCTATATAATGGGGGTGCAGAGAAAAAGACATTTTATATAATACAAATAGGTGGGAAAATGAGTATAATCTTTCTGTAAAATAATTTATCCAATGCATGAAAAGACTTACATATTAATATGCTTTGACCTAATTCTCAATAGTATGAGGGATGAAACCTTATCTTTTCTACAAATTTTCTTGCCAGTGAGGAGTGAAAATATGATTTGTAATATTCTAGGATATTGATTGACTCATGTTTGCTGCTAGGAATGACTATTATGCTTTAAAAGGTCATGCAGGCTCTGTCTCCTATCTTTTTTTCCTGGAACTGAACAGATAAACTGAACAAGAGCCCATAGAATTCCATTTGCTCTGTTCTATTGTTTTTGAATAGTGTCTAGATGTACTCAACATCACTTTGTTCTTTTGTATCACGTTGCCAGTCATAAGGTATCACTATGAAACAATATTGGTTTTAAACTATAAGGGAGGATCTAGTTTTTAAAGGACTTTACAATTGAATCAGTATCCTGACCCACACTTATCAGAGTTGTGAATTTGAGTAATTAGGGATTAGCTAAGTTGAGAAAAGTGTTGCCTTATTGTTCATTATTTCTTATGTCTTTTGTAGAATTCTAAGGAGAGGAATGATCAGGACTAGAGTAGTATTAGGACTTCCTGAGTTCCTTCATGCTAATATCATATAATATTCTTAAATATCCCAATTTCTAAATCCAGTTCTAGGAGTTATTTTCTCCATACTTCAAATTTCAAAAATATCTTTTCACAATTAAAATAAAAAAGTGTAGGTGAGGATGCTTCAAAAAGGAAACCCTTGTGCATTATTAGTGGGAATGTAAATTGGTGCATTCTTTTAATAGAGAATAGTACGACAGTCCTCAACTCATTAAAAATAGAACTACCAATGAGATCAAGCAATGCTGCTTCCGCACTCCATATTCAAAGGAGTAAAATTCAAAGGAGTAAAATTAAGATCTTGAGATATTTTCATTCTCATGTTTCTTTTAGAATTTTCACAATAGACAAGGTATGAGAGCAACCTAAGTGTCCAGTGACATTTAGAATGGATAAAGAAAATTTTGTATGTATATATGGTAAAATACTACTAAATTAAAGAAAAGAAATCTTGCCATTTGTGACAACATGGATATACCCAGAGCATATTATACTAAGTAAAATAAACTATTCACTGAAGAACAAATACATGATGCTACTTTTACAAGGAATTTAAAATAGTTGAACTTAGAGAAGCAGACAGTGGTATAGTGATCGCCAGGGACTGAAAGGAAGAGGAAATGGGGGCTATTATTTAGAGGTTATGAAAATATTAGATATACAAGGTGAATAAGTCCTATATGTGTACTATACAGCATAGTACATACACTTAACAATACTTAAAATGTTGCTAAGAGAGTAGATCTGTTAATAGTCTTATCATGTACACACATAATAATAAATAACAGGGAAACTATTGGAGGTGATGGATGGAGGGATGTGTATGGCACAGATTATAGTGATAATTTCATAGTATATAATTATGCCCTGAGAAATCTAGTTTTGTACCATATATATGGACAGTTTTTTATCATTCAAGTGTTTAAAAAACAGAAATAATTTAAAATGACAACATAGAGGATTAGGCACATTGTACATATATATTGTGGAATGCTATACTATGCAATCATTAAAATGATGTTTTTAAAGAGACATAACTGAAACTGAAAATAGTTTTTACATAGCCTTAATTGAAAAATTCAGGAATCAAGCTTTCATATGTATAGTGTGCTTGTAAGTAGATGTACTAGTGAAGCAGGGCATGATATGAGCATAACGTCAATGATATATAATTTCTTGAATACAAGAAGTATCTACATCTCTGGCTGAAAGCAGACTTACCAAAACCAGTTAAATATTTTCCTAGTTAAAGATACATTTTCTCTCACAATTTTTTCTGAACTTCCACAGAATGTAAGTTAATTTTTCTCAAAGTAATGTCCGTGTTTTTAAAATCCCATCTCTTGTTTCCCAGTGTTATGTGAGCACTACTGTTACCTCTGTATCCTACAGATATTATTGATATCATTAGTGATAATAAGAATAGTTTTCTATTGTTTACCAAAAATGGTTTCGTTATTGTGATAAGGACCTATGCTCATACATGTTGTCAAAATACACAGAAAATATGAAAGAAAAAAAAAAACCCAGGCATGCTCTGATGGCTCAGGTGGTAAACCAGTACCTGAAGCTCAGTCCATATATAGCCTACTGACCCAGATTTGTGGCCTAGGTTGGGGGGACAACTAGAAATGGACAACTAAGTAAATAAAATGCATCATCGTTTTCTCGCTTCCTTCCTGCCTGCTGCCTGCATGACTTCATTCCTACCTGCCTTTCTTCTTAAAAAAAAGTCTAAATATGAGAGTGGTTGAATCTGGGTATGGAATTATGGATGAGCTATTTTTCTTCTTTTGCAATATTTTCTTACTTTAATGTTGTTCTTTAAAAAGCCAAATATTGCCAATAAAGAAAAAATATAACAAATGGGGAAATCAAAAGAGCAGTTAATTAAAGGTACACTAAGGTTCTGTGTTCAAAAGCTTCAAATTTGGTAAAGTAATTGGTATAAAACCAATTACTAGAAGCTCTCTTACTAGAAGCAATTTGAAGCAAAATATAGAACAATTATTTCCAGATATCAGACAATAGTCAGCTCAGAGAATAATCCCAATGGAATAAAGAAGGTGAGAACCATGATTTTACTAACTTTATGTCTGGAGAATTCTCAAGACTGTCACTCAAGAAGTTGGAGTCTAAGACCTTAATAAAGTAAGGAGACAGAGATTAATAATTGATAGTTTCTAAGCATCTGGAAATTGTGAGAATGGAAGAAGCTGCATAATAAAAGAGTTCCAGAAATATGTACAATCTTGACTGAATATTAAGCCATTAATGTGGAGGATAAGTGAGACTGTGAAAAGACAATGTCTCCCAAATATTAGGGAGCTCAGGTAACACCACAAGATTTTGGAATTCCAGCATGCCAGAATTAGAAGCTGCATTAAAAAATTCTGGAAGAGTTAAGGATTCATAGTGTAAACTCCTCACCCCAGGATAACCACTAACACTTAAAACAAAATTTATAGTTAAAAATAGAAAGTATAGCATTGAATAATAAGAACAATAAAATTCAGACATAAAGTAAGATGGTAAGAACAAAGAACTGAGGGGAAAATTAGACAGTAAATAACAAGATCATTATCTTAAACCCAATTGTCTCCATAAATACATGAAAAGTAAATGGATGAAGCATTCTAACTGAAAGCTAGAGATTGTCAATGGGTCAAAAAGAGGATAGCCTAACAGCATGTTGCCTAAAAAATTTCTATTTAGATATGAAGACATGGTAGGGTGAAAGTAAAAAAATACAAAAATATACCATGCAAAAATAAAAATAAGAAAACAGTAGTGACTATATCAAAGAAAACTTCAATACAAGAAGTTTTAACAGAAATAAAGAAGGGCATTTCATAATGCTAAAAGTGACATTAATCACAAAGGTAAAACTACTCGTAATATATATGCACTTAAAAAGAACTTTCAAATAAACAGAGAAAAAATCGGTAGAATGGAAAGAATACTTAGGAAAATGCACAGATAAAGTTGGAGATTTCAACACTCTTCCCCCAAAGAACAAACAGGAAATCAATGAGGATACAGCAGAATTGAGTAACATTAATGACCAACTTGATCTAATGGACATTTATAGAAAATTTTATCCAACAAGAATAGATGAATATTCTTTTCAAATGCAAAGAGAATTTTAATCAGACTGTATGTGCCAGGCAATAGATTATATCTCAATAACAGAATTGAAATAATATAGCACATCTTCTTTGACTATAACAGAATTAAATTATACATCGAGAACAAAAGACTAGCAAAATTCTCAAGTATTTGGAAATTTTAACATACTTCTAATAACTCATGGATAAAAGAGGAAATAAAGTAAAATAGCAGAATATTTAAACAGGATAATAATAAAATATTATTATATGTATGAATTAAAATTATCTTGAATATTCAAATAATGTTAATTACCATTTCATTTACCTAATCCATAGAAGAAAAAGGAGAAGTCAGCTCTTTTTAATGAAATAAAAAAAAAACCCCAATACTCCTGAGATGGAAGCAAAGGTTACATAAAATAAGAGCATATAGATTGCAGAAGTATTCCAAAAGAATAAAGCACCATTAATTCTTTCAAGTTAATCCTTTCAAGTTAATTCTTTCCATGAATGTTTTAATAAGCAGTGTTAGTAAATTTATTAAAACAATTGTTCATATTAGCACATCAAAATGGCAAGAATAATCTCAGTAGATACTGTGAAATAAATTTGGAAAAGTTCATCTTTCATTCCTGAAAAGCAGTTTTAGAAAATTAAGAACTTTGGTATTCTTCCTTTAAGAAGGAATTTGAATATAAACTTATTTCTTATGATAATGCATATTATTTGAAGTCATAAAGCTAGCTCATGCTTAAAGAGAATATTAAACAATTCACATTACAGTCTGGTTAGAAAAGGCGTCTGTTTATAAATATTTAGTAAGTACAATAGAAATTAGAAATAAAAATTGTAAGCAAGAGTTATAATTATTGAAAAGAAGGAAAATGTATCATTTTTTGGAGTTAATTTGATTTTCTATCTGAAATCTTGATAGCATCTGAAAACTGATTAGAAACAATACGAAATATGTAAACAAAGTAGTCTTGTGTATATATGTTTTTTATGTTAATGAGAACTAGTTAGAAATTAATTAAAATAGATACAATTTTAAAAGTCAACTTCTAGATATATAAGTATGAATTTAAAAATATATGTTCAGAATCAACGCAGGTGAAAATCCTTTGTACTCAAATTAAGACCACAGACGTCAACATGACTAAATGGAGAAATATATCTAATTCCTAGAGCTTTAAAAATCAAAAATAAAAGAACTCCAATGGAAATGATGGAAACAGAATATTAAACAATTTACAGAAAAAATGCAAATGCTCCAAAAGTGACCATGTAAAGAATGTTCATTCCCACTGGGGATTTGAGAAATGTAAAATTAAATAATGGTATTATTTCTCTCACATTAGATTAGTAGAAGTGAAATTAGTTGAAATCGCCCGCTATTTAAAAGTGGGGCAAACATATAAAAATGTAGGCATTTATGAGTGAGTGCACTTAAAATGTAGACATTTAAAGGTGCACCTGGAGACCTAGTGATTTACTACATCCTGGGAGCAGTCCCAAATACTTCCCGGGGTCCCAGGTTCAAGACCTGTGGTTGGGAGGAACAACCAATGTGACCAACTAAATAAAAGTATATAAAACTTTTTCCTTTCTCTCTTCCGGTCTGTCTACTCACCTTCATTCCTGCCTGCACCTTTCCTTTAAAAACATGTATGTATATAATTTAAAAATGTATCTCTGTAAGGCACCCTGAAAATACTAAACATTTACAAAATAGACTTAATACGTTTTTTTTTCTGAACAATTCCATTTAGGGTTTTATATTTTGGAAATAATTAAAGGTATGTATATATCTTTGATTCTGTGTGTGTGTGCATGTGTGTGTGTGGTTTCTATATTCAGATATAGAGTAGCTTCTGGAATAAAACAATCTACAGTTGATCAATAGGTGATATGCTAAACAAATTTCTTGAATCAGAAATCTCCTACTTTTGATAGTTCGCATTATGCCTCTTCACTTTTTACGAAAGACCTATATTAATATATTAATATAGTACCTTTTTTTCTAACTGAAAGAAATCTGAAATGGGATTTTCTCTTTTATGACAGAAGGCTGAAAACAAAAAAATAGCCTTTAGAGTCTGATATGCAGCAGCCAGAACAAGGCAGTGTTTACCTGGGGCTAGGAGAGCAACACCAAGCTCCTTCCCAGGAAATACACTCAGCATTTCAGGATCAAACACATAGTTTTGAATCATGTCTGTGAGCATCTGTGCATTGCCTCAATTTATATTGTGTAGCCATTAGCAAGATCTGTCCTAAGGTATCAGAAACGCCTAAGAGAACTTATAAGGGAATTACTGAAGTGTAAAACCAGACTTAATGGAAGCCCAGTGTAATCGTAAAGACCAGAAACTGAAGTCAAGGCAAGCTCTGGTAAAGTGGAGGTTGAGTCAGCTGCCTTTGGCCAGGACAGTCCACAGACATCCGAAGGACCCAGCCCGGGGGTCAACCAGGATGAACGATGAAATAAAATAAAGTGCTTCTGCCTCTCCAGTCTCTCTGCTGCCTGCCTGCTTACCTTCATTCCTGCTGCCTACTCATCTGTCTCTTTCCCTTTAAAAAAAAGAATTGTTCTGAAACACTTGTGTGAGATTATGGTTGACAGGGCTTCAATGTTTGCAGAAAAGTATGCCTTAATTTTGAAAGGGCATATAGTTATAGGAGGTTTTCAGGATTTAAGTGCCTACAAAGAACGAAAAATTCGTAAGGTTGAGTACAAGCATACCTTTGCTTTTCAAGTCTTCCACATCAGCCACAGCAGACACGTTGGCTGCAAATTTCCGCTTTCAACATAGAAGCGTAGACCTTAGTGACCTTCCCACCCTGCTGGAGTCAGACAATGATGACATGTTAATAGAGGACCCTTTTCCTCTACTACTCCCGCGCATCTTCTTGGAACTTCCACCACCTTTGCCCCCAAGGACTCAGCCTGACACACATCATCACACCTCTCAGCTTGCCAACATATTTGTTGCATTCCCGATTCTGTAAGTCTGTAGGTGAACTACACTGTGCATTATCTCTACTTTATACAGGCGTATATTCATTACATCATTCCTGCTTTTACAGCATGCTAGCGCTATTTTAGGTTTCATGCAACATTTAGTATGAGTCGGTAGGTTATTTTGGGTCTGGGAATGGTCTAAAGTTTTCCACATAAACCAATGGTGATTACTTCTTTGCTTAACAGCATTTGGGTTCATGAAAGCTTTCATGGAAATGTGCTACTCTCAGAGAGCAGGGGAACCCTGTAATATAATCTATGCAGTATAATGAAGAGTAAGAGTCAAGACACGAGACTCAAGGTTTTATCCTTGATTCCTCATTTCTCAGTTTTGTGGCCCTGGACAACTTTTTAGTTCTTTTATGTTTCCTAATGTAAAGTAATCTGGGACCACCAAGTCACAATATGAATGCAAAAATTAAATAAGAACTTCATGGGATGTGGTTTGTATAATGATGACTACTTGAAAGAAATGGCAGCTATGTGATGAGCAATAATCTTAAGACATTAAAATGTAAGTAGAGCCATGTTTTCATAGAAAGATGACATACACTCTGTTCAGTTAAAAAGGTGGACTGCAAAAAAAATGTGTGGTTATGATTTATATATATGGGATGTGTGAGCATGTATCTCACAAGAGGATTCCATTAAATAATACCCTTACTACATTAATACTATTCAGTACACAACAAAAATAATAATCCAGGTATAATGTGGAGTAAGCACTGTGTTTAAAGGAAATACTCAATCTTCAAAGATGGTATTTATAATTTATGTGCCTGTATCTGTGGTTGGATTGGAGAAGAATGTGGTTTAACAGCCGAACAAGAAAGGAGACTAACAAATGAGTGAAAAAGGAGTTAAATAAAAATGAATATAGTGTCATTTATATCCAGGAAAGGCCAATTATCATTTTTCTTTCACACTCTAAAGATTTTATTTATCTTTGTCAACTTTATGAATTATTTCAACAATGTTTCTCTTTAATATAGACAGGAAATTAATGAAAATAGAATAAAGGGAAGGAAGTAGTGATGGGAAGAGAAGACTATTGGACAGGAATTCAGCATCTGGAAGAAGGACTACAAGGAGGGAATCTGTAAATCTGGCTGGTTCCTCAAATTATGCTTAAAGAGAAGTGGTTACTCCTCTCTCCAGCTGAGCCCCTAAATAATATTGTAACCTTTCCAGGTACCTTCTATTAATGGCTCGATTCACATGTACATATCAGCATACATGGAGATTATTACTTGTCATGCAACACACACACACACACACACATGCACACCACTTATACCTACTTCAGCCTCACAAACAATATCTCAGTCATGCAGACATCACCTAAGATACATTCACATAAGTATTTCATTTTCTCACATACATACCCGCAGGGCCACCAACTCTTTCATCGTGACAAAAGGAGTCACAGAGTATGTACTGAGTCAAATGAATACGGTCCATGGCTGAGTCTTGTGGAACCCACCATGACTGACTTGTGTGGAAAGGATATTAGATTATTGGGTATATGTGTGACGGCACCAGTAGTGGTGACTTGTATACTCCGACTAGAAGGACAGAACTAACTGTAATTGCAAGAGTCATTTTCCACCCTCTGCCCTAACTCACCAGGGGATTGGAGGTGGCAATGCCAGATTTCCTAGAACAGTGTACCACACAGTCCTGGTTCCTTCATGTCTCCCAGACACAAAATATGTGCAAGGACAATAAGCTCTTGATGGGGTTCCTCAAAGCAAAATTCCTGATTTCCTTCCCAGCTCCTAGATACTCAACACGGGAAGTGAGAAAATGCAAACCGAGGCAACCAATGAATACTGAAGAGCTGAAGCAGAGGGCAAGGCAGAATGAGGTTGAGTTGTTTTTCAACATAGTGGGAAAATAATGTGAATGAGAAAAACCTCTGTGATCTTTCTGAAAAATGATTCATTCCTGAAGGAGAATACTAGAAGAAGTGGAATGATTTGGGGACCAGAATTCTGGAGAAGAGTGGGAATAGGAGTGCTGTCTCTGGGAGTAGAACGAGGAAAAAAAAGCAATGTATAAGAAACAAATGACAAAATTTCCCTTCCCCTGCACCATGTCCATCTCCCAAGTCCCAAGCAAGATTGCAGAATCCTACAGATAGAGGCCTAGAAGCAGGTTTTCCATTCTCACCTGAGGGCAGAGATGAGGCAGAAGCAGTGCTGAGGGCTCATTGGGGAAGGAATTGAATATCGAATATGAGAGGCAGTGATTTTTGCAGCCTGTAGATCCACTCTTAAGACACCAGTTGTGAGCTGGCTCCCAGGCAATATTTTGCAAGATCTACAGTAAAGTCATTCTATGACTTTGACTCCATCCTAAATCCTTCTACCATACTTGATTCAATTTCAATGTACAAACCTTAATTCTCCTAGGCCCCAGTTCTGAGCAGAGGGTTTTCCTTTGAGGAAATCTTTAAAGATGAGGTCCTGAGAGTGATGTAAACAGGGATTTCCCCGGAGCTTTAAGAGCCTTCAACTTTATTACCTTTTCATTCTGTGAGACACAACAGGGCATTTTGTGTTATATTTGAAATCCCAGCTTAAAGTCCAAACTCACTTCTCTTTCAAACTTTATACCAATGTCATTCAATATCACATCAGCAGACATATTCTCAGGTAGTCACAAGTTAATAAACATTTGTTTTTATCTATATGGTAACTAAGTAGAAATAAAATGAGCAGATATTGGATTCTCTAGATGACAACTTTTTCTTTGAGCAATACAACTTAATTGAAGGGTAGCACTTTTATTTTGTTTATGATTGTTTTGGTGCCATATGACCATCTTAAATTGTTAGTTTAATTTGATAAATACTGTGCTAAAGTCAGCAAGACAATAGCGTTTGAGTGGTATGTGATGCTAAAATTGTATTATTTTCCTGGATATGAAGCCAAAGTTTTTCTTGCATAGGATAATCAAAGGACAGTTCTGTAGAATAAGACTTCAGTTTCTTAGAGAATTAAATTAAAAGTTTCATTTGGACACACACAAATGAGATGACTCCCATAATTCTCTCAAGTGAAAGAAAAATGAAAAAACTCAAGTTTTACATCTAAATGATGCATCCATAAAATCTGACGGTCAAGGATATAAGAAAAGAGTAGCATAGGAATCAAGTTCTCAGAAGGTAGTATTGCCATGTGAGAAATGCCTTGAAGCTATTCATCTCCCAGTCTTATTCCAAGTGGCCATTTAGCTCACAAAATATCATCAATATCATAAGTAAATGTTATTCACTTGAATTTTATTTTTCTTAGTTTTAGTTTGGCATTCATGCTATTTGTAGTTTAGTTTTGATTTTGAGCACATATAAATCTAACTCTTTTGAAATAAATGTATTAATCCATGATTTATTAAACTATATCATATCAATTGGGTTATTCCCCATCTTTAGACATCTAAATAGTATCACAGTGAACATCTTCAAACATAAATCTTTGTGTGCTTATCAAATATATTTGAAGGATAAATTTCCTGAGGTTTAACTGCTGGTTCTAGAGATAGTATTCTTTATAAGATCAATAGATATAGTTATTTGTCCTATAAAAAGTTGCCTTAATATACACTTAAAATCAAAATTGCTTGAAATCAAGATAGCTTCCTGCGTGGGTATACCTTTTCTAACATATTTTATTGTCAGATTCATTCATTAGGTAAAAATGGTTTCTTGCAATTTTATTTCCTGTAGCTTTAGCTGTACTCTAAGATAAGCATACTTTTATGTTTATTGATAATTTCTATTTCTTCATTCTGAAAAGTGGTTATATTTTTTATCAATCTGTTTAACTTATCATTTTTTTGTTATTGTTGCGCTGTAAAACTCCTGATATGGAAAATTGAATTTTTGATTTTGTCATAGGAATAAGTCTTCTTCTACTTTATGAATTTTCATACCATTCATAATTTAATTTATGCAAGTCAGTGCTTTCCTTTATGACTTCTATTTTTGTGCTTACATTTAAAATTTTCTTTTTAAACCTTTCGGTTTTTCTTCTAAGATTTCATAGTTTTGCTTACATATATGACTTCCTTCGGTCTTTGATTCATGTAAGTTTATTGTGCTATAAGGAATGAAGTAGGAATCTAAGTTTTTTTCCCCCATTAGTAGCTTAGCACTATTTGTAGGGAAATTTTCCATCAATTTAAGTGTTTTTATATGAAATACTAAACTATCAGTTGATTCAGTCCATGTTTATACTCATTAATCTATTCTTCCTATTTTTGAGCGAGTATCATGCAATCTTAGTTTCTGTGATTTTCATGTTGATTTGTTTGCTTCTCAGGTGCAAATAATTGATCATATTCCTCAGTGTAGGACTTAATCTATAATTAGTAATATAAAGATACTTCTCTTGTTTATTTATGCACTTATTTATTCTTGCTTAATGTATACCCCCACGTATTTTTCATTTTCATTATACTTGTTAACTATTCTAATGTATGCAAGACTTTAATTTTTTTCTCTTGAAATTATTTTTGTGCATGTAATATTAATTTATACATGTAATATGGTCCTTTTGCTTATTTACTTGCTTTTTTACACTCAGCTTTAAGTCTTTAATATAATTTATGCTACCAAATACATATCTAATCTTTTTGTTCTAACTATTGTGGAACATTCTTGATGTACACTATTGTATTTTTCCCTTTCAATAATGTTTTTTGAGGTAGCTTTGCTTTACAAATTAATATAAACCCATATGTGCAGGGTCTGCATTCCTCAAATATGTGTCTACCCACCGTGAAAATCACCAATTTACAAGAGTTCTTCATCATTGTCCATTGGGCCCCATCAACACTTGCTGCATCAGCCACCCCATCTCATTCCCTGCTGGTACCTGAGTGTTATCGCCAATGTCCAAGTTTTGGTTTTGTTTAGTTTGTCCCTCTGCTTTGTCTTTTCACATTCTACCTATGAGTGAGATCATCTGGTATCATTCTTTCTTCTTTTGACTTATTTTACTTAGCATAATCCCTTCTAGTTCCATGCATGTTTTTTCAAATGCCAGGATTTCATCTCTTCTAAAGGCTGTGTAGTATTCAATTGTGTGTGTATGTGTATATATATATTTATATCTCACATCTTCTTTATCTATTCATTTGATAATGGACACCTATGTAACTTCCAATTCTTAGCTATTGTGAATAGAGATGTAGCAAAATTGGTAGTGCACATAATTCTGTGAATTCATGTTTTTGTGCCATTTTGGTGAGAATTCAGAAGTGGTATAGCAGGATCAAATGGGATTTGAGGAATCTCCATACTGTTTTCATAAGGATTGTGCTAATTTGTACTCCCACCAAAACTGTGTGTTCCCTTTTCTTCACAGCATCACCAACATTTATTGTTTCAGACTTTTGGATAATAGCCAATCTCTCAGGTGTGAGGTGAGAGCTCATTGTTGCTTTGATTTACATGTCCCTGATAGCCAATGAGGAGTATATTTATATGTGCCTGTTGGTCATCTGCATGCCCTCTTAAGAAAAATGTCTGTACAATTCTTCTGCCCATTTTTGGTTGGGTTGCCTGCTTTTCTGTTACTGAGTTTTATGAGTTCTTTGTATACTTTTGGATATTAAACCCTTGTCAGATATATTGAACACAAATATCTTATCCCAGTCAGCAGATTGTCTTTTTGTTTTGGTGAGTTTCTTTTGTTGTGCAGAAGCTTATTAGTTTGACGTAGCTCCAATTTCTTATTTATTTTTTTTATTTCCCTTGATGCTGGAGTTGAGTCCCCAAAGACTTCTCAAAAGCTGATGTCATGAGGTGTCTTTGCTATGTTGTTTTCCAAGATTTTTATGTTCTCCAGTCTTGCATCTGAGTTTCTAGCCCATTTTGAATAAATTTTTGTGCATGATTTTAGAGTGTGGTCTAGCTTCATTCTTCTGCATGTGATTGTCCATTTTTCCCATCACCATTTATTATTTTCTTTTCTCCATCGTATGTTCCTGGCTCCATTGTCATAAACTAACTGATCTTTTATGAGTGATTTTGGTGATTCAGTTGCATTCCACTGATCTGTGTCTCTTATCACACAAGTACCATACACTTTTGATTGCTATTGCTTTGTCGTTTATCTCATTATCTGAGACTGTGATACCTCCAGATTTGCTCTTTTTTCCAATGACTGGTTTGGTTATTTGGGGTCTTTTGTTGTTCCACACAAATTAACAATTTTTGCTATGTTTTCTTGAAATATGTCCATGAAATTTTGATGGGGATTTCATTAAACCTGTATATTGCTTTAAGTAAGATGGCTGTTTTAGCAACATTGATTATTACCAATCATGAACGGGGATATCTTTCTATCTCTTTGTATCTTCCTCTATTTCTTTTAAGAAAGACTTAGTTTTCATTGTACAGATCTTTCATCTCCTTTCTTAAATATATTCCAAGGTATTTGATCCTATTTGCTTCTGTCGCGAATGGGGTAGTTTTCTTCTAACATATTGTTTGTATATAAAAATGCAGTCATTTTCGCGCATTGATCCTGTAGCCTGCAACTTTACTGTATTCACTGATTAGTTCTATTAGATTTTGACAGAGTTTTTAGGGTTTTAAACATATATAATCATTTAATCTTCACATAGTGATAGCTTTACTTCTTCATTCCCAATTTGAGTTCCTTTTATTTCTTTTTCTTGCCTAATTTCTCTGGCTAAGACCTACAGTTTAATGTTAATCTTGGGAAAATACTTTTCATTATTTCCTTTCTTTGCTTTATTGTTCTTATTTTTCTAGTTGATTTAGATGTAGAGTTAAGCTGTTTATTTGCAAATTTTCTTTGTTTCATTCTCCACTAGCCCCCCTCGGCCCCCCCCCCGTTTGTTTTTTTATTTTGAGGGCGACCTGGATTGCAAAGAACTTCTCTCTTAGTATTGCTTTGACTGCATCCCATAAATTCCGGTAGCTTGTGTCTTTATTCTTGTTTGTTTCCAACCATTTTTAAAAATTCTTCTTTGATTTCCTTTTTTACCCGAGTCATTTAGAGGCATGCTGTTTAGAATCCAAACATTTTGGAGTCTTCCAGCTTCCTGTTGTGGTTGATTTATGATTTTAAAACATTGTAATTGGAGAATATTTGCCATGCTCTCAATCTTTGTAAATTTGTTTGACGTGTTTTGTCTCCCAACATATGATCGATCTTTGAGAATGTTCTATGCCCACTTGAGAAGTATGCCAATTCTGTCATTGTTGGATGAAACATTCAGTATATGTCTATTGAAGCTACCTGTTCCAATTGGTCATTTAAAGTTGTTTGCCTGTTAATTTCTGCCTGGTAGATCTGTCTAGTCTTGTAAATGGAATATGAAGTCTCCTACTATTATATCATTGCGATCTTTGTCTCTTGTTAGTTCAGATAATACTTGCTTTATGTATTTTGATACATCCTTCCTTTGGTTCATATATGTTAATAAGCATTATATCTTCTTGCTGGACTGACCCTGTAATCATTGACTTTGAGCCAATGTTTTTATGAATGGTGACTATCTTGAATGCAGCAGAAGGTTGTGTTATGATTTTTAAATCATTTGGCTACTTTGTGTTTTTTGATTGGTGACTTCAGTCCATTAACATTTTGGATGATTTTGATATAACTGTTTATTGCTATTTTGTTATTTGATTCCTGGGTGTCGTTATAGACATTGCTTTCATTCTTCTCTTTCTCATCTTAGGTGGGTTGAATGTGCTTATGTTGCAATTGGTTTCCCTTTTTGCTTTCTTCTTTGCTTTTTCCCTGGAGGTGTGTTTTGAGGTTACCCTGAGGTTCATATTAAGTTTATTTATGTTTATTTACTGTTTTTATTTGAAAGCAAATTAGTCTTGAGCTTATGCTAACAGTCCACATTTTTACTTCTCTCTCCTCCTCCCCACTTATTGTATTTTGCCATTGCTGCTTTTAGTTGGGGTTTAAATACATTTTACAGTACTTCATATTTTTTGTAAAGCTGGTTTGGTGATGATGAATACCTTTTACTTTTGCCTATTTGAGATGCATTTTATCTTTCCTTTAATTGTAAGTGATCATCTAGTATGTTAGAGTATTCTTGATTGGAAATCTTTTTCTTGCAATACTTCAAACATATCATGCATTCCATTGTGACCTGTAGAGTTTCAGTTGAGAAAGAAGCTGACAAGTTTATGAGGTCTCCTCAGCATATGAGCTTGTTTTTCTCTAGCTGTTTTTAAAATTCTCTCTTTACCTTGTATTTTTGACATTTCGGTGATGACCTGTTGGCTTAGGTCTGTTTGTGTTTCTTTTGTTTGAAATCTTGGCACTTCCTGGATCTAGGGATCTACTTCGTTCCTCAGATTAGTGAAATTCTTGGCTATTATTTCTTCAAAAATTTTTGCTCCCTTTTCTCTCTCTTCTCCTCTGGGACCCCTATAATGCAAATGTTGCTCCTTTTGATGTTATCCCATAGGTCTTGAATACTCTCTTCACTTCTTTTTATTCTTTTATCTTTGCTTGTTTGAGTGCATTCCTCTGTCCTATATTAAAGCTCACTGATTCTGTTGGCGACTTCTATCCTTTTAAATTCTTCTATTGAGTTCTTTAGATCAACTACTGTGTTCTTTAGTTCTTTGACATCTGTTTTGAGCTGCCTTATATACTCACTCTCTTTGTTGTGGTTCTCTTTTTGCTCTCCATTGTTTTTCTGATTTCCATGAGTATGTTTATTATGGTTGCATTAAAGTTTTCTTCAGGTAGTTTGCATAAATCTGTTACATTTGGATTCTCCCCTAAGGTTTTATTTGGATCCATAATTTTGCATTTATTTATCTTTGCCTTCATTCTATTTGGCATTCTGTTCTTACTTCAAAGACTTAGGCTTCCCTGAAAAATGACCTTGTGTTAGGATGTGTAATTACGCAGAAAAGGGTTGGATCTTGGTTAGAACACTGGGAAATATTTTGTTGAATTTTTTTATGGTGAATTTTTTATGGTGAGTTTGACTTTGTATGGAGGTCAGAGAGTTCAACCTATGGGGTTGGAGATTGCTTCAGAAATGCAGCTCTTCCCCTGCAGTGTCTCAGTCCTGAACAGTAATGTCTCCTGGGGATTATAATTGGTACAAAATCAGCTAGTAGGCCACTTTCAACTCAGCCTGCAGAGCAGAGCTAGCTAGTAGGTGTTGTCAGTATCTTCCTTCTGGGAGGCTCTCCTTCCTCCAGAGATGCTACAGTTTCGGCCATGGGTGGTAAAAACTCCCTTAGGCCTGGGTGTGGGATTTCAGGTGGGTGGGTCCTGCAACACTGGTCCAGTAATGGTCAGAGGGGCCAGATGACTTCCCATAATGGTGACCTCCTGTGCCGTCTCTTGTGTGAATTCCCCTTGAGAGCTGCCTCTTCATTTACTGGGACCCTCATCCACTTTCAACCCTGTGCCAAGGTGTTCTTCCCCCTACTCAGTGACTGTGAGCCCTTTGAGAGCACTCTCTGATGTCATAGAGAGTCTTTTCTTTATATTGGGGAGTTCTGGTTCTTCTATTGGCTTGACTTTTCTCCAGGGTTTGGAGTCTCAAATTTTCATATGGCACTGAAACTGGTTGTCTATCTACCTTTTATGGAGGAATATGCTGCCACACTCTCTGGAGTTGTTGGTGCCATTTAGTCTTAGAATTTGTGTTTACAAAATATGCATTTTCTAGTTAATCTATGGGGAGGATTGGAGTCTGAAAAATTAAGAGATCACCATGTTGGACTGTCTCCCACTGTTGCATTTTTATTTATATCATCTCCTAGTGAGGGATATCCAAATTATACAATTCGCCAGGGAAATTAACAGAACCACAAATATCCTTAGAATATGCCACTTGAATTTGTGTGAGAATTTTTACTCTGTATTTGGTAATGTTTTCTGCATCATAGAATATACTTAATCATAAGGAGACCAAGTAATAATATTCATTCCCAGATTGCTGAACTCCTCTATATTCGTCCCAACTGTGAGAGTATTTGTTCTATTTTTTTGTCAACACTTTACATTGTGAGTTAAAAATTTCTACATCTCTCTCTGTCATTTTAATTTGTATGCCATCAATTACTAAGGAATTCAAGTATCGATTTTTATTCTTGTAACCCTCTGAAGCTGATTATTTCATCTCTTTTTTTGAGGTTTCTTTTATTTCTTATTAATTTTTAGAATTTATTATACATTTCTGATATTCAGTTTTATTTCTTATTGGTTTTAGTTTGTGAAAATATCCATTTAAAATATTATTCATATGCTATTTTTTAATAAAATACATAGATTAATTTATTTTAAAGGAAAGTTGTCTGCAGGAATGAAGGCAAGCAGCCAGGCAGGAAGCCAGAAGAGGAAGCATATTTATTTTATTTAGTTGTTGATCCTGCTTGTTACCCTTGGCCCTGAAGCATGAACCCAGGTCTTTATGAAGTATGTGGATCACAGAGGCAGCTGACCTAAGTGCTATACTACCAAGGTGCACACATAATGTACTTAACTGAAGAGAAATTCCTGATATTGGTGCTATCACACTCATTAAAATTTTCATTATGATTTATGCTTTTAGAGTTCTTCACTCTAGGTTAGAAAGATGTTCTATGTTTTTTCTATAATGTCATCATTCTACCTTAGCCTTTATGTGTTGTATTCACTTGGAATCTACCTTCTTATATCATATTAGGTAAGAATTCAGTTTTCGTTCTCCTAAGCAGTAAACTTATTTTACCAACACCATTTAGTAAACTATTTGTCCTCTTCCAAATGACATTTAGAATCATTTTTTAATTCATTGTTCCCACTTGGCTTTAGTTATGATTTCTCTGTTATGTTTTATTTGTTCATTAGTCATTTTTTTCCAGTTGTTCACTTGACTTTACTTTTAGGTGTGAAAATATGTCCTCATATCTGACAGAGCATAAATATCCCACCTCTTTCAATTTTTTGACTAATCGTGGATTTTTTTCCCCACCTGAATTTGAGCAAATCTATTGAGTTATTTTTAAAAACAGAACTGGAATCATTATTAGTATTGTCCAAATTTATGTCAAGTTGAGAAAATACTTAATTTACTAATGTCATCTGATGCATGAGATGAAATACCTGTATTTATTCACATCATCTACTATGTTCTTTAATAAAGCAATTGTTCTCCCATGTATGTGTTGGGTAATCACTCTTGATTTATTTGGTATTTAGTGATTTTTGTTATTTAAAAATTTTACTTTATATTTGGTTGCTGCTGGTAGAGAAATTTGCTAAGTTATTTTTCTAGAAGCTTGAGAATATTTCTTATTTGAATAGTCTGTTTATTAAAGGCTATGCTCTAAGCATAGAATAAGAATATTTGTTTTGTTCCTGATCTTAGACACTATCCCAGCAGCTCAGGGCATAAGGTGGGAAAACAAACCCTGACAGAATGCTTCCATCACAGGGCACATTCACACACACACCCACATGTACTCACTCTCACTGACGTTCAGATTGGGAATTCAGATGTGTCAATAGCCTGATAAAGACAATGTGAACACTTCACACACAAAATGGACCTCACTGGATATCAATTTTTTTCCTCATCATCATAACAAAATGAAGTAGAATAAGAAATATTTGTTATTCAAAGACATTTTGTCTAAAGTAAGTAATGGAAACATGAAATTCTATTAGAACACTCAACTGTAAAACTACGTAGAATTGTATATATTCTGAAGGGAGATCATTTAAGTTTCATTTTCAGTGGTATTTGTCCAGCTGTCATTCAGTTTTATGAATTATTTTGTACATCAGTTTTGTGTTTTATATTTTTCAATGAATTTATTCATTTTCTTTGTTTTAAATTTTTGGCAATTCATAAAACCCTATTATACAAGCTTCTAGACAAGAATACTATATCCTGCAAAACTGTAAACAGATATGACAGAGAAGTAAAAGTTTTCCAGTACAATTAAAAGCAGAAAGACTTTGCTACCATAAGACTTCCTTTATAAGAAGTGCTAAACATGTATAACTAAAACCTATAAAATATTACAGTGCAATGCTACTTTGATATCATTAATTTTAAAAAGTACAAAATACAGGTCCAGTTTGTGTAATGGTTACATTAAAAAGCAATTTATCTGTACACAAATAATTTCAGTAAATAAAAAGCAGTTTTCTGCTCATAAAAAGAAGTATGCTCTTTATTTGAATAAAAAATAATGTCAAAAAAACTAAGTAAGGTATTAAGTAGAAAAAAATCAGAAAACGAAATTCAAAATGGCAGTAGTAAGTTCTCATATATCAACAATCACTCTGAATGTGAATGGTCTGAATTTATCAAAAGGCACGGAGTAGCTGAATGGATCCAAAAAAAAAAGCTATGTTCTATTTATAGCGGATTCACTTAAGATATAGAAATAAATATAGAATTAATGTGATGGAATGAAAAATGGTATTCCAATAAAATGGATAATCTAAAAAGTCAAGAACCAGCATACTCAAATCAGATAAAAGAAAATTCAGGCCAAAACTGTTAACAAAAGGCAAAAAATGATTACTATATAAGGATAGATACCAATCTAATATTTATTAATATATATATATATACATAGAAGCACCCAAATATATCAAGCAAATATTAACAAACCTGAAGTGAAACACTGACAGCAACACAATGATAGTAGGTAACACCCTATTCACAGGAATGAACATATCATCCAGACAGAAGATCAACAAGAAAATAATGACCTTAAATAGAAAATTAGATGAGATGGACTTAATAAATATTTACTTAATAAATATCTTGATCCAAAACATTCTTTTCAAGCACATATGAAATTCTTAAGAACATATGTAGGGACAAAAATCAAGTCTCAATAGATAAATAATAAAAATATATCTAGATCTTTTCAGATCATAATGGCATGAAACTAGAAACTGACCAAAAAAGAAAAAGGGGAAACTGCAAAGGAGTGGAAGATATGCAATATGCTCTTATAGGGTCAATGAGGAATTCAAAAGTGAAATAAAAAATAATTGGAGTCAAATAAGAATGAACATTCAACTTTTCAGAATCTTTGAGTTGTAGCAAAAGCAGTACAAAATGGAAATATATAGCAATATATTCCTATCTCAGCAAACAAAATGAAACACAGAAATCTAAGCCTTCACCTAAATGAACTAGAAAAAGAAGGAAAAGTGAAATCAAAAGTCAGTAGAAGGAAGAAAATAATTAGACTTAGAGCATAAATAATGACAGCGAGATTTGAAAAATCTATTCAAGAAATCTTTGAAACCAAGTGCTGGTTATTTGAAAAGAGAAATAAAACAGGCAAAACATTAGACAGACTCTCAAGAGGAGAGAGAAAAAAACAAAAAAAATCAGAAGTAAAAGAGGAGAAATTACAACTGATAGAGTAGAAACAGAGGATCAGCAGACAATACCATCTGAACAAGTGAATTCTATGACACTTTCAACCATTTTTTGATAAAGACTTGAAGAAGCAAACTTCCAAACACTTTTTTATGATGCAACATTGTTCTGATTCCAAAATCAATGACATCATCATAGAAGAAAATTAAAGACCAATTTACCTGATATATATTAATGCAAAAATCCTCCACAAAATACTCTCAGACTAAATCTAATATATTATTAATAGAATTATATGATCAAATGGGATTCATTTCAGTAATGTAAATATGGCTCAAAATCAGCAAAATAAAATGACACGCTGCAGCAACAATTGGAACACAAATCTCATGATCAGCCTAATAGATGCAGAAAAAGCATTTGAAGATTCAACACACTTTTATGCATAAAACCCTCCAAAATGTGTATAGATGGGTTGTAAATCAATGTAATAAAGGCTGTATGTGACAAATCCACAACCAACATCATACTCAATGGGGAAAAACAGAAAACTTTTCCTCTAAGATTAGGAAAAAGGGAAGGAGGTTTTATCTCTTCATTACTATTTAATATATTATTGGAAGTCCTGGCCAGTGAAATTAAACAAGAAAAGAACATCAAAATTATACAAAATGGAAAAGTGAAACTCACTATTTGCCAATGGCATGATAAACTATAGAAAGAACCCCAAATGTTCCAGTATAGAAAAAAAAAAAAACCTGCTAGAAACAATAAGTACAGAAAAGTGGTAAAATGCCAGGCTACAAAATTATTCATATCATATGTGACTTTTTTTAGTCTGTATTCTACTTAGCATGTCTTTAGTTCCTTCAATGTTTTAGCATGTATTAGTATTTCTTTACAATTTAATTGTATTCCATTGTATGAATATATGATATTTTGTTTATTCATTCCTCAGAGATGGACATTTGGATCATTTCTAGCTTTAAGCTAGTGTGAATAATGCTGCAATGGACATTCATGTATAAGCATTTATTCTGACATTAATTTTAAATTCTTTTGCATATATACAAAGAATTGCTGGGTCATATGGAAATTCTGTACTTAATTTTTTTAGAAACTGCCAAACTGGTTTTCATAGTGGATGCACCATTTTACATTACCAAGAACAATATATGGAGGTTTCAATTTCTCTACCCTTACAAATACTCCTCTCCTCCCGCCTGTCCCTCCCCTTCCCTCTCTCTTCTCTCTTCTTCTTCTCCTCCTCCTCCTCCTTCTTCTTCCTCTTCCTCCTCTTCCTCCTCTTCCTCCTTCTTATTTACAATTCTAGCAAGTCAAGTGATATTTAATTAGATTTTTAATTTGTATTTTTTGTATTTCCGGCATGGTATTAGCATCTTTCATATTCTTGATAGCCCTTTGTATATATTTGTCGGAAATACTTTTGTAAATTCTTTGCCCATTTAAAAATTGAATTCCCTTTTTTGTTCTTGAGTTGTATGAATGTTTTTAAGTTTGTACTAGGTACTTGACCTTAATCAAATATGATTTGCAAGTATTTTCCTCCATTCTGTCAGTAGTTTTTCACTTGTTAAGTAAGATTAAATTAAAAAACACAAAGTTCTTTCTATTTGATTTCAGTTGTCTTTCTTGATAAATGTCCAGTTGGTAGTTACAAACTTTTGACTGTTTCCCAGAGTCCAGGTAAAGTTTATTCTGGCAATATTTGCCATAGATTTTTGGTGTGTGTTTATTTGAATGAATGGCCTCTTGGAGACTCCTATTTCACTATTTTTACTTTTAAAAATAATTGTGATAGAGTTATACAACTTTAGTAATTTTACTGAAGTCAGTTTGATATTTTATTAGCTTTAAAATATTTATATTTTGTTGTCTGTTTCATTGACTTCTTCTTTGATCTTTATTAAGTCTCTATTCATGCCTTGGAAATTTTTTGTTGTTCCATCTTAATCCAGCAGCTTGAATTAAACGTTTGACTCATTTCTCTTCTGTTTATAATGTATAGCTCTTAAGTTTTTATATCCGTATATTTCGGGGTAATCATTATATAAAACAATGTAGAACATTCATAGCATATAAAAGGTTCTCAATGAACTCCAAATTAACACACCCTCAAAGGTAACTATTGTTTGGCATTCTAAAATACATTATTTTTTATTTCCTTGAAGTTAAAATAAATGAAATCATACATTATACTTCTTTGTATGTCTGACTTCTTTTATTAAACATCATTCTGTGAAATTTATCTAAGTAATTTTATGTAATAGAAATTCATTCTTTTAAGTTATTCAGTAATATTCTACTGAATGCTACCATAATTTATCCTGTTTCCCATAGAAATACATAGTTTTATTCTTGATTATTGTGAAAAAACTATTATAGACATCCTTCTGCATATCTTGGTGGATATAAACACTCATTCCTATATGGCATACATTCAGGAGTGATATTACTGGATTGTAAGGGGCAAGGCATATATTTAATTACATCTTCAAAGGTATTTTCAAATGGAATTTTTGAATTGATTGTAACAATTTATTCTCCCATAAGCAATGTGAATTTCTTTATATCCTAAGTCATTTTACATTTACATTTTATATATTTTAATATAAATATTTTTATACTTATATCTATATTTATAAAGATCAGTGGTACTTCATTGTGATATTTCATTGATTTACATATTTTTGTAGATCAATATGATTTTATGTACTTATTAATTATTTGAATTCCCTATTTTGTAAGTGCATGTTCAAGTCTTTTGTCAACTGTCATACAGTCACAACACGGTTTTTTCTTTTTCCTCTGAAAACCCATGAACAATAATAATACTTCTTGAAAGACAGAAGAACTGGTGATGGGGACCATAAATGGAGATGTGCATATTGACTACATACTATTTTCTTTTTTTTTCTTATCCACTTGGGAAATTTCTGAGAGGGAATACAACTTAGGATTCACTCTAAGGAATCAGAATTCTCTTGAGCACTTTAGCTGCTTTGGAGATTGTTCCTGTATCTCCTTATTCACTTCATTTAAATGAAACTGTTGAACAATGTGCCCCGAGGTAATGACAAAGCCTTTGGATAATGTGAGAATTCTTCTTCCTTCCTTGTCCTAGATCATGATTTAGAGATTTTGCTAAGTTATTTGACTTTATGACAAGATGCCTGCTGTCTCTCTACCCTGCCTACTCTGCAATCAGTATATCTGGAACAGTTACCCCACCCCAAGAGTGGAGTGTCTTTATTGACTTTAACATATTAATTTGATCTTTCTCTCCATCAGTTGTGAAAATATTGGTAAGATTATTAGGCAAAAAAAGTTTGTGCTGTACAAAGAAGGGATAACTTAGAATATATTTTGGGTGAATAGGTTTCAATTTCTTCTACATTTGACTTAATAATCAAGAGATATTATCCAAATAATCTGATTTTTAGGCCTAGATCTTCTGTAATAGATCTAATCAAGGTTTTATTCTCACAGTGGGACTATCTTATCAAATTATAATTGCAATGTCAATTCTATGTGAAGAAGGATTGTGGTCCTCACATGATGGAGACAGAGTCGATGACTTCCACAGAATCAGTATTGATCCTAGAGGGTAGGAAATAGGTGGTTTTCTTCATGAAATATCTTGGAATCAGAAGAAAAATTTAGAATTTTCTTTTGATTTTTAAAAGATTTTTTTCTCAATATCTTCTTAAAATTGTCAAATTAGATAATTCATGGATCTGGGATTCCATCATGCTATTTCACATCCAGTAATATATGTCATTTTTAGAGAAATGATCTTACAAGTTGATGCTACCTGTGGGGGGAAAAGAAATGATCTTATAAGTTGATGCTACTTGGGGGGAATAACAAAAGTGAAATATTGACAGTAAACATAACTTTCTTACAGAAGTTACCTCACTTTGGGTGGATATTTACAGTCACCTGGGGAGAATTTTATCCTTTGCATTTTCCTGGGAGAATAAAATGCTTAAAAAAAACAAATGAGGAGAGGTCAAGAGGTAGCCTTCTAATGCTGTACTTCAGGGTTAGGGAGACACCCTAGCATCTAACGGGTCATAAATCATATTCATCTTTGACTCATATTCACCCTTCTGTCTCCTACTACTTTGGCTTAGGTTTAATCAGCTCCAAAAACTTGTGTTGGACACTTATTTTGTACCAGATTTATGTGATGTGCTGTAAATAAAGGTGAGTCAGATATGACCCTTGTATCTTACAGTCACAGAAAAATATTTTAAAAATTTGTTGTCTTGTATATATATATATATATATATATATATATACATAAAACAAAATGTGTTAAGAGCTATGATAGAAGTAAGTATATGATGTTATGGGTACATTTATGTATCTAGCATAGACTGCATGCTTGGAAATGTGTGTGCTAATGTCTGTGTGTGCTTGGGGATCACTGGGAATGGGAAAGGGGAGTAAGTGTGGGTCAGAAAGGGAAACGTTCCTGGATAATATTTTTCCTAAAGAGCATCTTGAAAAACCTGTAGTTATTAGCCAGATGAAGAAGGCATAGAAATCGCCAGTATCCTGTAGTTGTTTTTTTAATTAAGTTAACCACTGATTTAAGACTTTGTAACGGTGTTTAGTTTTATGCTCTACAATTTTCATAAAAACTGGAAAACATTTTTCCTTACCATTTTCTCTGAGCTAAAGGAATATGAATGATACAGCTGTACTTTCATCCTCTCTTGGAAGAGCATGTACACTGGCAGACAGATAAGTCTAAAGAACCTGAGATGAACCTGAACTTGGAAACTCTAAGAACCAACTGTGACAAAATAGACTGGCTTATTATGCCCAACGTGCAACAAAGTCAGTAGCTGGAGACCAGGTGTTTGGAGCAGTAAAACTTTTATTATCGAGGCACCGATCAAGGAAGTGGAAGACCTGCTCCATCTCAGGCACACTTTGTTGACTATAGGGGTAACAGAAGTTATACAGACAAAGCCCACAAGCATGGACTATGTGTGGGTAAGTGAAGCATTTGGGGAATTGCACAGGCAATGGCAGAAACTGGAGTTGACAGGAAGTCTACTAACTTACTAGGTTAATCACAAATCTCTGTGCCTTAATGAAAAACCAATTCAATCCATTATTTGCATTTCTAGGTTCTTGACTGAGATACTAAGCCCTGTAATAAAAGACCAACTAATAGGAGAAAAAATAATAAAAGTTTAACAGCATGTATATTCCCTGTAAACATGGGAGAGGTTCAGGAAAACTGAGTAACTCACTGAAATGATCCAAGCCATTCCCTTAAATAACATCTTGAACGTTGTGGGTGGGGGAAGGGGATGATCAGTTAGGAGAGGTTATCAGGAAAGACATAGTGAACACAGATATGATTGCTATGTGGTTTAAGTTGCTTCCTTTTCTTTCGATACACATTTTTAGAGACTTGATCATCTTCCACTTCTGGTACATGGAGAAATACCCTTACAAATAAAGATTTCCCTTTTAAATGTAAATGTCTCTTTAAAAATCATGACTGACTTGGTTTTTAGAGCTTTTCCTATATATCCTGTTTCTTAAGAATCAACCTAAAATAATTCTTGTGCCAGAGATATATTTAATTTATTGAATAAAGTCCTACATCATGTCTATTTAAGGACAAAAAATGAAAAAGATATCGACAAGTCTTTGAAAAGAGTTTTCTATCTCTGGGAGTAGACTGATAACAAAAGGCAGTGAGTTTAAGGACGTGACAGAGTAGTCTTGTTTAGTCTGAACACAGACAGAAGGACCACTGAGCTGAACACTACCATGATGGTGACTTGAAATGGAAAATATGTTATGATGGTGTGTCTGCTATTCTAGAAGTTTACTGGCTGTCCAACTGGTATTTGGGATCTCCGGCTAAACTGAGAATAGGATTGCCAGAGAGATAATGGTACGCTCTCCAGAGTTACCCTTTGATTTCACAGCTATTTCAAATAGATTATTTTCTCTAAGAGAAATGTAGTTCTGCAAAGTACTTTGGCTCTTTTTGGCTTATTATTCCTTACTGAATGTCTTTTAGGGTGAGCCAACAGAAACAATTATAGGTCCAAAGAATAAGAAAATCCATACTACCATGAGATAAGGGGAGATAGGGCAAGAACAGCATAAGACTTTGGGGTTATTTGATAAGATACTGACATTAAATGGCATGAATTTAGAGATAAATTTGATCTATTGTTTCATTATCAGAAGTGTTATATTTGGATTAAAGAAGATGATTTTTTTGGTCTGCTCTTCACTTGCCAGATGACACTATAAATTGAATACAGCATTTTATCAAGTATTAAGTTTTGCAGCATTGATTATGTGCCAACTAAAGCAGTACAATCATCTTCTAAAACTTTATTTATAAAGTGGATTCTTAAAATACTTGATAATGATTGAAAGCAGTTCCTAAGTCCTCTAATTATAAATTATATAATTTTATAGGTTATAAATGCCTATGCTAATACATAGCAACTCCTTACTGAAAAAAATAGAGATAAATAATGAGAGATACAAATGAAACATATGTGACAGAATTCCTTCTTCTGGGACTCTCTGATGACATCCACACCCAGAAACTGCTATTCATCTTATTCTTGGGTGTCTACCTGGTCACTGTGCTTGGAAATCTGCTACTCATGTCCCTTGTTCAAGTTGACTCCCGGCTTCATACACCTATGTATTTTTTCCTCTGCAACTTATCTTTGGCCAATCTCTGCTTCTCCACCAACATCATTCCTCAGGCCCTAGTCCACCTGCTATCCAAGAAGAAGGTCATTTCATTCACACGTTGTGCAGCTCAGCTTCTACTCTTCCTCATTTTTGGGTGTACACAGTGTGCCCTTCTGGCAGCGATGTCCTATGATCGGTATGTGGCCATCTGCAACCCTTTGCATTACTCCAGCATCATGACTTGGAGAGTGTGTGTCCAAATGGCTGCAGCATCATGGACCAGTGGCATTTCTGTGTCTGTAGTAGATACCACTTTCACACTTAGGCTCCCCTACCGAGGTAGCAATAGTATTTCTCATTTCTTTTGTGAGGCCCCTGCACTGTTGATCCTGGCATCCACAGATGCCCACACTTCTGAGATGGTTATTTTCCTCATGGGGGTTGTGATTCTCCTCATACCTGTTTCCCTGATTCTGGTATCCTATGGCCACATCATAGTGACTGTTATCAGAATGAAGTCAGCTGCAGGGAGGTTCAAGGCATTTTCTACCTGTGGCTCCCACCTCATGGTGGTCATCCTTTTTTATGGGTCAGCAATTGTCACTTACATGACACCAAAATCTTCCAAAGAACAGGAAAAACTAGTGTCTGTCTTCTATGCAATGCTTACACCCATGCTTAATCCTCTCATCTATAGTCTGAGGAACAAGGATGTAAGAGGAGCTCTGAGGAAAGTAGCAAAGAATTTCTCATGAAAACTTGGAATTTTCCACAAGCAGTGAGTCCCTCTTGGCTCCTTACTTCTGAGACTTTCTAGAATTTTCTTCTGCAAGACTGGAATACGGTACAGTTCTCAACCTTGGTATGGACCCATCCTCCATCTTGCATCTAGTATGTCCTTTGTAGAAGAAGAACAATAATTCATGGAGCAAACGAATAAGAGCTTGCTTTCTTTTTCTTGGTCTTTTGGCACCTGAGAGTTAAAATATCCCCCAAGAACCATTCACATTTTACTAACCCTGGAACCTGTGAAATCCATCATTTTTATTGTGCTATATTGCAATCTATCCCAGTTCCTAAATCTTCTCCTTTATTTTCCAGAATTTTAGAAACCCTTTGTGTCATCAAATAATAAGTCAACAAACATTGCTTAATCACTTATTATGAGTCAGGAGCTATATATTTGGGTGTATGCATGTGTATTTGCAGTGGGTGGTGAAAAGCAGGGATATAAAGAACACTTGAACTCTCCTACTTTTCTTACTCTTATTATATCCACCAAGAAACACCTTTATGAAGGTAAAGGCAGATTTTGAGAACAACAAAAAATTGTAATATCTCAGGAAGAAACTGTTACCAATTTAGGGACTTAAGGAACTTGGGAGGCAACCTGAATTTGGAAGGAGTAACTGTATGTAAAAGACACCCAGACTTAGCATATAGCCATATAATTAACTGTGGATTTCGCTATGCAGAGAAGAGGATGCCATTGATTGATATATTTCAAGTTCATTCTCTACACATTTTCTGGTTTCTTACTACTGTCTTCCAATTAGAAGCAAGAGACCAAGGGAGCCTGTAGGTACAATATGCAAAAGACAGTTTTCTGAAGCAAGGTGGAAATGGACAGAGGATGGGTTGGAAACGGCAAACAGAAGGTATAGCACACCCTCTTTGGTCCTCAGCATCTATTTGCTCTTTGTCCAGTGATAAATTTATCTCCCTAGTTCAGGGAACACACAAATATCCTTTAGCTAATTTATCATTGCAATATGATATGCATCAGGTCACAGTTCTACTGGATACCTAAAATGATATCTCCCACCAGGGCTATTGTTTATTAGAATGCTGCAGGGAGAAAGAGAAAAACAGAATACATAGTTGCTGTAGTTTTGGATCCTTGTCACCAGGCCTAAGTTAATAATCACAGCTGTTTATTTTACCTCCCTTTCATGGTTTTCTTCTTTTCTGCCAGTTCCTCAGTTACTAGAATTCTTTAGTATGGTGACATAAGACATCTTTATTGAAAGGTTTCTTTTTTGGGGGGGCGGGGTGGAGTTAAGGTGATTTAAAGTTTGCTTTACTTGAATTTTTTAATTGTTTTATTATTTCTTTTGTTTACATTGCTGTATAATTTTTAGGTTATTGAATTCCCAACTCAGTTTGTGTGCATTTCACAACATGCCTACCTACCACCAGAATTCTAGTGTGTCCTTTATCACCACCTTTTTTCCTGTAGTATTTGAATCCTTGGTGACTTATTTTTTAATTGCATTTTTTGCAATTCCCCTTTGGAGAAAATTCTCAAGTGAATCCTCTGGATTTCAAACTCAACTTTCCTTGTCCTCACTGTTTGTCAGTAAACCAATTTGTCCTTGGAAATAGATCAATCATTCCAGGTGACAGAGTGACTCCTTTTGTTTACTTTCTTGCTCAGTAATATGAAAATTCTAACACTAGTGAGCAAACTCTGCTTCCAGTTCATTAGGATCATGTGTGATTTGAAACCTACAGAAGGCACTCTTTCTTTGGGTATGAGGAACCCTAAATCAATCAAACTTAAGATAGTGGGGATGGAGAGCAAAAATTTCTCAGTAATTGTTACTTGGTGTGATATTCAGAGAAGTCATTCCACATGTATTCCTTGGTTTGTCACCTATCATACTGACAATTTTAGAAACAGCACCATGTATTAAAGACTTTAAAAATACATACTACATTTTATATGACAGCACTTCAACTTGGAGGTTGTCTCCTAGCTGGCTTTATAACTGAGACTTCAGCAGACCATCCCATGATTCTGTCAAGTGATCTGCTTCTGGAGAATGGAATGCAGGTGAGAAAAATTAATTAAATGAGCTTGACATCACTGTCAAATATTTTCTCCCATGAAAAAAGAAACACTGCAAGCTTAGTCTTGGGAGGACAAAAGATTAACAATAGGAAAGGTCCAGTGTAGTCACCATACCACCAGGAATGAGTAGATTCTCTTGGTCTCAGGACTTAAGTTCCATAAATATAGAGAGTAATTACCACACATGATAAAAAATGTTTTCGTCATCATGAAAAGTTCCCTGGTGTCCCCTCTCATTGTCTCCTTTACCTCAACTATTGATCTGACCAAATATTTACCTTTCTAAAATTTCCTATAAGTAAAGTCTAAACAGCATGGAGTCTCTTGCCTTCTATTACGTAGAATGACACTCTTAATATTCATCCACGTTGTGTTTATCAATAGTCTTTCTTTTTATTGTTTAACAGCATTCCTTTGTATACATATCACAATTTGTTTATTCACCAATGAATATTTGAGTTGTTTCCAGTTTGGGGTTAATATGAATAAAGCTGCTTGAATATTCAATAGATTTTCATATGTTTCCTGAAGTCTTGCTGAATTCACTTAGTTCCTCTATTATTTCTTTGTTGACTCCATTTGTTTTTCTATGTGATCAGATTAAATGCAAATTAATATAGTTTCATCTTTTCCTTTTCAACCAAATATGCCCTTTGTTTCTTCTTCTTGCCTGATTGTGCAGGTTATAATTTCTAGTACAATATGGAATACAATTAAGAGCTGATCTTGTCTTCTTCCTGAGCATAGGGCAATAGAATTCAATATTTCGCTTTTAAATGTGATATTATCTATAAGTTTTTTAGGTGTTCTTTATATTTGTTTGCTTGTTTGTTTCTATCGGGAATGAATGTTAAGTTTTTTCAAATGTTTTAAATATATCAAAATATTTTAGTTTGTTAATATGATGAATTATATTGATTGATTTTGAATGAAAATCAACTCTGAATTCTTAGAATAAATCACATATGTTCATAGTTTATTATATTAGTATATTATTATTAATTTATTATTAATTTTATCCTAAATTATATTCCAGTAACACTTTGTCAAAATGTTATTTAGACATTTATATCTATGTTCTTGAAAAATAAGGGTATGTTGTTTTGTGATTTTTTTTGTCTGATTTTAGGATCAGAATACTGGATAACGCAAAGGGTCACAGATGGCCACATAACGATCATATGCCATTGTGGCCAGGAGGCAGCACTCAGCAGGCCCAAAGAAGAAGAAAAAATACATCTGATCGGCACAGCCAAGGAAGGAGATGGTTGTGTCTTGAATGACCAGGGTCCCCAGCATCTTGGGTACAATGAAAAAATTAAAACCTATCTCCAGAAAGGACAAGTTCCGGAAGAAGAAATACATTGGACTTTGTAGGGCAGAATCAACTGTGGTGACCAGGACATTTAGGACATTGCCCATTAGAGTAACTAGATAAATGATCAAAAAAAGGAAAAATAGTAGAGCTTGTAACTCAAAAGATAAGGCTGAGAAACTCACAAGAACAAACTCACTGACAATTGTCCAGTTTCCCCACATCATTCTTCTGCCTAGGATTTCATTGGACACATATTCCAGGAAGGTAGGAGGTGTCCATTTATTAATTAGACATCTATTCGACCCATAGCAAAGGAACGTCCTGTAACCCCATTCTCTACCTTTCTTGTTATAGTTGTTAAAAGTCAAATAGTTTTGCTTTCCAAAATGTAAAAAGCAAGAATATTGGATTCACGGTGTTAAGGATGAATACTTTTTTCAGACTGATACGAGGTGTACCATATCCATTTATTCATCTACTGATTTTTTTCTCCTCCATAGAGTGTGGTCAAAGTCACAGCTTCACTTTCGTGTTCCTACTCCTTATCTCTTCGACAGTCAGTGGTACTAAACAAGAAGCCAGACCAAGAATTTCTGGAGAAAGAGTCTTGATGCAAAATGAAACGTAGAGAGATGAGCCAGGGTATGTTTTCTGTAAAATGAAAGGGTAGGAAGGAGGAAATCAAAGAAAGTCAATCAATAGCTATCAATGAAACTTAAGCAGGAGAACTAAATACATCTCAATCTTTAAGAGTTCATCCTTGGGAAGATCTCTGTATATTAGAGGTATCTTCATTTCTAAACTCAGGCAGTTGAAACTTAAA